>JAOXYM010000006.1:8005635-8021941 GCA_028567055.1 Leptatherina wallacei
TATTATCCATTATTATCAAACAGAGGGATAATGAATGCATAACGGACTTTTTCAAAATCTCAAGGAAGGAGCTATAGGGCTTTACTTCGGCTAAAATGCATTCCTGATAAGAAGTCCGTTGGTGGCAGTTTGTTGTGAAAGATCAGAGCAAATGAAGGGCAAAAGACGTTGCTGGCCTAAAAACTGTCTGCAGCAGATAAACACTATCTGAAAGTAATGTCTTTAAAATAGGAAAAAAATCCAAAGATCTGACAGAGGACCTGAGAGATGCCTCTGGCTCGTCTGTTGTTCTGTCCGTTTGCTGAAGGCTCATCAGAAATGTTCTCCTAGTAGGATGGTTGTTTAGCAGTCGTTAATAAAAGGAAACACAGAATGAAACAAGATGAGTGGTATATTGATGGGTTGTGTGGTGTAATGATGGTGTCAAGGCAATGCAATAGAATTCCAGTAGAAAACAAGTTTTCCTATGGGGACACTAAAGTTTATCTTTTTGGTATTGTAACTGAACATGGTTACTAAGAACTCTATCTGTAGTGGTAAATTTCATTTTTAAGCTCAGGCATCAACTATACTTACAGACCAACATAGAAATACTTGAGATTTTTAACAATTCCGACTTGATGTAGCATTCAAGTACACCAGTTAGAGGATGCCTCAGGTCTCTATGACTTTAAATTCTCACTTATAATGAAATGTAACAAATGTCCCCTGTTTGCATCTTAGTGAGCTTTTGGCACAATATCTTCTAATTGGAGTTAGATCCAGAGAGGTCCTCAGGTCCTCTTCAGTGGAGCATATCAGTCAGCTCTCACTTCTGTGCTTGAGGGAAATCCTACAATACAGCCCTTAATAAAAGGCGGATCAGTTCTTAATATGACTTGGATGGGTGGTGTCTTCCACACCTGAAGTCTCGCTCACTATCATCTGGAGGGATTCAGGATTATTAAACAGATGATGCAAGCTCTTTTGAAAATATGTTCCCTTTGGTGCTCTCACTCCTGCGAGGCTGTAGAAAGGAGTCTGTTTGAAGCGGAGTCCTTGAATCATGGGACGGGTAATGTTTCAAAGCAACCAATCCAGGATTACTTTCTAAAGAAAACTACAAAAAGTAATTCAAACTCTGTTTTAGAGTGAAGGCAAAACCCCTTGTTTTGATGTCGGGGAGCAACCTCTTTCCACAGTTAACATCAGTCACTGAAAGTTGAGGGAATTAAAATGAGAAAAGAATCAGATACCAATTGATAAACTTGCTGTTGTCCATTGAAACCAATTAAATAGACTTTTGTCTGTTTATTCAGGCTGACATATTGCTACAGAAAGCCTATTTTGTTACATAGACATTTCAATGGATGGATAGTTTCCCCACATTTTTCAGGTTTAAGATCAAGATGAGATATCAAGGCTTCATCTAATTATGCTGCTGGTGATGTAATGCATCATTATGAATAAATAACATCCAAGGACACTGAAGGCTAATGGACTGTGCTGTTATCAAAATTCAAACTGGAATGGTGATGGGATGATGATGGAGCCAGTTACAGTGATTTGTTTGTGTTGAGGCGGCATTAAGCAGTGACTTACTGCCGGGTCACGAAGAACAGAGTCTAACACAGACTCTAAGCGATGAACCTTTTATATCGGCTCATTAGAATGTTTTTGCTAGCACACAGTATTAGTTACTGTATAGCTGGGACTTACAGATTAAACACAAACAATTTGTGATTATCTGGTTTGATCCACTAAAGCCGGATTTACACATGACACAAGAGGTTAACGGCAGTCTTACTGTAATGTAGATTTTGATTTAAAGCACAGTGTCAGATTTTATCGGCTGATAATCACAGCTACAGCACTACGTAGATGTATTGTTCATTTTAATGTGCTTTCAAGGTAATTGTGTTTACATTCTTGAATATACTTGGGGTGTAGAGAGGGAGAGTTTTCTGCCTCTGTGTGGAGGTGCATTGTGAGCTTTTGTAATGTTTTGAAGTAAGTAGAGTTTATACATATAGGAAGCCTGTTTGGGTCAAAGTGATTCAGTCTTATGGATTATTTGATCAAAACATAACTGGAAAGCATGTGGAAGATGCAGCAAAATTACAAAGTGGTGAATAATTTTCTTTGGGATTGCCACAATGTTCAACATCCTGGAAGAATAAAGTGAAAATAAACTTTGTAAAATTCTTCCTAAAGATTCGTTTAAGTCTGTGATATGACGACATTGGCTGCAAGGAAAGCTTGTTGGGTCAAGATATGGCTAAATATGCTGTTTTCGTTGTTTTATTCAATAATATTTGTCTGGCTGTGATGCTATTCTTCATCCATCAAACTGTCTTCTCAAAGATGTATTCATAGAAATGTTCATTGGGCATGTAATAAATCATATCCCAATATATTATCGCTTAGAAAATTGCATGTCACATTGTCCAACCGACATTTGAAGTTAATTCAGTCAATTTTTTTTTTTTTTTTTTTACCATTTGAAGTCTTTTAGGTTAACTTGATGAGTTTAGTCAACTTCCTGGATTAGTTTTTTGTTAAATAAAGCTGTTTGCTAGCATGGTAACAGGCATTATTTTAGAGAGCACCAAAGCCAGAATTCAGAGAGCCTGTTTATAGTGGAAACTTGTTTTTCTGTAGTACCTGTCAAACTAAGTCACGATCACTATGGTCACCTCAATAAATGTTAGAAAATCAAATCACCAGCCCAATTACCAGTAAATCACTAAGAGTTTCTGCACATACTGTTTACCATTTAATACACCATGTGACTAAGTAGCCAATATTCTTAACAAAATATTCAAAAAGTAGCTTATTGAACTTATTTTCTTATGTTTGGTTTATTTAAGGGGTGGTGGGCACATGGCGTTACAGTGAGAGGTCCTGGTTTGAACCTTGGCTTGGGTCTTTTTGTGTTGTTTTCACAGTCCAAAAGCATGCATGTAAGGTTAATTAGTGTGTTTAAATTCTCCCTTGGAGTGAGCGTGAGTGGTTTGTTGTCTCTGCGTTGGCCCTGTGATGGACTGGCAACCTGTCCAGGGTGTACCCTGCCTCTCACCTGACAGCAGGTGGGATAGGTCTCCAACCCTGTGCAACTCTGACTGGAGTAACTGGGTATAGAAAATGGAGGGATGTTTCATTTAAGTTGGACTGTACTTATTCAAAATCAACATGACAACTAGGAACACTTAGATTTTTAGATGACAAGAAAATCTTTAGAAACTGTTTAAATGACATTAATCAGCGCAAACAGAAATTACTCTTGGATGGCATTAAACCATTGTGACGTATTACTTCAGAAAAATGAGGTTTGGTTTATTTTGCATACTTGCTTAATCAGTGATGTTCAGATGCTTTTATGCTCCTACATGTTACAAATCAGTTTGTAAAAGGAGGAATGTTTGTCTTTATGCATGTCTTATTTTAATAACACTTATTTTTAATTCACACTGCTTAAGTAATTATGCTTTAGGGGTGAAAGGTTTCTTATAATGAACAGAAATCCTGAACTTCTTGAAGCTAATTGCCATCTTTATCAGTGCAGGACAGCCATCTGCTAAGCAGCACACTTTAATGGAGATCCAATCGATATGCAAACGGTGAAAGCTTGAAAAAAAATAAGCTAATTATCTCTAGCAGCACCATTGAGAAAAGGCTCATTCTTAGTGTAGGGGGAGGGGAATAGCTTTCTTTGACTGAATTCGGTTAATCCCATAAGAAAATATATTCTCAGCCCGTTAGAAACCGCCTTCGTTTTCTCTCTTTTTGGTTTGCAACACAGGTTTTTATCTATGAGTACCAAGAGGAATAGAGAAAGGGCATCTCTTTCGTGAGTAAATGTCACATTGTGACAGGCGGTGCGGGAAGCCAGGTATGAAATTGGATCCCATGTTCTTTAATTTAATCCCAAGAGCAGACAGAGATGCTGTGAGATTGGATCTACTGTACGGATGGGGTCATTGTCAGAAGCTCGTCACTATGTTGAAAGTCACCAGATTGTCTTTACTGCTCAACACTCATAAAACGTACAACCCGGACCACAGATGTTTCACTCCATAACTCCTGTCTTTGTCACAGTTTCTATTTTACTTTAATCTGATTTAAGTCTTTCTTTCAGCCCTGCATCTCTTTCTATTTTTAACATAATCCTACCCTTCTTTCCCCTGTCACAAACCTCAAGACTAAAAGCATCTTTCTCTCTAAACCAGAGACTTACTTCTCTTTCTCTCTCATTTCACTTGTGCAGTTTAAAATACAGCATGCCATTATGTCTTATTGAAATGTTTTCTTTTTGCTGAAGGCAATTAAAAAATGAAAACAGTTTGGAGTACTTTCAGCAATCATGCCTTTTTGTGAGATTGTGTGGGAGTTCGTACGCAGTGAAAGTGGAGAAATCAAGAAAAAAAGTTGCACTATTTCCCCCCCTCAGAGATAAAACTTTTTCTTAGTAGTTAGCCTTCTGTTAGTTTATTAAGATTTAGTGTTAAAATGATGCAGTAAAAAAAACAAAAAAAATCTCTCAGCAGGATCTCTGGTTTGCCAATTGATTTAATATCCAACACCACCTGCTAGCTTAGCAGCGCCTCCTATTTCTCTTTTATTGCACTAGATACTTCATGTCATGTTCATATTAAATCTCCTGGAGCATTAGAAAAGAAGAAAGATCAAAGTCTCATTTCGTCTGAAGGGTGACATTTGTTTTGTCACCAGTTTCAGAAATTTTTTTTGGTCAAATATGACTTTCACTCAGTGTCACAGAGAAGTGGGTTTCACAGCCGGAGGCTCTCGGAGCCTGAACATAACCACTGCCGTATGCAGCAGCCTGAATACGGCTCATTTACAGAAGGGTAATTTGACAAGTAGTTAAAGCTCAGATTAATGTGTTAATGACACGCTGACCTGTCTGTTGGAAGCGTTTCTCTTTTTTTAAAGAAAATAATTCACACACCTTGCCATTTTCACTGTTCAGGGAGGCTGATGGAGAGAGGATGTGTACCTCTGTGTTTTCATGCAGGGTGGCGTTTTCCACTTAGATTTGCACTGAATGTATTCCTTGATCATTTGCATGTGTAAATAACTTAAACGATCGCCATTGAGTTTTAACACTATTATCGGCAGTTTTCTTCGTGACTGGCATAAATCATTGAAGGTCAGTTTAATAGTCTGTGGGATTATTTGCTATTGACTCTAAGAAGTGCTGATATGAAAACTAAAATCTTTTAGCAGATTTATGAATCTTGAAGCAGCTTGAATTTTAAGTAAGAAACCCATTACACTGTATTTTAATATCACATGCTTTAAAGTGCTCATGACACGATTTTGACTGAAGGGTAGAGTTGTATAACTTCTGGTTGTGTCTGAGTTGGCTGGTAGTAGAAAATGGATTGAGTAATAACTTGACCCTCCTCCATAAGCTTTGTGTTTGGTGGTGTCATAGGTGGACAGGAAGTAAATATTTGGCTGTATGTTAGACAGCTGTCGTCTAACTGATACAAATTTGAGAGTGAGAGATGAAGAGTTTGGGTGAAAGACGAGCATGATACCTCATGTCTTTCTTTTTTTGCAGTTTTCTTTTAAAAAAAATATCAACTGTGGTGGCCTTTGCCATCATGGATCAGTTCATCTGGATAACGATGGCGGGCATACAAGTGGAACAGAGCGAGCAAAGGCTTTCTTTAGAGGAAAAGTCAGATAGCTTGGAGCAGTGATATGATGGGAAATTTTTCAGTCTACAGGCTGCAGACTTGCCTCCCATAAGTTCTCATAACTGATTTTTTTTTTTTGAATGTGTGAAATTAATGCGGGGTCGTTTTGGGACTCTTGTTCGACGCTTGCGAGTGAAATCTCTCTGCAGTGACTTATTTTCAATATTTGGCCTTCAGAGTTCTCCTGCTCCATTTTTATGGCGGAGGGCATTAACTTGAAGCAGCCATGGTTCCATATTTCCAATTTATCTCCGAGCCAGACGACAGTAAGTCTTCAGCCGTGAATTAAATGATGTTAAACACAAAAAGGGCTCCATCCTCAAGAGCTAATATACAGTAAGTAAAAGTGCTGCATACTTACAGTTTGCCAAAAGAAGATGCTGATTGGAATCCCACCACTCCAGGCTCAACCAATGAAAATTTGCAAAGCCAAGCAAAACTCATCACTTCTTTTTTGGCTGTTTATCCCCGTGGTCTAAATCATTATTACACAAGTGATATAATTAATGCTTAGATTATATACTTTGGTTTTAGGTTATATTCTTCTCACCTTAAGGCTTGTTTCACACATGTACTCCTTTTAAATGAGCTTTTTTCCACATATTTTCAGAAAGGATCTTTGGCTAACCAGAAGAGCTATATGATATGACCCTTCTCATACACAGGCCATATCCATGCTGGTGTAATGAGCAGGAATACAATGAAGGAAAAGTGGAGTGAGGGGAATTAGAGCAGCATTAGTAGTCCTGAAAACATCAGTGGTGTGGACGCTAAGTTGTGCATCTTTAAAACATCATATTGGTGTGGATGTAGCCTGAGAAGCTTTTGAGATTTCCAATGCCAGACAGTTGGAAACAGATCAGGGCCGACGGCTTGTTTATATTATTAATCTTTTATTATGTTGCATAGAAGCAGTGCTGCCTTTTCTGATCTGAAAACAAAGCTCATCATGAAGAGGCGGCTCTTGGACCATCTCCAGTGTGTGATTTTCTTTCTCTGCCTTTGTTACCAGCCTGGGAAACGGCTTGAGAATGGTCCCTAAAGTGAACTCACCCTATCCATCTAATGTCCTTGAAACCTTAGACTTGTTTTATATTCTCTTTGGCTTCGGAAAATAGCCGGGGGAGGAGGGGTATTAGTTGGTTTCCTGTGCTAACCTTTTGTGCGGTTTAGAGTTGAGGTCCTCCTGAGTGTCACAAAAACTCTCTGAACTCCTCAGTCACAGATTTCAAAATCCAATCCTTTCTTTGTTGTTTCACAGCACTGAAGAAAAATAAAATAATTCCCAATTTTAGTTCAAAAAGTTGTTTTGTTTTAGCTGCAAATAAGTTGTTTTATGTTTTAGTATATAGCTTTACCTTTCTTTTTTCTTAAAGAAAAAGTGTGTTCTAGTATCTGTTATTTTGCAGTGTTGTAATTAATTAGTGTAATTTCAACCATGCAAATGTGCTAATTGCTTTAAAGCATCTTCTATCCAAACGGCCAGTCTTATTGGAGATCTTGTGTGCAAAGATGACATTCTCGTTTTGCTTCGAAGTGTGAATCTAACCAATCCCACAGCCTAACTGCAGGATTGAAGATATCCTAATCCCTCTGTGAACAACGTCATTACCCCTGTGCCTGTTTATGTGGGTCACTAAGCGAAGCACGCGGCTCATCAAATGCCAAGCCCAAACCATCGTCCAGCAGATGCTGAGGACAAGACTTGTGATTGTGCTGAAAAAGAGAGGACATTACATTATGTTTCGCAGCCGCCCCTCCCCTCTCCTGAGATTTTTCATCAACAATAGATGTCCCATGGCTGTTAAGGGGATTGGCCACATGCTGTTACTCACAATTGCTACCCAGCTCAAACCCCATCTGCAACAAATGAAAGAGTAAAGACCTTTTTTACGCATGGAGAAATTGTTTTCTCTTTGTCTGCCTTCATTTTGTGATTATTAAATCCTTTCTTTCTAAAATTTTGTACCATCACCCTGATTTGCCCTCTTTTTTCTTTTCCTTTTATCGCACTTCATCCCAAGAGGTGCAATTTAAGAGCATAAGGTCACCAGGTTTTGCTGAGCGGTCCTGGCATGCAAAATGAGATGCTTCGAATGGCACAGACTGAACCCTTCACCTTTCTTTCATGGCCTGGCTGGGGACCATTTAAAACCAGAGGCGTCTGTTAGGAAATCCCAAGAGTTCTTTAGATGATATAAAATGCTGCCAGGGGTTCTTACATGGTGGAGAACAGAGGACGAGGGAGGAGGAGATCGTTTGGTAACTTAATTTAGCTTGGATTGATGGTGTAAATGAAGAAGCTCATGGTATTTATTATTCAGTCTATACAGACTGTTGTAGCAGAAAGGTGAAATAAATGTTTTATAGAGCAATTGGAGGTCCTTAGGGTCTTTGAATCCCCTCAAAGGGAGGGTTTCACCCATTTTCACTGTCTTGTATGATTATTAATATAATCTACAGCGGGCAGGGTAGTAACTGAGCTTCATAATTTATCTAAGAAAGCATATTTGTAAAGAAAGCACTGCTTAAAAGAGACTCATAGGGGACTCTGACATGCATGCATACTAACATTTCCAATGCTGTTTTTAGGGCAGCTTCATCTTATGCAAGTCACACATACGCAAACTCCTCCTCTTTTTTTGTTATTTAAGGAACATTTTTTATTAAAGCACTCAGCTGGTAACCACTTCCACTAACAATTGCCTGCTCTCTCCGCCACCCACATATTAGGCAGAGCAGACAGGTTTTCCCTCCTTCGCAATTACCTTCCAGCGAGTCTTGTGCCCGTTCATGAAGGGGGCATTGTGAAGGTTACCGAGGGCGGGCGGAGGGAGTGGCTGCCTCCCTCCTCATTAAGGGTGAGCGAAGGGCTTCGCAAATGGTGCCATCTCCACCTGTCACATTACAATCACGTGAAAAGTCGAGGTTGTGACTACCCACCCACTTAGTATTTCTGTCTCCAGTGGGCTCCATCAAAATGCAATCATCTGTCTCCATAGCGACCGGTGCTAGGTGACAAACCAGGATCTGGGCCTTAACCCCTTCTCAGAAATCCACTACTTAGAATTTCTCTTTGTCTTGGTAATAAACAGGAAATGATTTGGTTTTATAGGGTCCTTAAAATATTAAGGAGTGTCGGTGGAATGGATTTTTGCGCTAACTTGGAACAGTCATACGTTTTATTTATTTTTTTACAAAAACTAGTGTGGTTATAAATTTTAATGACATGACTCTAAGCAGATGAAAACCAATTGCAAATTAGTTTGGTAATCTGATTAAATGTAAGCAAATAAGCTATTGGAGCTAAAAGCTTGTCCCTATGTTAAAGTCTATTAAAGTCTTGAACTGTTATTTTCACAAACTCAATAAAACCTAAAGAAAGGGGGGAAGTACTTTGCACGAACAACTATTGCCTGCTGGAGCCTTTAAGGTGCGGAGAGATGAGAACCTTGACAGCAAGTCTCTGATAATGTACTCTGGAGGCAAACCTCCTGTCAGAGCAGGTTTCATCTCGCTGCATGTAACGAGGGTCCTGGCTTGATCTTCATCAGCTGGCACCGCAGTTATGACGACTGCCCGGAGATCACAGTGATCACGGCACTCCAAAATGGGCTCAGTGCTTCTTTCATACCAAGTGCTAATAAAAACTAGACTGTTTGAAAAGCCAAAAGAAATAAGACCGTTAAAAGAAGCAGCTTAGAAAAATAAAAGTAAAGAACGCAGAGTGGGTTCATGAACTTTCATTTTTTTAAATAATCCAGAGTGGGATTTTTCCATTCTTGTAATGTCATGTAATGGAAATATTGATTAGATTTGCTGCATCACCTCTATGGCAGTCCAGAGCAGAGCACATGATGAATGTGAAAGCAAAGCCATCTTTCATAATCATGGCCACCGCTCTTCCCTTCTTGGATTAGAGCAACTTCTCCTCAGTGGGCGTGAGCGCATCATCAAGCCTCTGTGCAGGGATTATAGTCAAGATGATGAAAAAAACAGTTGCAAAATGTTTGACGAAGCAGGAGGATTATAAGGGATTGTCCTCCATGCTACTGTAATGATTCAATCTCAGATGAATTGAAGAGGAAGGTCACATTTTCTGCATCCAGATGTGGCCTCAAACCTGTTATGTTATCCCGTCTTGGCTTTTGACTCGGGATTCTTAAACTCTGTGTTTATATCATCAGGGATCATTGACCATTCTGAGATGACGTAATTCCAGAGTGACTCACAGCATCTCTGCAACTGGAGTCATGCTGTTTGGTGTGTAGTAATCAAAGTTGGGCTGTTTTTAATCACAATCCTTCCTTGCCAAGCTCTTAAGCTTACAGCTGTATTAGGGAATAGATTTTGTTTCATTCACTTATTTTGGAGACTATAAATAAACAGGGCTTTTTTTAGCTTTGCCCCGTTGCATCCCGTCTCCTTTCTTGACCTGGATATTTGGCCAAGCCAAGCAATAAGTCTTCCTCTTCAGACATTTAGCTGTCAGTATGTCTGCCCGGCTTTTCATTTCTCACTGTAGAATCTGTTCATTGCAAATCGTGAGACTTTCATTCTTCAATAACTTCGTTTTCTTCTAACTTCTTAATGTTTTTCATATTCTCATCAACATCTTTTTTGTGTGTTTTATGAAAGTATACTGTTGTTTTTACATTCAACATTTTCCTCCCTATTCCTCCTTGGTGCTGTTGTCTCGCGCCCTCACAAGTCAAGTCAACTTTATTTGTATCGCGCATTTAAACATAGCAGCAGCCAGTACAGAACGCTTAACAGTGGTTAAAAACATAAACAAGAAACTCCCAAGAAAAAAGTGAGAACATTAAAAGACAATATAAAACAATAAGAAATGATGAAAAAAAAGAAAAACAACCAGGACAGCAATCACAATAAGAGACTTGAAAACAGCTAAGACAAAAACAGAGAGGCTCATGAAGGGTGGAACGCCAGGGCAAACAGGTGAGTTTTAAGAAGGGATTTAAAAACTGCCAGAGATGAGGCCTGTCTGATCTGTCGAGGTAGCTGGTTTCACAGCTTAGGGCCCGCCACAGAAAACGCTCTATCCCCCCACATTTTGCGCCATGACCTCGGTACATCCAGTAGCAGCAACTCAGCTGACCGAAAGGGATGAGTGGGAGCAAGGAGATAGGCAAGCTCCGAAAGATAGAATGGGGCTAGGACATTTAAAGATTTAAAAACATAGAAAAGAATCTTAAAATGTACCCTAAAAGTTACAGGCAACCAGTGAAGGGAGGCCAGGACGGGAAATATGGTCTCTCTTCCTGGTGTTTGTCAGCAACTGTGCTGCAGCATTCTGGACCAGTACAGGCATAGTGAACATCCTACTTTTGAAGCATTTGTGCCAGCTCAAGGGGAATATTGATTTCTACATCCTCTAGTGTTTCTAAAACTCTCACTCACACTCTCTCTCATACTTCCTCTTAATAATCTTGAATCTGGACTGAGCAAAACACAGTTCCTTGTCTCGCTGGTAGTTGTCCAAAGCAAATAGCATCCAAGTTGGGCTTCAGGCTCTGTGCTGTAACTCTTTACTTGTAGTGGGTGAGTGGAGGGAAAGGAGGAAGGAGGTGCCAGAATAAGTCAAATAGGGGGAAATTATTCCCTCAGATTGTGTAGCTTGCCACTATAGGGCTGGAAAAACTTTCAGATTGGTGAAGGAGGTGGTTGAACAGCCTCAGCCATTCTGGAAACAGAAAAGGGTGACACAGAAGGTGAAGCAATGACAGAGAAGCTGATACTGAGGAATGTGGACAAGTGTTTCAACTCACATTGCCTCTGGACAAGTTGGTTAGAAAGTCTGCATTTCCTCTCTGGCAAATTACAGGTTAGCAAAAATCAGTAGTTGTTAGAGTCAATGTTCTCTGGCTGGAATTAGTGCAGCTACATCAATGATGTGAAGCAGCTCACATTTTTAAAAGAAATCAGATTCATTCATTTCCAAATTCCAGTGTTTGTTCCTTGCTGCTTGTACATGCATTTAAAGATGAACTATAGATGCATACGCTTCTGGGTTCTTCCTTTACTATTAAATGATGCAGCACTGCAAAATGAAGCAGAGCGGCTGCTCTTTTAAGATGGCTGGTTTAATTTGTCCTGTTGACGGGTGCTCTTTGTCAACAGGTTATTACACCTCTCCTAAATGGGCTGGGCCTGTGCATTTTTCAATGCGCAGCTAGGGACCTGGAAAGCTCCAAACAGACGGGATAAAGTATGCTATGCATAATGGGAAGCATAGCCATGTTTTATATCGAGAAGAAATCAGATTGCGCTTGCAAGTTGGACTTGTATCAAAGTTACACATGAAAGCTCAGACCTTTGCAACAGACAATATTCAAGACTTTTTAAATGTATTTGTTCTATAGATACACTACATGTTGCATGACATTATAACTGGCTGATTTGCTTGGTTGTGTCTTTATCAGCCGCATAATCTGAGCGTCTAATTTTAGATGTCATCTCCAGTCAGGTTTTTGGGGGTTGACAGCACATCAGATGCATGATCCTTTCTCTCCTACTGTGTTGCTGTGTCTGTTGATCAATCCTAGACAGGCTTTTTGGAGAAGGCAGAGAAATGTAGTTCGATAACACTGTATGCAGTGTGTAATCTCATCTGAGCGGCTGTCATATCAGACAGGGCTGTTGCGCTGACACGCTCTTCCAGAGTGGCAAATTAAATCGTTGCAATTAGATTGACGTGTATGCAGCTTGAAGTCTGGAGCCTCGCTAATCATGTCTGGATAGAGTGCATCCTGTGTTTGTTTATGATTAGATTCATCTGTGTTAGACTGTGCTGATGGACTACTTAGTCTCTAACACTTTTATAGTTTATTAATAATCCTTGTGAAAACCAGTCATGCCAGATTTAAACTTAATTCCTAACATTCACCATGTGTGGAAATGTTTCTCTCTGTATAGCTGCCAAATTTTTATGTCTCCTGAGCTTTAGTTTATATAGTAGTTTCTCCTGGCTGGAACAAGACATCAGCAAGTGACAAACACCTCACTAAGATATTCAGTTTAGAGTTTATAACATGGTGGGATTAATAAAAAAGCCTGTTGGGTAAATTGATGAGCTGATGGATGTTTTTGCCAGTGACGGAACCTTTCAGAGAGGACAAATTTTACCTGCAATGCTGACTGATGCACGTTTTCCTCTTAGGTAAACGTTTTACCTTAGCTAGTAGTTTGGGGGGAAAAAGAGTCAGCAACAGCACAGGAAGAAACAATAATGGTACTGTGTGCAACATTTTATTAAAGGTGCAGTGTGTACGAACTACTGACATCTAGTGGTTAAAATGGTCATTGAAATTATTTCAAATGATATTTGAAACTCTTCTGCCATTGACCTTTGATTTTTATTACACACTGCACCTTTAAGTTAACCAGTTTGTAAAATAAAGTTTCTTTTATGATCCATCTGTTGGTGAAACAGGCAACTAATTTAAGTCTACCTGTTATTTTGAGACCTGTAATGATTTTATGGTTGGATATAAGTTTTTATATTAAGATTTGCAACCATTAGCCCCATTTAAATCTCACAGATGCCTCTCACTGGTTACTTTTTCCTCACTAGCCGGCTACTCTACTTCCGATTCACTCCTCTTCTGTAACGATTTCCTGGTCAATTAGGTTGGAAGGCTTCAGCTCGGATCACTGACTGGATCACAACAAAATGTAGTTATGTTGTTAACAAGCTGTTGACAAGCCGGACTGTTTCAGGTCATTTTATTGTTGGAAGGTCCAGTGCTTCCAAAGGCTGGTTCATGTTCTTACTGTCCCATTTTCAATGAGTGTTTAGTAGTTGTTGTTTTTTAAATGATGACCAAAATCGGTCTGATAAATCTTTCAGTTCAGTTAACGGTTCACAAGGCTGGTCACCTGGGTACAAAAAGGGTTTAATAAAGGATTAAGGAATGACATAGTTTTTATATGGGAATGTAGCTTTTGATTGCAGGAAAAGAAAACAACCATTGAACCCCAAAAGCAATCGTTTGTTTGTTTTTTGTTTTTTTTTGTCTTTCCAAGCCAAAACAACTTAGATAAATTAAACTTCGTTAAATTAAAAGCCGCCATAAAAGCAAGCAGTGGTAGTGGTAGCAGTGGCAGTCGACTGTAATTTTTTTCTTCACAAATCAAACTAAGAACCTCTTAGCTTTACTGTTAGTGAGAAGTTTTTCTTTGTTGTGTATTCCCTGGTTTCTTGGTGCATTGTGCACCCACTAAACAATTACATGCTTTGAAATGAAGAGCTACTGATGCCCATGATTCTAGTTGCAGCCTCTGGCTCAGCCATCTCCTCCTCTGCAGGCCTCATAATTGAACAAATGCATTTTGACTCCAGCTCTAATATCCCTTGATGTATCAATTCTCTGTCCCTTCCTCTGTCTTGCCAAGAAAATGCTCTGGAAGGCACAAAACATCAGCAGATGCAAACTCTTCTGCAGGGCAGCGTGACTGGGTGATTACCATAATGATGAAAATGGAGACACTAAGGGGGGAATTTAAGAGGGCTGTGTGGGGTGAGATGGGGAGAAATCATGACTGGATTCTTCTTAGTTAGTCCACGCGATTCATTTCTTGTAACGGTTTCACTTTGATTTTAGTAGTGCGATTTTGTTGTTGATGGAATTTATCTGCACAAATGCTAAGCAGATGATTTATATGCATGGATTTTGTAGCCATGGGAACAATGCACTTGTATTCACAGGACAAAAAGATTCCACTTATCTTTCTTGACACACAGCACTGACTATACCGTATCACCAATGGATGTGAGGCTCTTGTTTTTTAGATGATAAACAGCTTAAATTCAATACTTAAATTGACCGAGGCATCATGCACTTGTGGAGAAAAGAACACATACAAAAATGAGTTGGTAACATTGAAGCTGAGGTTTTATAGTTAGAGGCATCAAAAATATATGACAGCTCCATCTGCTGATTAAAAATCATGTGACATAAAAAGCTTAAAAGATTGAAACTGCAACTAAATGTGTTTAAAACGCCAGCAAGAAATGATTGAAATGCTAAATGGTTTCTACGTTCCTCACCGACCCTCCAACATGCACAATAAGCTCTTAACACGTTGCATGTCAGCGGTCCAGCAGCCAGTGTGGTGTGTTCTTGCCCCTTTGGCGAGAGCTGTTTTCCTTTTCTGAGCCTACCTCCTCTTGTCTTTATCTTCCTCTACACTCGTCTGGACAACGGTGCTACATCAGTGTCTAAAATGCTACACAGTTGTGTACACTCCTTGAAACTGGGCTCTTTTTCTTAGCCTTATGATTTGAACAATGTGGCTCAGTTAACGGACCTCTCCCATGGCTTTGTCCGTGGCTGTCACCTGGTCTTCGATGTGCTCCTTCGATAAGTCTTTTCTTCTTGTCTAATGAATTAAAACTAAAAGATTTGCTGTATAATGAAAACCTTTTGTGATGTGTGGTTTGTAGCTCCAATTCATTACAGTCTTAATGATTTGACAGTTTCCAGAATGACTTCAAACTAATGATTGAATAGTACTAGGTGCAGTAATTAAGTGTTAAAGGTTTGTCAAGTAAAGAAAAACATTTTTGCAGTGTTGATTGAAAGTGAAGATTCAGTCAAAGATGTTTAATGAATCTCATTAATGCGCCATTGTGTAAAGTAACTGATTGTCTTTATAGTGTTAATCAGTGGGATTTGTCCTCCTCACTTGGTGTACATCATGTAGGTGGGATGGGATAGAATCTACAATGAGTGACCTTGCATCACCGACGGTTAGATTGCCGTGTGAAATCTCTTAAACCTGATATTTAAAACAGGAGAAAGAAAATCTGTGGGTTTTATTAATTTGACCTTTTATGTGCTGTTTTTGAGTTGTAACGCCCTTCTGGGATTACTAAAGTATTTTTTTTCCATTTCATGTGTTTTTTAAAGAGACAGTTTTTTATAGTTAATTTCATATAGTGCAACAAATTAAAGACTGTAAAGAGTAACCATAGTCTACGGCAACATAATGTCTATAAATATCTTTTATTTAATTCAGATTTGATTGAATTGTTTTTATCTTTCCAGAAATATAAAGTACAGGTCAACACTTTGAAGACAACTGTCTATTTCTCCTAAAGGTGCAGATATTCCCAATCATGTTTGTCTCCAATCAACATTACAGTTTTGATCGAAGGTGTACTATCTTCAGCTGTTGGAAGCGGATTTTCTGAAGGGTTCTGCAAATTAAACTAGAAAACGTGTGATAAATTTGGCAAAAAATTACGATATATATGATTTATATAGACTCATAAAAAGTTAATCTCCATCAGTTATGTCTTCTGATCTATTAAAAGTGTGTGCAGGTGTTTTTCCCTTCTAAGAGACCCAGTTTTTGTGTTTGTTTTTTTTTAATAGACCATTTGAGAAAGTTTTGGGCTGCAGCGTTGTCCAATGAATCAATAGCAACATGCTGGTAAGGCAAAGATCCACAAACAGATTGAATTGCGATTAAATGACTATATTAGATGATGATCTTGGTCAATTTTCAGAAAAAGTAATTTATAAATCATTTTGACGAAGGTTGACTATTGGAAAAGGAAAAAAAATCTCTGGGTG
>JAOXYM010000006.1:8025371-8037179 GCA_028567055.1 Leptatherina wallacei
AAGAACGTTATTAGACGTTTCTGATTGGTAAGCTTACATCAGAGCATATCTAGACAGAAGTAAACGCATTTCTTATGTTTAAGGTTATCGTTTGAAAGTTATTTTATTTTGAAAACTCAAAACTTGAGTCATATTTACCATTGTTTTAACTTGACATTTCATGGACAAGTTAATTAGAAAAATACTCAAAATCTATCGATACAAAAACTATTATTTACAGCTGTATGTGTAACAAAGACCGAAGTGGAGGATTTTCCTCTACTGGCTTGTCAAACATTGTACTCTGTAGTTGTACTTTTTGTACAATAGATTTATTGGCTATGGAGTGGTTATATTGACTTGTTTGCCTGGAAAAAAATTGATGTTATGCACCCATTGAAGCCTTCTGTGACCCATGTGTGTATTCTGTTTTACTAATCTCCAATATCCATCAACTCATTTCGACTCAGCTCTCGACATGGTCATCTGGTCACGACCTCTTTGTGTTACTTTTTAACACAGACTAACACTTTTTCAATCTGATACACTTCAATAGAAGTCCTTCAGTGTGTGAAATAGATGCCATGACTCTGCTGGTAGTATCACTGTTGTGGGTTGTAACCCAGAAAATTGAGAAGTAATCATTTGTTCCTTAGTTTAATGTTAAAAAAAGTTAGATGAAAGGAAATGGGAAGTGTAGCAATAATGTACACATTCAAGTCATGGTACTCAAACTCTAGTATCCTTGTGAAGGTCTCTGGTTTTATTCTCTCACCCCAACGTAAAATGCCAACTTTGGTGTCTGTTAGAAGTTCTCAACCTTCAAGATGCTGTAAAATGATACCACAGGGCGACCCAGTAGGTTAAAGATGGATGCCAGTAACTTCTGACCACGATGTGATGAGAATATGCCCCAAAAACACAACATTAACACTAAATCCTAACTTTGGGAGAACAAGCTTTTTCATTAAATTTCTCTAAGAATTGGCCACAAGTCTTTATACAGGGATCAATAGGTAATAAGTTCTTCTTTTTAAAAAGTTCTAATTATGTGCATCGCCAGACTGTAAATAAGATTGTATTTATTGTTTGTCTTTAGCATTACTTGGCTTTAAATAGGATATATTATGGAAAACTTTAGGATGCGTGAGTGCTGATATGTGTGCCAGTTTTCACGTGTTTCAGTCTTTATAAATGCACAATATGACATACCGTTTGCTCTTTCTTCAGAAGATCCCTTCGGGCCCTTCTATTTGTATCATGTGAAATAAAAATAGGGTCCAAGACCATGGAAACTGAAGGAGTGTACCATGATGGATTGATCTGCTTTGTGTAGCCTCAGAGTCAATCAGTCTTCCTGGCTTTGGTGCCGTTTTCAGTAGGAATTTTCCTCTTTGTGCTTTGCCTGGAGCTACAGAGGGCCACTTCTGGGTTTGGATAACCAGAGGACATTGAATATATGACTACACCCCTCCCCTCAATTGTCACTACTTGTCATCGAACAAAGAGATAAGACAGCTCAGTGAGCAAGCTGAAATGTGTCCTTTTCTGCCCTAATGGAGGATATGTCTAAAAACATGCTTGATTTCCTTCCTCTGTCATAGAAACAGAAAGTACTTCTTTCATGATAAAGTAACATCTAATAGTACACGCGCCCATGCTATACAAACTGAGCAGATGGCCATCTAGAGTTATGCAGACTAGCTGAGGGATAGCACTGCTCTATTACTGACAATATAAGATGAAGCTGCATCAGACAAACAGATGGATGTTCAGAGGTCGACAACGCGGTCTGTTATGGCTACAATCATGTTACAGAAACCAGGCCAACATGCTCGGTGCTGAGTACTGTAACAGGTACTGTGGTAGTGCTGCATTTAGCAAGACCTGGAAAGCTTCACATTTAAATCTGGTTTATTCACTAAAAATGCTGTTGCATTTATTGGCAAAATGTATGACACACTTCTTTCAGTGAAGCCAAGTCAATGATTGCCATCCCTAGCTGGCCTCATCTCTTGATCTGTAAAAGGTCAGTATTGAAGAAGAGGGCTTTGTTCTCATGGTTATAGTTTTAAGTGCAGCTACTAGTGCAATATAGACAGCTTGACTCACAGTGTGAACTCTGACAGGAATAAAAATCCCCAAGAGGATAAAAAAAAGCCAAGTAGTTGATTGAAAGTGACCTAACGTGACAGTAAGAGAGTTTAATGCCTGCTTTTCAGATCCGATTAGACAGGATGTGCTTCATCTAACTTTGGCAGTCACATTTTAGAAGTGAGATGAACCCAGTTTATAAACAAAACTATCCTCTAGTTCATTATTTTCCAATGTAATATTTAAAGATGTTGAGCTATGATCAACTGGGTCTGGTAATCTGTTCTGCACCAACTCTCGAGGGATTTCTAGACCCTCTATCTGCAGAAATTACATTTACTACCGACCATGACCCCTGTTTTGTAGGTTTACAGTCAGATTACTAAACTGCAGTATTCTGTAATGGAAAATTCTGTAATTTGGGTAACCTTGTTTTTAACTGTTACGAAAACTCATCCGATTGTTTAAGATACGATAACTTGTTAATAATCAACTGAACTGCACATCTTGAGGAGCGACTCGCCTCATGACCTTTGCAAGGGGGCTTTGTATGAAAAACTGCGCTCACAGGTGTATTGTGGGCTTAAAAGAGGAGACAGAGAAGACCAGCCTTCAGAGGCATTATACAATTTCCATTGTGTGTGTTTCTCCGGATTGCAATCTGTAATGAAGCTTTTAAGGAGGATCTCTCTCTCTCTCGGACTGTTTTAAAATTTCCACTACAATTCATAATCATTTTCTGTTCATCTTCATGAAGAAACAGTTTTCTTATTCATGACTATAGAAACAAAGGGGATACAATAAGATTTTAAACAGTACATTTACACAATAATAAACACATGAAAGGAAAATCCTAAGAAAGTTTCAAGAGACTTGTTTGATTTTCCAAATTTTTTTTTATTTATTTTTTTTTTGTTGCCCAAAGGTATGGTTACCATTTGCATATGCTGTGTCTTAAAAAGTATGCTTGATAAAAGTCTTTGATGTGCCAGGTTGCTGACTGGTTGCATCAGATCAATCCAGCCATCTACTGTAGGGTTGGTTCTTCTCAGAGGTTTTTCATCACCTCTTTCATTTAACCAGGTCAGTTTCCACACTATTGCATTTTCAACTGCAGCTTGAGCCTCCAAGCAGTTTGATCCAGTCTAGTTTCTTGTTATTAAACCTCCAAACTATAATTTGCTCTTCAATTATTTTACAGTAATTCATTAAGCATAATGATTATTTTTCCTTTGTGCCAAGCTCTCTGTATGAGGTTGGGCTTTATTTGCATAATATTTGGTCATAAGAAAATTAAAATAGGCCACCAGGATGGAATAAACACCTCAGCATTTCTCATTTAGTCAAGAAATTAATAGTTTCAAATGAGATTCGTGAAGACAGACACTCACACATCCCCTAGTAGCTGTTGAGACACATGGACAGATTTTACACACAGTTTAAGAGGGAAACACATCAACTCGGTGTTATCTAGGACCAGCTGCTAAATGCTTGCAACAATCAGTGTGTCACTTCTTTCTTCTTCTCTGCTGGCTGATTCCTAAATGACTTGACCTTCAGTGTGACTGATGCTTTTTAGTAGATGCCTTTTAATCTCTGAGAAAAGATGCTTGTACTGCAAAAAAAAACCTGTTTTTGTGTTATCATTCAGCATCTCTGCCATGATTAAAGTACAGCATGTTGGGGACTTTTTTGTTTTACTTGTTACTATACATGCTGTCATCAATTGACATTGCTGACATCAATCATTAAGTGTTTGGGGTTAAATGCCAGTACTTGTTTAACCCTCCAAGAATGATCGGTTGTTTGCTGTACTTGCATGTCTTTTGTAATGCAAAAACAAACAGGAGGCTATCTGGGTGGATGGCTTTGCTATCTCGGATTAAATAGTTTAGTATCACTGTGATGCACTTCGAAAAGAAGTGAATGATGTTGGCATGTACTTATACATGTATTTTATAAGACGAATTGGTTGCTGTGATCATAAGTTTGATTCATAGCGGGTATTAAAGTTACTCCTGGTGTAGAAATCCCTCGTCTTGTTTCCAGGGTTACAGGGTTTGTAGCTGGAATGAAGAACCATCAATACTATGCTAATTAGCAGAACTGAAGCCTTAATGTCAGCCAAGAAAGTTTCTTTTTCTTTTTTTTTCTTCACCAGTAAGGAGAGGAGGGGTGATTACAGTGAATGATAACTCTTTCAGGCTCTATAAAGCATGTGAGGACTGCATGATAGCCTGAGAAAATACGAGTGTATCTTTTAAAAGACCATTCATTTCAAGAACCTGAAGTGCCTGAAAAATTGTTGCAATTACAGTGAAAAAGTGGTCAGGAAAGGTTGTAGCTGGATATTTGTTGTGTGATTGTTCGCCTTTGCCTCTCATCTTTTTTGTAAAATGTCTTTGTCTCAATGCATTTTGCAGGCGGTCTGAGAGGAGCATCCATCATAGACTCACTGGACACCCTGTATATCATGGGACTGATGGAAGAATATAATGATGCCAAGGAGTGGGTGAAGACCAGCCTGGACCTTAACTCGGTAAGAAACTTTTTTTCTCGGTATTTTCAAAAATATGTTGTTTTTAACATCTGTATATAAAAGAAACCAAAAAACTGTGATTGTGGCTCAGGAGGTAAAGTGGTGGTCCAATCCCTGGTCTCCCCAGTGCGCATGTTGTTGTAGAGTTGATAGGTGTTTAATCAAGAAAAAAAGAGTATATAGGCTAAATTAATGTGTGTGAAAATTGGTGAATGTGGATCATAAAGTACAAAAAACACAGGAAAAAAAGCTGCCCATTTAACATTTCATTAAGTTTGTGTATAAATATAAATAGCCAGTGTAGCCAAAATAAACATGCATAATGCATACATCAGATGGGGTGCTTTACACGACATTCAACAGTTACTCTTCCCTGCATTTATCTCCACTAGTTTATTGAATAAGCTGTGCAAATGGTACAGTGATTATTGTTTCCAGCGTCTGAAACAATTTTTTTTCTTTAAATCCTCCTTAAATACTTTGTAATCTCTCTTTTTTGTCAGTATTTTTTTCTCACTTTAAAGTGAGCATGACCATATTTGGTTACTTTGAGAGGAAGGGGGGCTTAGCTTCAGAACTGAACGTGAGACAACATTCAAGTCCCTCGCCTCCCTCTCTGCTGTGCTTTAGTTCTCTCTAAAACCCCTCTATGCAGATGGAGCTGCTTTATGCAAGCTTGTATCCATGGCAACTGTAGAGTATTATAGTTATTAGACGTACTTGGCTCTCTGATTGTTATGGAGACTTCTCCAAATGACAATATACTATCTAAGGCTTCTGTCTCTGGTAGTATTCACATTGCAGATGGGGATGCCAAAGTAATGTAACGGTGTGGTAGATTAGTTGGTTAGCTAAAAAATCCCTGCAAAAATCAGCTCTTTGTTACCCCAATCTGGATAAAATGCCTAAAACAAAACAAAACAAAACAAAAAAATCCACTCTCATATGAATGGGCAAAATCACTTCCATAACGAGCCCATGTTTTTCCAAAATTCCCTGTTTCTTTGACCTTTTTTCACACAATGAAAAATGTCCCTTTGATGAAACCCATAATGTAGATGTGCAGTGTTGGGATTCCACTTCTTACTGTTTTTCAGGTGTGATGTAAAGTCCCCTGAACTAATTTAGTTAGAGAATATATTTTGGCTTTAACAGTTTTAAACTCGGGTGACTAATGACCCCCACGGGGCTCAACCACTCCTACCAACATAAACATAGTGACATTTTCAGCAGTGGCCTCAGTGCGTGCTGGATTGATTTTAAGCTGTGCTTTTGTGATCTAACATTAACACTGTGTCCACTGAGTCTGACAGCTTTCCAAAGCTCAGGACACTTCAGCTAAAATCAAAAGCAGCTTCCTGTGTGGCCACTGGCTACGTTGTGTTACCAGCTGATGGGATTCTCTGGCTCGCTGAAAGACTTTTGTGAGGCAGAAAATGTAATAAATACCAGAAAGAGGGTGGAAGAGGGGTGTGAAGGATGTTTTAGATAGAAAAAATTGTGCTAGAGAGGAGGCAAAAACAGACCATGACTCTTTCATTGAAAGAGTTTGTGAGACTGGGATGGGAGCAGCTGAGGGTTGCCAGGTCTCATATGGTGGTGGATGGAGTGGAGGCTGGTGAAAATGCCATCCAGCAAGGGTTTTTGTATAGTGTGCTGCAAACAATCAAGTGGGTGAGATAGTTTGTTGGTGGTTTCACGAGAGAGAGATCACTTCGCCCCTCCCTGTGTAATTACCCAAAGTTTGGAAAAACAATGTGGTACTGTAGACTCTTGATGATAATTTCAGAAATCCCCTGCAGGTTATAACAGGGTATCAAATGTCTCAACTTAATTTTTCTTTGTTTGCTGACGATGTATTCCTCGGTTGGATATGAAAACACTTGTTTATGTTCATATCTTAAAATATGGTTCTACAAAAATGAGTCCTGGCCGTGTTTAAGAAGTGTTCCATGGTACACATGAGGCACCCAGCACTAAACTAAACTGAATATTATAAATCCAACAACAGTGCACACATATTCATTCCACTTGGGAGCAGCCCTAGTTTATAATCGGAGCTAAAACACACTTGCAGTTGATGTGCTTTTATCCAACCGAGCTAAGCACAGTCTTGATTTCTGCTAGTTTATTTTTGGGCCATAAAGAGATACACATTAAGTGTTAATTTCACCCACACATCAAAGAAAGCTTCAGTGTATTTTTTCGTTCTCCCCCCCCCCCCCCCTCTCTCATGGTGCACACACACAGTTTGTTGCTTTTCACAGGGACACAGATGACCATTATCTTTGAATGGAGCTGTGGCAGCTCACATAGCCTGGGTGGAGACAGCCACAAACAGCCACAGTGTCACCAATCATAAAGACGGCAAACTCAGATTTACACTTCGCATTGAACCTCGTCATGGGTGTCATCTGCCACAATCTATCATCTTCACCCACTCATGCCTTTGTTGATGGCCTCCAGCGGGATGACTTCCACTTTCTCCTCTATAGTTAGACTGAACTTATTAATGACAATCTGAATTAATTCCCTATATATTGAGATACTTTAAGGGAAAGGAATTTACATATTTTGGGTTAGGGGCTGTTTGGTGTCTTGAAAGATTTGATTGCATGTCAAATTGATTTAAATATCATGACGGCATCTTTTGGCAGAGGCTAAGCGCGAGCTTCTGCCATCTTCTTTTAAAATGAATCAGACAGTTTTACAGTATTGCAAACCCTCATCAGCACATTCACACATTGCTCTTCAGAATATTTAGTTTTTAAATGTCATTCTATTATTGGATGTCTTGCATTAAGATTACATTAAATTCTGAATTGGTGGCTTATTAGAACAGTTGGGCCAGGCAATTGCAGATAATTTATTTATTTTACATTAAAGTAATTAAATCAATGACACAGTTCATGCATGGTTGCTTCTTTGATATCTTGAGTTGTAATGCATTAAAGGCATTAATCTTTTCTTTGAGTCAGTAAATAGTTGTGCATCGGAAATCCCATGTGTGACAGATCACTGCCATTTTTAAGAAATGAATTTGGCATCTTAATGTAAACTTATTGCCTGTCTGTAAACTTTTAGCACCGTTTGAATTTTTAGGTTTTTCATTAATCATGTGATCAATCAGTCGCTGCTCAATCATTTATTTTCTGCCACATTTGGCAGGTTTAAATGATCATCACCTTCTGCAATGTGCCCCAAGCGTCAGTAATTTGTGTGTTTCACATTGACAAAAATGTTTAAACTTAGCATGTTTACAACATAAAACATTGTATCATTACTTGCATATATATCTATAGTATTCATAGTCACACACAAGTAGCATAATGAAGGATGTGGAAAAGGAGGGTTGTGCAGCATGCACAGCAACCCTCTATGCAGCTTTTTATTAAATTTTCATGCATACATTTTTCTTAATTACATTACAATGTCACCAGTTGCAGTGAACCACTCAGCAAAGCGACATTCATCTGTTCAGGCCTGTCTATCACCCAGAGCTCGACACATAGTGACAGCCGGTCTATACCTTGTTAACGGTGAAACAAGGACATGACAGACAAGGACAGTGTTTCAGCGGTACAAACTTAACGGTATTTGCAGCAGGTTTCTGCCTTTCTCTCCCCACTAAAAGGCTTGGACATCAGTCGTGACTCATTATGAAGAGTTTTTCTCTCTGTGGGAATAAACCTAAGCAAAACTGCTGAATCCTCCTCTTGAAAATGCCACCAGATTAGCTTAGTAAGGCAGAAACAACGGGTTTAAAGCAATGCCAAATGAACAAATTGCATTCTTAGAGATGCATCTTGACAATGTGACTGTAGCATAAACAACATGTAGATTTGGATGACAGCTCAGACAGACTGGGCAATTCTGGTGGCCGAGCCTATTATCAGAACAAAAGAAGCCCCAGAATGATTCCACCAGGGTTGGCTTCTGTCATATCCCTCCACAAGCTGTTGCTGCATAACGACTCAGTATTTGGCAACGTCATTGCAGATTAGCCTTATTAAGGTTCTGACTTAAAAACTTATTTTTGCTTTGACTGCGTAAAGGATTACTTATTACTTTGTTTTAAGGATCTTCCATGTTTGTTCAGTGAAACTTCTTTTGGTCTGATGCATCATTTTCCCTCTGGCAGCTCATCAGACCTATTCTCATTACAGAAAGAGTGACATAAAAAGATGAATAAGGACTGTAAGATTTAATTCTATTCCCTCTTTGTCACCTTCCTGATTTTATTACTCTCACCCACCCTTAAGTCTAATTTCTGTATAGTCATTACTGTAAAGCTCAGCTGCTCTCATCGACAACTTCACCTGTGTTTGGAGGTCTCATCAACTAACTGTGTGTAAGCAGGTCAGATGGGGAGGAAAAGGCAGCACAACATGTAATAACAGTATAATACTCTGAGATCGGTCTGCAGATTTTGCTCTGTTTGTCAGGGCGCAGTGCAAGCCATGGCAAAACCTTTCACCTCTCCACTTAATATGATATGGGTTTATAGTATTTAAGATCATAATCGTGTTTTAGAAGAAAATAATCTTTTTTAAAATACAGCTTTTTTTTCTTTTTACAGATTGTGATCTTTCTTTCAGTGTTTTCAGTGTAATGTTTCCTGTGTCACTGGCTGCATCACAAACCCCCTGCATGCTTGTTCTACCTTCGTAGTTAACAGCTGGAGGGGAGTTACATGAAAATCTTAAACCCTTTTTTCTTTGCATATTGTTTTACTCATTGCTGCTAAAAATTATATTAAAATACGATAGCATTGTTAAGATGATCAGCTCCAAACATTTAAAGTTGCATTTTGATGTAGGAAAGGGTTTATTCTGAGGATTCCTGCATGGAGCTGTTGCTGCACAGTAAAACGGATCCTGAAAAACCTTTTGGAGTAAAATAGGATTTTCAGAGGCCGTTTTCTCGCCAAGTTCTCATTTTTTCACACTTTATTTTGACATCCATCATCCCCATTAACTGCCACTCTTAAATCCATTAAAAACTGAGGAAGCAGCTGCCTGAAAACACAGATATCCTCTTACAGGCTGCTCCTGTGGGCATCATTTATTATAATTTTCCTCAGTGTCAGGCAGTAACTTTGAGTCACTGCAGATTGTTGGGACAAGGTTTGAGAAGTTGGAGGTTTTTTAGGTTTTGGCATTTTCTTATCTGCTTAGTCTTAACATTTGTGAACAAGGGGCAGTCCTAAACTTATTATAATCTGAGACCATAATAGTTATTTACTCAAATATCACACAAAATGAAAAGGCTGTTTTTTTTTACCTTTGTTTTTTGTAGATCTTTTAAAGCATTTACTTACGTTGGAGAAAATTATTGCTACTTTTTAAAAAATGAATCTATTATTCATTTTTTAATGATTTTATTGTGATTTTTGCTATTTGTTGTGGCCTTTTCTACTTTTTAATGCTTTATTTACACAATCTGTAATGCTTTTAATGTTTTATGTAAAGCACTTTGAATTGTTTTGAACAGGAAATTTGCTATACAAATAAACATGCCTTGCCTTTTGTACCTGCTTTATCTGCTTCATTTTAATGTATGATGTTCAATACAAATCAAGATCAGCAGAATAATCAGTAATTAATATTACTGATATCAGCAGTCATTGCTTGTTATTTTAGTTATCAGGAAGCTTGTTTTGGCTTGGATGACGATGTATAATTTGCAGTTTAGCTGCACCATGCACAGAAGGGCTTTGTTCCCTTTCCAACTTGCTACCATGCAGTGCTCCACTAGAGGAGTGTTTACAGCCTCAAGCAACGGCGCACAACTTGTGTTGCTGCTTCACTTATTTCCTGTCTGTCTCTTTACTAGTGACTTCTTGGTAAGAAGAAAAATTATTTGTTTTATTTATGCGAGTGTGTCATGTGATGTTAACCTGCAGGCTGTGCCTCAGATGTATGCTGATGTGTACAAAGTGCTGAAGTGCTGTCACACTGAATGATCTTGAACAGAAGCTGAAGTGTGCACATCTTCTCAGTAAAGCCTGATCTACTGTGATTTTACAGTTGTTGCGGTTTATAGATTAAAAGGTCCCCATGTGTATTTGTTAAAGATTCCCATGAAGCTTCTTCAGTATAACTTGAGACATCCGCTGGCAATAACTTCTGATGCCCCACCATGCTGAAAATCCCAGGATGGCAAATTGTCTGGATAATTTGCACATTCAGGCCCATAACTCCACACCTAAGATAAGTGACTGTGAGGTCTCATGGGTGTTGTTCGATGAGCCTGAAGAAAAAAAGCAGCATTGTCTTCCTCTGCCCTGCCTCCTACCATTAAACAATTCAGTAGTGCAGATGTTGGCAAACTGTCAGTAAACAGAGCCAAGTGCATGAAAGAGAGACAGCAGGGTGGGAGTGGACGTGATGCGTGGTATAAAACAGCCATCGATATAAACCATACTGTCTGTTAGGACTGTAACATAATTCCACAAAACAATGTTTACAACTGTAAGTGTGGCTAACTGGGTGAAATAAAGTGTTAGTTTTGGCACTAGTAGTAAAACATAAACAAATTTGTGAAATCTCCAATGGGCAAATAATGAGGAATCAACAATAACCCCCCCCAAAAAAAGAAAGAAGACAAGAATATATATCTTGCCTTGGTCTTGACCAGGTAATCGTCTCTGGTGGGTAATGAAAGGGGATGACAATGTGTCATGTCTCAAAATATCAGCATCAGACGGTATGAAACCATACAAGTTACAACACCACTTGAGATTTCTCATCATAAACACAAATAAAAACCATGTTGATTACTTTAGAAATAAACCATCAAATGTGGTAAATAGCAGCGTTGTTTTTAGTAAAGCATCTCCTCAAATGCTCAGCTCACCTCATATAAAGTAGTGTGAAGAGTTTCCTGGTGTTGGAGCAGCTGGTTAGACTGCTGTGGCTCGTGTGGTAAAGCAGTTATTTAGCAGTTGCGAGATGAGTTTAATCCCCAACATCTCCATGTGTCAGTTTTTGGACCACACACTGAACTTTGCGTTGCCCCTTATGTGCCCATAGGTCTTATTGTTGAGAAAAAGCATTTCATAGATAAGACACTGAGTGGTGTTTGTTAATGAGAAACACTGTAAAGTAGGGCTGCTTGATTATGGCAGAAATAATAATCACGATTATTTTGATTGAAATTGAGATCTCGATCATTTAACACGATTATTCATTAAC
>JAOXYM010000006.1:8150744-8162544 GCA_028567055.1 Leptatherina wallacei
CACCCCGCTGTAATGTTTTTAATGTTTGTATGTAAAGCACCTTGAATTGTCCTGTACATGAAATGTGCTATACAAATTGCCTTACATGATGAAAGCAGTTAGTAAGCAGTTTGAGCTCCGTCAAGGCCCTCCCATTTTTTCTACATTAAGTCTGACACAGAAACACACATGGGCATACAATCTGCTGGTCCATACAATGGAAATGATGCTGTCGTTAGCAATTTCTTGAAGGTGAGAGGCTGTGATATATTCATGTATTATCTACCCTGGAAAATCAAGCAAATGGTACATTGACCCTGTCAGGATGACGAGCAGTCTCTCAGATATGAAACAGTGGGGGTCCCAACTCTAACGCTGCCTTTGATATCAGTGTCACAGAGAGAACACTAAATGCTTAAAAGCCTCACACAGCAGATTGAACACAGGCTCAAAAAGGGAATCCATGTCTGATATACGGTGTCAAACAAATGATGTGACAGAAAGAACTCCCACTGCAAGATTATATTAGTTTCTGATCAGATTTTGATCATGACATTATTCTAATCAGCCAAATGAAGATGGTCATGTTGTCATTAAAGTAAGGACTAAAACCCTCTTATTCTTAAGAATAAAATACAGACATATGATTTTTTGACAGTTGATCAGACTATTTGCAGATGAGGGTCGTGTTATATTACAGAAAGCTTGAAATCAAATACTAAACTGACCTCATGAGGACATTGTTTTTCTGTTAATCAATTAATGAGCCTTCATAGAAAAGCTCTCCCAGAGCATCACATGCTAGCAACAGGTAAAGCGAAACCTAGTGTAAGATACTGAAAACCAAAAGAAAGCTAAAAAGTACGCGGAATTACAACATTTGTTGTGATCTTCCTTGCAACATTTCAGTGTCAGGCAGCGGCAAACCGAAACAGTAAGGAGTCAGAAATTGATACAATTCAATGTTTATTATGAAATGGCAAAAGAGGGCCAAGTCCCTATGCTTAGACCCTAGTCCTCTGAGCTAAATAATCAAGCAAAGAGCAGGAATGAGAGATTTTTTTCTTCTTAGCAAATTTAAAAAGTATTTTTTTCATACAAATAAAAATATCTGCCTATACATTATATACTTGCTTACAATCATGTACTTAACTTTTAGTGACTGAGAAATAACATAATTTGTAAAGATATGACAAAATGTAGCCGATGACAAGCAGATACCTGAAGACATCTCCTGTCTTCTGTGTTAAAAAGCACACATGTAATGTTAAAAAAGCTGGCATAGATGAAAAAAGCTTTAATTATGGGTCATGTGTCACGAAAGATGAAGGGTTGAGGATGTGTTGATGTGTTGACATTTGTTTTCTGCACAGTATCAGGTTTATCTGCATCTCCAGACAGCCTTAGTTTATGCATCCAAAGCTACTTTGTTCATATCAGGAAGATTCACGACTCCACTGCCTCCTTTTCTTTTCCATTTTACAACCATTTTACTCCAGTGTGCATCATTCTTCCTTTCCCTCCTGTTGCAGATTATATGCCTCTTGAAATTCTCAATCTGTATCTGCCTTAATGCATTTCCTCGCTCCTCTGAAGCTCAAGATAAAGGAAGATATCTATACCTCAAACTATGATTGAGCATACAACTTAACATCTAAACACAGAGTAATATCAGACTAAAAGATTACAGATTTTGATCCGCAGCACATTCATTAAAGTGTTAAATTGCTGAATCTGTCTTCCAACCATGCTTCCTTTACCTCTTAATCCCTGTGTAATGTCATGTATTTCTCAGAGTTGGAAAGTGGCAAAACGGCTTCAAATGACTGTCAGCCCTGACCTTTTGTCTGAAAACTGGCCCACATGCACACACAGTATACTGCTAGTGTGCATGAGTTTCAGCAAATATTATGGGCGTATATGAGTATACTCCATCTCGACATATGAAAAAAAAACACCATAATGAGAATGCGTTGATCATTATTCCTTCATTTCTCCTGAAAAAGCAGCTAGTTTACAAAAATATATCTGCAAAAGGTCACATGTCCAACACTTTGCCCTTTTTAGTTTTATTTTGCCCAGCCATCCTTCTGATACTCTCCCCTCCACTACTGCCATCTTTCATCATTGTCTGTCTTTGTCTGAACATTTCTCATCAGACAAACAGAACCTATCTTGGTTTCCGGAGCAGCCACGGTGAGCAGCTATCAGCCTGTCACATCTTATCTGAGTTTATGTCTTCTATCCGGGAGGAAGAGACAGATATCCAGTGGAATCATGGGCCAGTAAGCCATTTGGTTGCAATGATTTAAAAAAAGAAAAAGTTACAAAAAAATGTTCTACAAAATTTTCTGTTTGCAGCCCTCATTAGGTCAGTTTGAATGAAATTCTGTCTGTAATGGTTGTTTTATAAATGCTTATCATCACATCCAGGCTGCTCTCACAAGCAAATGATTTCCTACAAAAAACAGTTCACGGATATTCATTCATATTCCGATGAAATTCTGAGCCAATCAATGTCCAAGTCACTGAAGGCTCTGTCGTGTTTTCTGTGGGGCTTTTCTGGCTCCAAAACAACAACAAAAAATAAAAAAAAAATAAAAAAAGGTTTTTAAATATCTTTTCCACAATTTCACTGAAATAACTGGTACACAATGGAAGATTTGTTTTCTAATAATCTTATTTTTGTGTCACTATTTTTATGTCATCAGATCATTTTTAGTGAAACCCACTGAGTAAATAAATAAATGTATCCTCCTGTTATCTATTCACTGCTAATATTGATAATAACAAGAGGTATTGTCGGACACTGAACAACCAATGAGGTGCTCACATTGAACGGGCTCCCGATTCAAACCTTCTCACTTAATTGAATGGACATTATCAGGTTATCATTATTATCCGAAAAGCCTGAAGCTCGGAGACGTCAATGTTAAACGCAATATAGCACAACATGTATCTGATTATGACTGTAAGGCTGGTATAATGGACGTTATTATGGGGGAACGGTGACATCTGGTTAGTTTGCCTCCTGGACGGCTCGGGTGAGGGTTTTCAGGGCATATCCAACTGGGAGGAGAGTCCGGAGAAGATCCAGGATGCGCTGCTTGACTGAGGGACTACTTTTCTCGACCGGCATGGGGCCGCTTCAAAATCTTCCTGTACAAACTGGGAGAAATAGCCAGATGAGCAGGAAGGAAGAAGTGGTTGGGGAAATGGAAAGTCTGGCGTCTCCACAACCCAAACCCGGATTAGTGGAAGCAAATGGATGGCTGGATGGATATTAGCCGTGAATTGACACATGCACACAAGCAATGATGTTATTGGAGAGCAAAACTTTCATAGTTTACCAAGAAATTGTCATTTTTTTCTCATAAACTTCATCAAGTGAATGCATATTATGCATAGTTTGCTGTCAGTGTTGAAATCTTTCTGACTAGGATGAAAGAAGGCGCTGGCGGTGCAGGTGCACTGATCTTTTTTTTGTACTACAGGCTATATGTTAGACATGTAGATAATTAACAGGTCTATTAAAGACAAAATAGATATTTTGAATAGGGAATACTGGGCAGGTTTTTTTCACTTCCTGATATCATAAAAATCCAATTAGATTTTACATTTTTCTATAGTTACTTTTAAGAGTTCAGTAATTGAGCCGCATATTTTATACAAACTGGTGTTTTTCCTGCTGATGGGATTAACACATTTTTATTCCCTGATGCAGTGCATACTTGGGTCGGGAGAAATTCTTAAAAAAAGCAAAATGAAATAATCAATTGAATGATTTTAACTTGCTGACCCTTACCATGACACACTGGCCTTGTGTGAAGGCTGTTTGAAAATTGACAGATGATCACAAACAAGTCTTTTAATATTTGTATGGCTTGCGACCAGATGAAATCAGACTTTCAGCAATTATTTGGCACAGTTACTGCTCTGATTGATTAAAGTTCAGGAACAGAGAAATCTTTTTATTATCAGTGCAACATGTGTACCAGGGTCAAAGTATCCAGAGCTTAGAAATATTTTTAAATTGCTTATTACCTTTAAAAAAAAGCTTTATATTACACTTTTAATCTTTTTTGCTGTTGTAATCTTTTTTTAAAGGGAAATGGGAAACCTTGACAGTAAACCAGGGTTCAAGAGGTAACTTAATTCCTAAATCAAGACAGCTTGAATAATTCTGACCTTTTCTTTATCTGGAAGGTTAATGAAATTGGGTCTTATTTGGAGCGTTCTAATCAGAAACAGTGAAGTGGAGTAAATGAGGACAGATATTGTCAATCTTTGCCATCAGTAAGTCCTATTCATTTCCCAAGATCTCCCATAATCCCCGTCTCTCCCTCTTAATTAGCTGATTACAAGAGGAAGTGGAGAAAAAAAATTGGGGAAAAAAAGAATTAGATTTGACATCAATTCTGCTTCCTAAAACTTGGACGTACATTGAGATCCTTTTTTATTTCTAAGATAAAAATCTTGATTACAGTCCTTTTTCTTTCTTTTTTTACTTTTCTTATCCAGCATTGTAGCAAGGTATAAAGGTATAATTCAATAATATATATATATATAATATAATATATATAATAAAATATATTTATAAAGCTCCTCTTGATAATTTGAATTCTTTTTTCTTTTTATTTCTTTTTGCTTTTTTATTACTAAATTTAGACAATATTGCTGGACCCAACCGGAGGGGACAGAAAGAGGATATAAAGAGAACAGAAAAGAACGCGTCTGCCCAGGAGGCGGCAGAGGGAGGCCCATGTCAGAGCCCCCCACAGCCATGGGGCACAGGCTCCGGCTGGCCAAGTTCAGCAGCCGCCGTCCCCACCGGTCACTGGCCACCCAGGGCGGACAGAGCGCAGGGCCCACAACAGCTTGCTGCAACAGTGATGCATGATTAAGAGTTTTGCAGAGATATACTACCACATAGCAAGGAAACGACAAAGGATTGAACACCATAGTTAATCTTTATTGAAAAAAGCTAAGGAATAATAATAATGGATTAGATTTAAACAGCGCTTTTCACAACATATATAGCCACAGCTGCCTGGGGCAGACTGACAGAAACATGGCTGAGTGCCAATTTGCGCCAACGTTGGCCACCGTCAAACATTCATACACATTCATACACCAGTGGTGCTGACACTGGGGGAAGTGTCGACACAACGACAGTTGACTGGGGAAAGCAGGATTTGAACCGCCAACCTTCCAGCTATGGGATGACCTGCTCTACCACCTCTACCACTGCTAACACTTAACCAACCTCTAATAAAGTAGTTGGTGCATACTAGAGGTGTACATCACAAGTTTTATCAGTGTCTGACTTCACCATAGCTACACATCATACCTGTGATAAGCATTTTCCTTTTCAAATTAAAATCAGAAATTTTGGTTGTTAGAACAAAGTAATTGTAAACAATTCAACATGTTTTTTTCTAAAGAACCAATGTTTAGTGTATGATGTTTGATTTACATCAATGCTATTGGCTCTTTAATCATTGAACGCATGTACCAGTTCAGATCAATGTGTTGTTACAAACCTAGTATTATAAAAAGATTAAAATTAAAATCTGTTGCCTTTCCTTACACTTGCACCAAATCTGCAAACCGCCTGTGAGATTATTTATATAGTACACTACAAATGAGAATCCCATTTGCAACTGAGAGATATCTTCTCACCAGCACAATGAAGATATATAAATAAACAAATCTGAAAAGTAAAAAATGTTAATATTGAACACATCCATAAAAGGAACGTGCAGTACAAAAGCTGATCACAGTTCTATTTTTATCTGCTGGAAGCTGTTGGTTGATGTCAAGTAATGAATGTGACCTGGTTTAATATGATAAAACATCTTAAATGCAAAGTAAATCAGTGTTAATGCATAGAGATAAACCTGCTAGTTGGTGGGTCTTTACACTCAAACTTGGCAACATCAAAAACAGCAGGAATTTATCGGACACGACATTGAGATGTATAGGCTACAGGCCAGGGTATCATTTGGGCTTATTCTTTACTTTTTATGAGAAGTAAAGAAAGGAAACCGGTAAATGTAATTTCTGCAATCTGGCTTCACATCACCACCTAAAATATAGCTGAGTAGCTAAACTACCCCATCTCTAAATTTCTAATATAAAAGTTATTTTCCAGAAAGATGAGCAAATTGCTTCAACAGGAGAAGTGTTATACAGTTTCCATTGTTTGGATACACAATCAAATATTTAGGAATTAGCTCCCAGATCTGTAGACTAAAAAAGCTATGTAGTATAGACTGTAAACAAGAAGTGGTATCACCATTTTGAATAATGTGAGTTTAGCATTTGACTATTGCTATATTGCTCCTTTAGTAAGTAGAAGTGATTGATCTATGGTGGAAGAAATAAATACATTGATAAAGTAGACAGAAATATGTTTGTGGACTTGTATTATTTTAAAAATGACTAATTAGGAGTGAATCTAATTGCATAAAACATTAGTTGTGGTTTAAAGCTACTGAATTCTTTTTAAAACTACAACAAACCAGAGACATTTTACAGCACCCATCCATCCATTGCCATTTATCTACCGTCAGGTCACGGGGACAGCAGTCTGAGCAGAAAGCCCCAGATTTCTCTACCTGGCCTCTTCCTCAAGCTCCCCTGGGGGAATCCCAGGCCAGAATCCTAGTCTGTTTGCTTGGAAAGTCCACTGCGTTTAGGGAATTGTGAATGCGCGAACAGATTCCAATTCAGATCAAATAAGCGGACTCAGTCCGCCAACAAACACAAGTCTCTGTTCGCTTCAAAAGTCTCTGTTCGCTTTGAGCTGACCAAATACAGCAAGCGGACAACAAAACAAATTGCATTGTGGGTTCAGTACATAGCTTTGTGGGTAAACACAACCAAAACATACATCATACACGTTTGTGGGATGATAGCTGCCTCTGGGCAGGAGTAATGGCTTGCACTCAGACATGGAAGAATACAGGAAAAGTTTTGATAGAAATAGAAATTCCTGTCCAGGGAAACTGTCCCTGTCCATGCGAGATGTGTGACCATATGATGGTATTCTAAATTTGGCTTCTGGTCTTAGATCTTGTGGCCAGGTTTATCTTTAAAATAGTCTGTGCACGTATGTCCACCCCAAAAAAAAAAAAAAAAAAAAAAAAAAAAATGAAAACCCGGTTATTTTTACCCTATAATTCTAAAAGGAAAACCACTGAAGCTTTTAGTTGAATATAAAGGGATTTTCTAAACATATTGCTCAAAATGTAAATTGATGAGACAAGAGACAGTAAAATTTTAATCAAGAACTAAATACATGGAAGGATACAGCCTCTCCGCGGTCTCAGAAGCCTCACAAAACACTAAAGTCAATCTGAGAGGAAAATCTTGATTAAATGTTTACAACCACTTTTCCCTGCACTGGTTTAATAAGGATAAGGGTTTTATTACCCTAAATTAATTAACACAGGAATTAAAAAGAGATACACTTTAGTGAGAGCATTTATCCAAGGATTATAGTATTCTATTTTAACAAGAGAATTGGCATTTGTTCATTTATTTTTTTTAAAGATTTTCAAGAACATGTTGGTTACAGTGAGAGAACATTTTCACAAACTGTGTCAAGATGCATTAAAACTTGTGGAAATCCTTTTTATTGTCTTAGAAAATGCAAATTAGCTGTATTACTTAGATGAATAAATTTAACCTTGAAAAAATTAAGAACACTTTGGTTCATTGGTCCAAATTAGTCATTGATCCAAGAGTGTAGAATCATATAAAAATGCTATGAAACATGCATTATCAGGCTCATGGCATGTTTATTTTTAAAAACAAATATTCGTAGATGGTTTTTGTGCAACTGCGCACATAAATGCTCAAATTCAGACTTTGATTGGTAAAATTTAATGCTGTTTATTTTCAGGGATTAGATCATCTATTTTCTTTAAGATTTCCAGCTTGAAATTTCTTCACACAGTGGGCCAAGATAAAGCAGCTACATCACTGGATGCGTGTCTTTCTACTCTTTAAAAGTGAACTTCTAGTGACTCCGAGTCCCTTTACTCACCCATAAATTAATCAAAACTTTTAGTGAAGGCCAAAAAAGAGTGAGAGACGAGGGAGGCTAAAGCCAAGGATGACAAGAGAGAAAAAATACAGTGTATTTGTGTGTGTCAGAGAAGATGGAGAGATGGGACAGATAAAAGAAAAAACATTGAACAAAAAAAAAAAAAAGATGCAGGCAATGGCTCTAATCAAAATTAGTTCAACCATTCCTGAGATTAGCAATACATAACTTAATTAGGAGATGTTTAACTTAATTTGTAGCACAGCTTAAACTGAATCACAGTTTTATGAAAAAAAGAGAAAATAAGCAGAGTAGCTTTAAGATCAAATCAACTTTATTGATCTTTAAAGAAAAAACTGAACTGGCAGCAAAACTAATCTGAAAGAGGTTGGCAAGGGAGAAAATTAAGAAAACTGCAAGCAGGTTATTTATCGAAATAATCTCACCGGACAAAACAAAGAAAGATTACTGAACTGATGTCATGTTGTGGCTGAAACAATTATTTATCTCAGAGCGTTTTAATTTCTCACTTTTGAAGCTGTATTTTCATAAAATCTACATCACTCTTATGCATTAGGAAAATATAATTTATGAGCACCAGAGACTCTGGCTGTTGTTGAGTACATGACTGCAGCACATCAACAAGGACAATTCCTATGCTCTCCTGAACCCAATCTACTGGCTGATAGAGATTTATAGTAACCACGTGATGTAAACACTATTAATTATGCAATGTACTCTGGCTTGCATCATTATTTCACTTTACTATTTTAAGTCCATTAAAGCCAACATTGCATGACGGCATAATTTATATGTTTTATAATAGATATGGAGCCAATAAGAGAGTGATAACACCAGGAACTCATCATACATTACAATGATGACATTTACTTCTAATTTATGGCCGAGGCATTAATATATGGAATCTCAAAAGACTCTTCAGATGACAGCTTAACGATTCATAACCGCACAAATGCAGAAAAAAACCCACGATCATGTCGTGTAACAGATGTTTGTTATCATTTTGTTGTGTGTTATTTACGAGATTAGCCATAATGAGTACCATATTGTTCACAAAGACAAATACTGAATTCCCCAAAAAGCAAGGCAGTCTTGGAAACATGCAGCTCCCTCTCACCAAGTTTGCCTCACATTTACCCCAAGGCCTCAACTGAAACACAATATCAGCATGGCCAAGATTTTCTTTTTTTTGTTTGTTTGTTTTTTTGCATTTTGATAAAGACTTTACTCCTGAGTAGTCTGCGTAAAGGTCATGGCACAGCCCTTTAAAACTTGATTCACACAATATTTTGTACCTCTCAGAGAGCGTTGATGCGATGAAAGATGTCAATGCGTCCTACATTTAACCTACACAGAACCAAATCCAATAACAACACACAATACAAGTTGGCCACTCTCACTCAGCTGAATTGTCTTGCCCAGAAAAACAATAGCAGATCTAGTACGAACCTTTAGATCAGTTTATTTTTGTAACCAAGAAACTGCTGTATTTTTGAGACATGGAGTTGTTTATTTCAGAGATTTATATTTCCGAGGCGAAGGGATGGCCACAATGTCCTTTCTCTTTTACCTCAAATTTTCCTGCCATAACAAAAGTCAGAATAAGTATTTTCTACTCCATTGGGCTGTTTGGTAAGATCTCAGATAACATCAGGAATTTTTTTTTTTTTTTTATTAAAATAATTTCAGTTCAGTATTTGGTTTAACCCATTTGTACCAGACAAATACATACGTATTTTACTCAGTCTTCCCTCCAAGTAACTACACTTTATACACAATTGGAGAGCTAAGAGTACATTTGAATGATATAGGCTACAATCATAACTGTATTCAGTGAACACTCCAGTAGCAGATTATACTGCAACAAAAACAGTCCTGTTACATCAGCAAGGGTCAAATAAGTAGTCCGGTAAAATAATTGGTCCACAAGAAGTCTTTTATTCATAAGAAACCCGTTTTAGGTGAAAGTTGAAAAATTTTGAGGGACTGAAAAACCAAATAAGCTTAATTAGGGAAAAATATATATACAAAGCAATACTTGGAGATGGGAGTGGCACTGGGTGCTTTTAGCTGAAAAATGATTATAACATCTGTGTTTCATTGAAAGGTAAAACGGTTTAGACTGGGCTGATGTTACATGTTTGGCTGTTACTTTTTCAGCATAGCCCGACCTTCGTAACGTTTCCTCTCAATTTAGTAAATATCTAATAAAATGCAATATGCTGTTCTGTTACTTCTCATATCTCGGTTCTCTCTTTCTTATTCCCAGTTTAAAGGAATTCACATTGAAACTAGTTCAATATTTTCACTTAACCACCCTCTCTCACCAGCCAGTTGGAACCTTTTGTTCTCTTCTGTACCTTTTGTTTAATTTCATTTCAACGTTGACTGATTTTGAAGGGTGCTGTTATGTGCTTTGGCTTGAAGTTACCCAGGCTGTCAGAATGGGTAAGCAGCTTTCTAGAAGTGAGAGAAAAGTGGAAGTGTGTGGTGCCGCACACACACACACACACACACACACACACACAAAATTACATGACCGTGCAGAATAATCCTGATTCTGCAATGGCGTAGTGCATGCAGTTTAACTGCGGATACGATGCTGTGTGACCAAGGACATTCAGGCTCTCCTCTACATAAAGAGTTTAAGTGAGGGCTCAAAGGGTTGTTCCTGGGTGTTAAAAACAAACTACAACCTGCCTGGACAGGGGCATGATGTCAACTTTTACCAACAACCCACAATCACCCTGGAAAGGTCTACCCTGTCCAAAGGAATGGGGGAAAAAAACGCCATTCAGTAAAGCATAAAAATATGCAGGGTAATGTTATGTCATAGATTCAGCTTAGAGTAGAAATATACAGCATCCTCATTTCCACCCAACTTTAAATCATGCTTCATTCACTGTACCTCGAAAATAGGAAGCTGAAACTCTTGCATTTACTATGAAGCGCAGGCTAATGTACATCAAGGCTGTTTTTATGCAGACATTTATAAAGCTCATTTTAACTGCACATTTTTTAATCAGCACTTTCATAGTTCAATGAAAGAAATTAGCTAATAATGCTCTACCAAAACATTGTCAAATTAGGTAAGCCATTTCATTTTATTTATTTTTTTCTAACTAGTTCCAACAGAGCAAAATCAGTTTGCAAAAATACAAAAAAAGAGAAAAAAAAGAAAAAACATGTTCTATATGAGAAACCATTCTTAATGTTAGCCTCTAAAAGCTTAAAAAACTTTTAGGAATGGATAGACAGTAATGACAGTGATGCCCCTTATTGAGACGATAAGTAGCCTACCGGAGGAATTCCGTGATGGTTTTGATGGGTGATTACCTGCCAGCTGGGTGTCAATTCAACTGTTCTCATCCATGTTGCTATATTGGCCAACTGGAGCCATCTGAGTTCTGACTTGTGATGACCTAAAGAAGGGCTCAGTTATAACGCTGTGGCTCAGCTAGAAGAGGAAAATGTAAATATTTCAGAATAAAACTGCCTGAAAATAATTTTATTTTTATTTTAGTATGTGGTACAGTTGTCAAGATGCAACAATCAAATCTCAGTACCAAAATAAATTTTTTTTATAACACAGAGGGAAAACACTTTTAAAAATTGTAATCCCAGCACATTCGTCGAACTGCCATTGTCCTGCAGCGTTCCAAAGCTGAGAAGCCGCACCCCCCCCCCCTTCTGTTCTTTTTCTGTCCCCTCCGTTCAGGTCCAGCAATAAGGTGCAGATTCAAAATA
>JAOXYM010000006.1:8172018-8184060 GCA_028567055.1 Leptatherina wallacei
CCCTGGGCCGCTTGAGAATAGATGAAGATGTGTCATTTCCGTGTTACGTCTCGGCCTCCCCTAGACGGGGCGTAACAATAAGCTTGGTGAGTTTTTTTTTAAAATCATGTCCTTTAAAAAGATCAAGACCTCTGCATTTTCTGCTTTTCTTGTAGAGTTCAGTTTGAAAGATCTCATAAGTTTACAATAGAAACAGGCTGTCATTTCAAAGCCAGGTGGTAATGCTTCCTGTAAAAGATTACAGGAGAGAAGTCAAGTGAAATGAAATAGCAACCTTATTAGAATAAATCTTCAGTAAATCCGGTTGTTGACTATAATTAAATGTTACTGACCATAACTCACTGAGGGTGTCCCTTTGAGATTACTCAGTATATTGTCTTATCTTTGGAGGAACAAACCAGGATGAGCTGTTGATATTATTGCAAAGCATCAGAAACAGTTTGGAAATAATGGAGTGCAAATATTTCATATTTACTGCATTACTGCTTTTAAAAAAATTTTTTCTCATAATGTGCTTTCCCAGTTTCAAAATAGTCTTAAACCTATGTAACTCAGGAGGAGGAGCAGCCAACCAGAAAGTCGGCGGATCGATTCCTCTGACTACATGTCAAAGTGTCCTTGGCAAGACACTGAACCCCACGTTGCCTCCCGATGTGTCTATCGGGGTATGAATGGGTGTGATGGAGAAAAGCACTTAGTATATCCCAATATAAGTGCTGTATAAGTGTGTGTGTGAATGGGTAAATGTGACATGTAGTGTCAAAGCACTTTGAGTGGTCATGTGACTAGAAAAGCATTATACCAGTACAGTCCATTTACCATTTACATGGACGGGACAGTAGAAACAGAAAAGAAACTGTAAACCTTTGACGTATTCATCGGCACAAAACAGATGGAAGGAGATGTAACAGAATACAAAACTGTCAAGAGCGAGAGATTAAACTAAATTAAGTAAAAATAATACTTCATAAATGCACTGAGGGAAGTTTTTAAGTTAATGCTGCATTCATAGCAACTGTGGACTTTGCAGTTCTACCTTCAACCTGGAAAAATCTAAATCAAAAATACCAACAAAAGTTGAATGTCCTAGTGGAGAACTCTAAGGTTAGCCATCCATTACTTTTTCTAAAGCTTTTATCATTGATCTTGTATGACCTTGGAAACATGCCAGAGGAGTATTCTTTCTTTTGTAAAAGTGAATTGTAAACAGCAGCTTGCAAAAGGACTTATTACTTCTGTAAGCCACTTTAACTGCTCGTGACAATTTGCAAGAGTCTACAAGCAGTATAGCTAATGTCCAAGACAAAAGCAACATGAATGAAAATGAACAACACTATAGACAGAGCAGATGCAAAGCAGCAACGTAGTCCTCCTCCATGGCCTTACTTAAGTGACACTCTTGAAGTTGGCGGCTGCAGCAGGTATCTTAGCAAAACACTTGATAATGACATGACATACACTTTCTTGACTAAATAATATAAATCACCACTTTCCCTTTTTTCTTTACAAAAGTAAATGAATTTCGTCTTGAGTAGACATGAATAAGACAACGTGAAAATTTCCTCAAGTGTTGCAGCATACTTTGCAAAGAAGGTCAAGCTTTCCTCGTAGAAAAATGTCTAAATGGAAGGACATTTTTGCCCAATGACATGCATCATAAATCGAAAGCTTTTACTGTGAACTTGGAGTATAACATGATGCATCAGTTTCATCAGCCTCAGAAGAGTTAAGAGTTCAATTTAAACCCAACTGAAAACATAATTTAGTTACATTTTATTAAAAGCTGTACACTTTAACTGAGACAAGAAGAGACCATATTATTTTACTGACGTCAGCTCTCCTGCAATTTTACGAGCCAATTACAATAAGGACAAAAATGTATGGGATGTTGCCTGATCATATCCATGAGATTAAATTCTCACCCAACGGGCAAGGTGTATTTTGGAGTGACAACATTTGGATATATGCTTTTATATGACCATATGAGTTATCCAAATCGAGGCTCAAATATCATCTAATCTGACTGAATTAGTACGTAGACGGTGCATATGTTCAGATGAATAACATTTCCTAGGGGATGTGTCACATGCAGACATTTGACTAAGAGGAATCTGATATATTCCTAACAGCTGCGTTCAGCTTACCATATGAACTTACATAGCGGAGCTATGAGATCTATGCCGGCAAACTTGGGAACTAAAAGAAACAGCAGTTATTTGCTGATAACAAACCTTGAATGTCTTGATTAAACATGTATGAAAAACAAGTAATGACCATTGAGTACAATGTTTTAAGAACCAGATTCACACACCTCACAACGATGACCATGATTGGCTACTTTCACTTTCTGTCTTCAAGTTGTGATCATTTCCAGTAAAACTGAAAAAAACTGAAATAACCTGAAGGACAACTGCAGAGCGAGATAGAGATATGCACGCAGTGAATGAGAGCAAAGGAGGGAGAAAGGGGAGGTATGAGAACATGCTTGTGGGTGGAACATGCAGTAAGCAGAAAAACAGGAACAGAGTGATAACATGTGCCAAAGTACACCTGCACACCTGAGTAAAGCCACTCCTTACCCAGGACACAACAGAGATGGGTTGAGGAGCGGAGACAGAAGACAGCTCTGAAACCTCACAACTTTAACATTTTATCTCTCTTTTCAAGCCAATTCTGGTTCTGTTTGGAATAATTTTTTGTATAAAAAAAAGAGATTTTTCTCTATATTGAGTTATATGTTGTTTTTAGATAGAATTTACTACCCTCCAGCCTTTTCTCTGAGCAGAAGTTGAGGGCAGCCTATACATATCTGAGGATGATGAGGTCTGTGAACGTGATGAGCCTTCTCCTGCTCTGCTATGGTAAGTACAGAAAAGCTCATTTGGATCTATTATTTGATTTCAAGATCTTGCTCAGAGACAGTAAACAGCTTTTTCTTTTTCTCCTAATAAAAGGAAATGAATGATGACACTGAAATGATAAAGCCAAACAATATATTCTTTTTAAAAATGAAGGAGAGTCCCAGATCTGAATGAGGACATGGGTCATTTGATGATACTAATCAATGAAAAATGTCATCATTTAGCAGCTGATTCATGATTGACTGCATTGTTTATAAAAATGCTAATTTTATGTGGACAAGCATTTGTGCAATTTTCAAATTTGTGCCTTTCACAGTCTTAATCTAGATCTGATCTAGATACATTCTGTATTGTTAAGTCACTTTTGATGTAATTAGAGATTAATACAATGGAAAATACATGCTATACAGACATGTTATGTTTAAAAATAAAAAAAGATTGCTATAAGATACTGTTTATACAAAATAGAAAAGACGTAATGTGACCATTCTCTGTGTCACAACCTGAGAGATCAAATGTATTTTCTTCTATTAAAGATTTGAAAAGAAAAGTTAAGTAACAAAGAGCAGTTTTGAGTTTCAGGCAAAGGCAGAGGCAAAGTCCAGCTTTTAAGATTTCCCTATGGTCTTAAATCCTGTGCCTACAGTTTGGCTCAGCCTAGCCAGGTAGACTGTAAGAACTGAACCAATGTACCTTTGGGTGATGATGATATACTTTAAATTGTTTTAAAATGGCAAAAAAAAACGTGTTTATGCACAGGCGAGATGTAACCCATAGTACTCTGGCCTGTTAACACTGTTAGTCAAAATATTGACAACCATCTCTTTTGACTTCTGACAGCATAAAAACTAATTTAAACGCAGCTGAAAAATGTTTTGGATCAATAATTTTCTGAAATATAAAAATGGCGCCCATTGATTGAAAACAATGATGTTAACTGTCACAAAACTATTTACACAGTCTCCCCTTTTTCCCCACCAGCATGTCTCTCAGTTGGAAATGGTGAGGTCCATTTTGTTTCCAAGAACTTCTTCAATGTACTCCACTGGGATCCTGTGAAGCCTGCATTTCCTGGGCAGAAGGTGCTCTATAGTGTGCAGTACTGCAAGTAAGACCCAGATTATGGATATATTATGTTTATAATGCCTGGTTCTGTGCCTAAGCCCTTTCGAATGTCTGAGCCTCTAAACAGAGTTTCATACGAAAATAGTGTTTGCAGGGTAAACATTTTCTCCGTTCACAGTCAGAGTCTCTGTCTGAGAAATTCAACCCTTGCCACCAGATGGGCTGTGTGTGTTTACAGAAAGATTTAGCCAAAATTTGTGTCATTTAAATAACTTGCCGTGACAGAAGGACTTTTGTTTAGTGATGCTTGTAAGATGTGTAAAACACTAAAGAATATTTATACGGCTTGTTCTTTGTTTTGCACTCTGACTGTTGCAAGTCAATTCAGTGAGAAGAGCACAGTTTTTCAAGGTTTTCTTGGCTCTAAACCAGAATCCTTTCTCCTTTTTATACAGTCGTTACAAATAGCCTCAATAAAGCTGAAATGTCATCTCGACTAATTACTTATGGCAAAGTTTCTCTGACAAATGTCAAGTGCTACTTCTATACTTATTGACATTTCTCTTTGCCACTGTCACCAGGAATTGCTGAGAGACTTGCAGCATCAAATCAGCCACTCAGAAATACTAGTTTAAGAATATTGTTTTCTTGCTAAAACAAAACGCTGCAATTTGTCTTCTTGAAATGACAGTTTTGTGTGTTGAACTGATGGTGTGTTTTGTGAGGCTAGGACGATGTTTGTTTGGTTTCTACCACAGAACAGCTCCATTGCTGAAATGCGTGAATGACTGAATTCATTAGTGTGAAGTATGTGATTCACACTTCTCTATAATTAATACATGGTATCAGACTGTGGACATATTTACTAAGTCAAACCGCATTAATGTAGGCTGAATTTTGGTTTGCATTTGGTACCAGTAAATCTGCATCAACTTGTTTCCATGTGCTTCCATGACAACACCCAACCAAATCTGTACTGCACTCATTACAGTGATTATGAGCAGGAGTACAAGATAAAAAAGGAGTGCCAGAACATGACTGACCTGTCCTGCGACCTGACTGAAGAAACCCCATCAGTGCACGATGTTCACTACGTTGCCAAAGTGTGCGTTAATGATACTTCTTGTGGTATATCGACCAGATTTAAACCTTTAAGAGACAGTAAGTATCTTTATACTCTTCCATATATTTCTTACTCCAAACCAATTTCACTGTGGGATTAATCAAGTATTTTTCATTTCATCCATCTTTCTTTGTGCCCATAGCCATCCTTGGTCCACCCATCTTGTCAACATACACTACAGCTTCTGCTGTGCAAGTCAAAGTCACCCTGCCTCTGGGGCCAAATGGAGTCTCCATTGCAGACATCATCACCAACAGTAAAGATGGGTTCTCCAAAACTGTACCACTGTATATTTTAAAAATTACTGATCCAGAGTGGGCCAAACAGGTGAGCAGAATTTATAAAAGTATTTTTAAAAAGCTATTGCAATTTCTCCAGTGTTTTCTTGCTTAAAGTGTTTATCCAACCTGTGGTGAACTAAATAGATCATGTGTCATCCATTTGACCCCTTGCATCTTCAGGTCTGCAAAAGCACAACTAGCTATTTTGACATCAAGATGAGGTACAACCAGACCGAATACTGCGGTTATGTGGTCTACAAACCAGAGTCAGAATGGGGTTGCTCTGACAGCGAGAATGCCTCATTCTGCTTCAGACTGACAGGTGAGCAGAATGACAACCACAAACGTCATAAGAATGATCATTTTTTACATACAGTTGTGTTGTAAGACATTTAAACAAAAACAAGTACATTTTGACTGAATGTAGCAGATGTTCCACCAAAATATTTACAGAAATCTGATTTAACTTCAGGTGACTGCGTGATGCTTAACAACTTACTGATGAGCTTTGACATGTCCACCTGCTGTCAGAAAAATGCATTAAGAAGCTTCAAAAAGTGGCATTTTCTGCATTCTACTTTCATTAATTAAAGCTAATCTTACTGATGGCAAACACACAAACAATGCAGTGTTAATAAATAAGATCATTTGCAATAAATCTGTCCTTTTTAATGTACTTCCACTTTCTTGGATCACATTGCAAGTCCACAGCAGAAATAATGTTTTTGAACAAATTATACTACTATTTATAGTGTGAATCCATACCTTTAAAAAGGGTAAACCATTAAAATTACTAATAAATTAGGAGCCTTTCAAAGAAAAAGTGCTTCAGTAGAAACGTCTCACTAACTTCTTATCTAATGATAATAATAATAACAACAACAACAACAACAAGTTGTGGAGGGTTAAGGGCCTTACTCAAGAGTCCATGGTGGCTCACCTCTGTTGGCACACCAGGAACTTGAACCTGGGTTCTCCAGACTCAAGCCCATCTACCATTACACTACCACTCTCCCCAATGAAACTAACGAAAGGCAAAAAAGAGATTATGCTGTCTTTTTCAAGGAAAATTGTATTTCCACCCTAGCCTGGTGTTAGAAGAAAATAAAGCTGTATTGTTATAATCAGCCCAAATATTTTCTATATTCTATTGTCTTACAACACAATAGTTCACTTTATAAAAAGATATATTCAAATCCACCACTAACCTTCTAGGCAAGGGGAAAATCAGTTTCTATAGGCATCTTTGAACATTCACTTTGATTTAAGATCCTATTGACTAACATACTTGTACTTCTGGAAAGTAAGCGCAGTCCCAGTACCATTCATTTAACTGCCCTGTGCGACAGGAGTCCACTGCTACTCTTAGGAGATCCTGTCTTACAGCAGTGCCTTTTTTTTCTTTCTTTTTAAACCCCAAACTTGTCTGTGACACCAACCGTCTTCTCTTTCAGATTATCATCCTGTGAATTTGAAATGGCCTCTTATGAGTGTTGCGGTTCTGTCAGCCATACTCATAATATCAGTCGTGTGTATGTACAGCTATGTGAAGGGTGGAAAGACAAAGGAGCCACAAGCACTGGTAAGATTATTCTTTCATAAGAGTCCTTCCTTGATGCAACCAGGAAATGTTGCCTTACTGGAAGATCACGCCCTCTAGCACTGTATCTCATATGCGCTCAGCTTGACAACAGTGTGAACAACCTAAAAGTAGCACTCACACGTTTCGTATGCGGTTTTTATAAAGAGAAAGAAAAACAGTACCCAGTGAGTCATGGTAGTTTCTGCCATTTAAGTATACTGGTTTTGTTCATTGTCTTAAGGTTTTCCTGAAAATTATCTTTTATTCTTTTCTTTTTTTTTATCTTTAAAGCAGGAGACCTTCTCCAATTCCCGTAAGGTGATGCTGTTTCCAGATGGGAAACTTCTAATTTCCGAAGTACTGCTCTGCAGTCCAAGTGAAGACATGTTTTGCACTGAGACTCAGGTGAAGCCAAAAGTGTCATCACAGGGCTACTCCCCCCAGAACATCCCCTGCTATGTCAGCCAAGAAAATGCTGACTCTTCTGAAGATACGAGTGCACGCAGCACAACCCCAGATCCTGAAAGCACGAGTGCTCAGTCCTCTGAAATCTACAGTCAAGTTGCTGTCCACGTCGCATCGGAAGGGGGTGAAAATTTTCCTCACAGTCACTTCCTGTCCTCTAGTGGAGAAAAAAGCTGGGAAAATGGTGGAATAACTCCAATGTTCAACTCATGTGGAGCAACACCATTATCTGATTCTGATGCTGGTGAGACTAATCCAGCCCAACGGCTATTGTTGAATACAGTACGCAACATGAACGGACAACTTGTGTTGCCTTTGTTGACACTTCCGTTACAGAGCAGCACTGGTGACACATTATCACCAATGAACCCCGAGAGAAAACTTCTTTTATCAGACCTCCTCAACTGCCAGGATGGACCGTCATTGGCGTCTTTGCAGAGCTGTGACGGTTCAGACTGGATGGATTCTGGATGTGATGATAACTTTGTAACCACACCGACCAACCCATACTGCAACCAAAATTACTCCCACTCTCAACGAGCCATTCCTGGTTTTCACCAAGAATGTCAGGCTGAACCATCTAGTGATGCCATATTTTGATCAAGTTAGAAACAAACCAAGATGTCTGAAATCCTCCATTGGATCCACATTGACAGTTGGACCTGGCGTAATCCAGGCAAAGCGTTAGGAGGGAGCAAAAGATAAAGGAGAAGTTGGTTTGGAGAAACCAACAGAAATTTCTCTGGGGAAATTCAAGAATAACTCAAAATGTAGAAATGTCTGCGTGTAAAATATTATTCTTTGTTGTATTTACGGTTTTTATTTATTAAAGCACAATTGTAATCTATTTTTAGAAATGAATTACAACCTCTAGGCTATCTTTACAAGTACATGCATGTACTTGTTTACTGCACACTTTCAATAATAGCCAAAGGACCCACACACAATGTCAGTGTTTGCATTTGTTTGCCATCACCATGGCAACACATTGCTTTGACTTATTGCACTTCCTGAAAACACTAATCAACTCTGGTCACTTTAATCAAAATATGGACAGTCAGCCTTAAAGATCAGGAATGAAAACAAGCCGGACTATTGGATAGTTTCTTTTGCCACAATCCAAAGTTCTATAACTCCTGCCAGACATTAATATGAAGCTTTTGAGCAATTTAGAATGTGAGCAAAATGACTGAATACAAACCAGAAATAAACATCTTCCTACCGCTATGCTGTTCAACATATTTTTGTATTATTAATGTGTATAGAATTTGTAGAATAATTATAACTGCAGCTACAAAAAGCTCTGCTTGTTTTTTTTTTCACAAAGAAAAAAACTCAAAGTTCATTAATTCATTTTTGTTCTTATTGTTTTCTGTTCTTCCAGTAAGAGGAGAAGAAACTGTGTTACAGTCAGTATATGAGAAGGTAGGGTCATGGTACAGCAGAAGCAATACTGATAACAGCTTGGCTTTTAATTGGTTCGGTGCAATCTTTTATATACAGCTGTAAAGTAATACTTTCCCATGTGTTGAAACAAGGTGATATGACTCACATATGGACATTATGTCAAACACAATGCAGATATTGGTTTATTTCTGTGGGGTGGATGTAGAATAAAACGTTCTGTGTTCATTCTGTATTTACAACTTGAGATTCAAACTCAATATTTATTTTGGGAAGTTGAAAGGTTGAGTGAAAAGATATTTAAGCAAAACAATAGAAATACATTGTATTTTATGGGAATATTTGTTAAGTTATGTTTTTAAGTCATTATTGAAAATATGTTTAATGTCTATTGTACAGCTTTCTTCAAGATGATTGTTCTACTGACAAAGTAGCAATATAGTTTTGTGTTTTTTCCATTAACAGTCTTTGTTAAGAAAAGAAGGCTTTTGAAAAAAGATTTTTTTTATTTAACTGAAATAATTGTGCTCGCCAGTATCACTAAAACTGGTCACGCAGTTTGTGGAATAAAGAAAACAAACAATTTCAACATGTCCAATACACGTCATTTATGTTGCAGGGCTTGAAATAGAAATGATGAGTCTTTGTTTTTACTTGACTTGTTTATTAACAACAGAGCAGCAAAAGCACAACAGCATGTAGCATTAGCAGTCAGTTTGAGAATTTGCTTTTACCGTCTACCAAAGTCGTGTGCGTCAATAAGAACCCCGAAGCTCTGAGCTCCACCAAAGCTGCTCTTTAAACAAGATGAACACTCCAACATGTATCCTTGACAGCCAGGAACTTGCAGTGTTGCCAACTTAGTGACTCTGTTGCTACACTGGCCACGTTTAAATGAGAGTTTTAATTCCCCTTTAATTCGGAATAAAAATCAAATCTCCTTTAAAGAGATGAAAAATTACCATATAAACGCCTAATTCCAAATGTAAATGACCATTATGATTTAAACTTAAATCCGAAGTTAATGGCTGGTTTATTCTGATTTTAAATCCAAATTAAATGATTCCTCAATCATGTATCCGTTCATTCCGCTTTAAATTAATTCCAGTCATTCTGCGCATGATCGTTCCCTTGTCCGTGCTGGCCGTGCGAAGCGAGCGTCGGACTCGAGCCGAGTCTACTTAAGTGAAAGTGAAGTAGTATGCTGGTGTTGAGCTGCTGCTTCAAAACTAGAATCAAAATCAAAGTGAATAAAAAGGTACTTATGTGGTTTCCCATGTTGTAGCTAAAAAGAAAAAAAGCAGGAAGTGGAGCTTTTACGTCTCATCCGTCTGCTGTCCAATCAGAACCCTTACCAACCCCAAGATCTAAAGCAGAATTTGGATAAAGGCAAATAAACGTATTTTCCATATGGCGAAACATCTAGCAACCTTTTTCTTTCCAACTGCAGAATTACTACATTTAAATCTTTTTATTTGAAGTTTGTTTACATCCACTTGCTAGCGTGTAATGCATGTGCAAAGCTAAACTCAGTACGCATGAGATGAGAAAGTTTAAAAGTGCAGTTTCTCAGCCGTGGGACGCTGCTAGGCCGCGACGGCTCCACAAATGCACATAACAGATGTCACTGTGCCATCAAATGAGTCTAGAAAGCAGAGTTTTAAGGTGGAAAAGTTAAGGAATGGGCCTTTAAGAAGCTAAACTAGAAAACACTAATATGTGTGTTTTAGTTTTGATTATATTTTATTATGATTAAATTTAAGGTTTTGCAAATTTTGCCTGAGCACCTAAATTATTTTTGATGCAAGTAATTTTTTTTGCCACATGCACCGATGCACCTTTGCTTGAAAAGCCTTTGCTTGAGCCTTGCATTCACTGCTTAATATACCTCCACTCCTTTATTATGACAAAGAATCCAAAGTTCAACTCCTTTAGCCAACTTGGGTGTATGTCAATAGAAGTTAAACAAAAACTTTACAGATATCCTACTTAGCTATACTACAAAAATATGAACCATTTAACAGTACAAGTGTTAAATGCTGCAGTGTACAATTAGCAACTCCGTAGTATTTTGCATTTGAAAGCCTTTCATAACCCTGGAGTGTGACTAGGTCATATTTGTCATCAAGAAAAGGGATTTTCTAAAGCATATAAGCATTGCTTGGATCTTATTTGAGTTGAGGAGGTTGGTTATTCATTTGCTCCCAGATACCCTTTTGAGCTATTTTCTAGTTAAAGTCTGGCCTTTAAACATAACAAGCACAGATACTGCATGCTTTTAAGGGTCATAAGTTTAAAGTCACTTAATATGATTTATTCACTTGCACTGATAGTTTTCTCAAAACATTTAACCAAAATCCAATTTCATCAGTGTAGAAGATAAAAAATGTTTCATACATCACCCAGTAAAGAGAGTACATCTTACAAGTTGGTGTCCAAATGCAATCAACATACATGCTAAAAAAAAAAAAAAGCGACACATTTAAACCAAACATCCTGGATTGTGATATCAGTAGAACATTTAGATTAGAAATCTACTGAAAGCTCAGATTTATAACCAGGTAACCTTGTGGGAATTGACCCAATTCATAGTCACTGCACAACAGGTGTACAACAGCCAGACAGCTACATGAAAACAAAAGGATTATCTGACTTAATTCACACCATCTGCGGCCATGTCAAAGGTAATAGCAACGCTACAAGGTTCAGACGGCTGAATCATGAGGGATTCATTGCTCTTTTTCCCTGCATTCTTTACAAAAGTAGCACTTTTTTTCCTTTTTTAAAAGAAAACTTTTAATACAATAGCAACTCCACCCCTATAAGTTCCTTCCAGCTGTTAATATCCCCTTATTTTCAAATTTCCACAAACAAAAAATGAGCATGTTTCAGTCTCCAACTCCAATTCAACTCTTGAAATTCTGCAAACCTCTCTCTGAGAAAACCAAAGCATCTAAATGAACATGTTGCTTTTGTTATTTGAGGTCGAGTCAGATGAGCTGCCCTGTAGATACAAGTGGGTTCTGTGATTAAAGTGAAAATATGTTTGATAAATGAACAGTCCAAGAAGGGAAAGGATCATTCAACCTGAGTAGAAGGCAAGAACTGGCAGAGGATCCAGCAAAGGTAAAAGCTGCAAAAAAATATATATATATATATCATATATATAATATAATGTAATATATATATATATATATATATATATATATATGTATATATAAAGCATAAAATGAAACAATGCTTAGGAAAAAAGATAAAATG
>JAOXYM010000006.1:8185366-8202631 GCA_028567055.1 Leptatherina wallacei
AATAAAGATTTTATTTTTCAAGAGTGACTTTATACATATAAAGCTCTACTTGACAAAGTAAATTTGCTCAGCACAAAACAGCAGCCAGAGAGTCATTCTGCTTGCTACAATGCTGGACAAGACAGGTGTAAAAAAAAAAAAAAGAAAGAAAAAAAGATATTCTGGTTTTTATATAGCTGAATGCTGTTTTTCATATTATCTACCAACATTTAAATTGCAACATGATAATGAAATGAAGGTAAAAAAAATGGCTCCTTTAAAAAAAAGGAAAAAAAGAAGTAATCTACCACAGAGACTTAGAAACCTTAGCAAGGATAAGTAGTGCTGCAGTCACTTTCATCGTGTCTGATTAGGTGTGAAAAGTTAAGATTATTTGGCTTTTTTTCCATTTTGGCATAAGAAAATCCGAACCAGCAGCCTTTCTGGTGCCATCCTGTTTGAAAAAGGCCCCAACCTCTTTCCTAAACCGAATGATAAATGGAAGTCTGCATGTAATTGGATGCAATCACTTCACCCCCTCCCTTTCCTCTCTTGCATTTCTAATCATCTATTAATGGGTTCTTGATTAGAAAAAGGCATGGAAACAGCTGTCAAGGCTGGCCAGAAAATGATTGATAATCTCCGAGGCTTTGGTGTCCATTAAGGTCTATTCTGGGCACAACTGCCAGGTGAGAGGATAGGAAAAAAGGAAGTTTAGCAACATTTATTTTGACCCAAGACAATTCCCTTGAGCAGAATGATAATAGCAGAAACTGGCAGAAACTTTGATTCCTAAGCATAGATGAGCTTAAAGCTCCGAATGCTGTATAGCAACTATTCTCTGCAAAGGGTGGGCTGCTGTGCCAAATTATTAAACACCGTCCATCCATCATTTTATTTTCTATCGCCGCTTATTCCAAAGCAGGGTCACTGGAGCCTATGCCAGCAATTACCAGGCGAGGAGCAGGGTACACCGTGGACAGGTCACCAGTCCATTGCAGAGCCAACAACAACAAACAACCACTCACACACACTCCTAGGGAGGATTTAGAATGTGCAGTTAACCTGAGAGAAGAGAACCCACGCATAGACGTGGAGAACATATGAACTCCATGCAGAAAGGCTCCCATTCGAAAAATAAAAGTGTTCTCCAAATCAATCAATCAATGAAAGGAAAAGAAGAGAGTAGAGGGGGCTTATCTTATATTTCTGGAATGTTATTTAATTGTGTGAAACTGATACCTGATGACTACATCAATGTAAATAAAGAAATAAAGAGTACTACTCTGACATAACTAACTACAGCTGCCAGCTCCTGGGTTGGTCTTACAAAATTATGCTGGTTGTTAATATATTCCCTAAAACTATTCCTACTGCTAGATGAATTAGTCCAGGGTGGAAATTAAATCCCTGGCCTGCACACAGGTTCTTCTTTCACCTAGCAAGGACTTAGTAGCACAATGTGTGGACGAACACACCGCCTAATAGAGTTAATGCAAAGTGTGACACTCGTATGAACAGGGATCATTTCTCTTGTCTAAGGGGCAGGCTCTAACAAGCACAAGTAAAGATTAAAGAAATATAAAAACCAAACTTAGAAAAAGGACAAAAAATAATTTTTGTTTTTGTCTATTAGGCAATTCAATAATGATGCCTCTATGTACTACTATACAAATGTTAGTATCGTTAATAAAGATCCTGAGCAATAAACAGTTGCCCTAAAATAGTGTAGACAAACACACAGCCTAATGGAGTAAATGCTGATAATCACTGTCTACTGCCATCTGTGTCTGTGGGAAGTGATTATCAGCTGTACTGTTCAATTAATGATCACCCCCAAAATTCAGAAAATTTCTAGTCACGGCAAAGAAAAAGAAAAAAAACTATACACAGATGAGCTGCTTCTGATGAATCCAGAACTTGAGCCTTTCAAAGAAAGAGGAATGAATAAATTAGTCTCTCAGCTGTTTCGTACAAGTTATTCTTAGTCTGACAGTCACTGCTGATGTATGACGAGAGAACAGGGCCTGGCAACCTGAGCTTGTATTCTGTGTTGATATTCCAGAGGCAGGTGTGGCTACTAAAAGCTTATAAATAACCTCTCATCTTTCCATACAATACAGTACTGTGGCCTTGAATGATGCCTCCTCTCCTTGCACCACCAGCGAGCGTTTCGCTCTCTTCCATCAAATCACCACTGGACATGAAGGGACTGTAATGCATTAAAGAAATTTAGGAACCATAATAATAATCTTTGTTTAATAAAGAAAATAAGAGTAAGTTTTGAAAAAGAAAACAATGGGACTGAAAAGATCTACTGATCTCTACCACATAGTGTAATGTGACAGTGGGAAAATTGTAGGAGCTAAATCCTCATAAAGAACAAAAAAAAGGAGAATAAGAAAAAGACAGTTCTGTGAACGCCAGCTTTAGCCAAATGAAGCAGGACTGAATCTATTATAACAGCTAATGTACCAATACAGAGAAACATTGTACCCGCATTTGAGCAATTGCATAGTAATTAAACTCCAATATATAAACTGTTTTTAAACACATTCGTCTTATCTGACTATTTTAGCATAGATGTACTTGTTAATCAGTTTCAACACAATACAATAACTAAGGACATAAAGCTAGAAACAGTCACATTTTAGGCTAATTTCATGACATCAATCTGACATAGATAGGAGAAATTAGGGCTATGACTTTGAAGCCATTTCAGTTCATAATTAAGCATCAAATAACAGTGTAATTGCTTCTGTTTATCACTATCAGACCAAATCAACCTCTTAAAACACTAAATAATATCTATACAGCTTATAAAGAAAAACAGCTCTTTACTAATGCTGGAGCAGGAGTAAAATAATATTTCCATTTTTCTTGTCTTTCTTGTTTTGGTTTTGTAAACAAAAGAATTACATACGTCGTGTTTATAGACATGCAGAACAAAATCATGTTATTTAAAAGATGTAAACCATTAGAAATGGAAAACCCCGTGAAAAATTCAACCTTTTTGTTTGTTTCATGTAAGGCTAAACAATATGGCACAAAAAATATTTTAATATTGATCAATCTTTTTTAGCTTTACTCATGACATTAGCCTTTCTGTTACACATCATTACATGAGCAACATCATGCTTTCTTTCTGTCTCACATTTTTCTTAGCTGCTGTACCCACTCCAAAGTCCAAAGACTGCAGTTCAGCTCATCACAACTTCCACTTGATAAAATCAGCTGTCCATGTATTTGGAGTCAGCCTAAAGATGATTTTTTAATTTTTTTTTTTTTTGCAAGATGCTTTCTTGAGAAGAAGTTTCTTAAAAGATATGAATGATGCTTAGATGTTAAAACAAAAGTGCTCTGGTAGCAGCAGCGTCACTCAGCAAGCTTTGCAATGCACATATTGATTTGTAACGGAGAGGGGAGGGTTTGATAGCGTGAAGGTTCAAAGACAAAGAGAGAGGCTGAACACATGCACATGCATGCAGTGCTACAGTAATAGAAGACATTGGTATATTGAAAAGAAAAAAAAGTCCTACAAAAATTACCAACAGTTTGGGAGGAAAGGATGAGTCTGATTTCAGTCCCTTAACACGCTCCATGTCTGCAGCTGCCAACCTGATTTGTACCCAACTCCTCAGGAGGAGATGATCTTGGCAATGAAGTCTTCTTCATCAGAGCTGAACCTGTCTCCTAGAGGTTTTAATTAACTCATACGCAGTTCTTTCAGGTATAACACAATATAACAAATGACTCGCTGCCAAGACAAATGGGCAGGACTAAGTATTGTAAGGTTGTTGTGTACCAACAGTTTGTTGTTTCATTCTCAGTTAGATGGAGAGTGTCAGGTGTTTCTGCACCATTAACACCTTCCCTTCAAGGACAGAGTCTAAGGTCAAATTTTTAATGAGAAGGAACCAGATGGTTTGAGTCTCACTTTACTTAATAACTTGCCTTGTTCCTTCCCCCTCACTTTCCCATTAATAGCTTCCTTTTCTCTCTCCCTTATTCTCTCTGTATCCTCCCTCTTCCCCTTCAGCCCTACTCTGATGTCCAGCTTGTCATTTCCTGGCCTTTGAATTTTCTAACATTTGTAGCAGATAGGAAAGCGCTGAGAGGGCTTAAAGTACAGAGCAGCTTGCAGAACTGAGGCCATTCCAGCTGTTTCTGTCAGCTGCTCCGGCTTCAATGTACAGGGATATATTGTGTCATCTCTTAGCAGCTTGTCCATAGAGATGTCTCCAAATCGATCCGGCTCCTGACGATAATCTCTGCCACTGTGTGTGCCTGTGTTGGTTTTGTGTGTCCATTTAGGATCAGGAGCAGGAGTAAGCTGAGCATGCATGGAGACGAGGGGTTGTCATTGATCTATATTTACCAACTTAAGAATGAGAGAGCATTGTGTTGTCCACATACTTGGCACTGAAGGACACTTTGTGTTGAGGGTCACCCTCATTGCTTCGTGACAGAGACAGGAGAGAGTGAGGTGGACGTAGACAGAAAGTGAGAGGTAATAAAGAGAGGTGACACACCAAGACTAAACAGGATTTTCAAGGTGAGAGAGACAGGCAGGAAAGGAAGTGGGATATATCCATCCTAAAGATCTGACTCTGAGGACTTCACCGGTTTTCCTTTTAAAAAAGAAAAGTGAGTGGTATTTCCATTTACTCAAACTTCACCTTGATCTACAGCAAGCAAGATTTTCCATTCCTTTTGTCATATCATGGGAACGTTACCTTACATGATAATACTGCTCCAATACATCTGCAAAATGCCTTTAATTAGTCTACCGCTGCATCTTCAGGGAGGCTTCTTTTCTCATGTTGTTTCTCTTAAGAGTGTTTGTTCATTTCTCCAGTGAGTTGAGCTTCTTAATAGTATCCTCTTTTGATGGCCTTAGTGGATGTAGCTTTTAATTATTCTCGGGGGATGGCATTAAGGAAGCTCCCAACATGTTCAGACCTTTCTTCCTCAGCGAGCAGAACAGTAAATCACTGGGTCTCCTTTGCTTTTAAACTTTTTATATAATAAGAAAGCAAGCTTAGCAATGTCCTTCAGAGAGTAAAAATATGTGTACAAGTAGTACCACTTTGCTTTTACTCTTTTCCCTGCAGGAACCCCATGATCCAGCCCTACCTATGGAGGGATCAATTTTAATGTGCCATGGTTCAGCCGGCCATTAACAGTGCTCAGATAAATCTCTTTGCACAGCACTATGGCAAAAAAAAGGACAAAAAATAAAAGCAGCGGGGGGAATCAGTTGGCCCGCAAGCATATTAACCAGTTATCTAACTCTGCAATGTTTTCCACAGGGTAATCGAAAGAGATGCGGAGAAATAACACATTGTGGTGCTAACACAGGTGGTTTCTGTTGGGAAGGGGTGAATGAAGCTATCACTCAAGCACGACCTGATTCTGTTTGTTGGGCGCATTCTGCGTCTACTTCCCCAGAGCAGCCACATGATTAATGACAGGCAGGGTGTGGGCAGAAGCATGGCGAACTTCAGCTGATGGATTATTAGTGGCTCGGCGGCCCACAAAAGGGTGATTCATTTAACATGGGACTGTTGCACACCTTTCCGAGATGGCAGCACCTTAAAGCACACTTCATTGGACAACAAAAAACTGAACTTCATTTGGTATAACTTGAATTATTTAACAAAATATGCCTATAAATTAAACTCATAATAAGCGTAGCTGGAGTTTAAAAATATAGCAAATCAAAAGTAACCATCTACAAAGGCTACATACTTTAAAAAAAAAAAATTTGAATTGAATTGAATTTCAGCAAGCAAATTTCTTCTTTGATGTTCATTAAAGACATATTTATCAAATGCTGCTCATTAGATTAATGAAAACCAAGAGCTTGGCATAAGTTGGGTGTTTTTTTTATATTTTCTGAAATCTGCAACTCGGGTTGATATTGATTCAGGAACTCTCTGTAACCAATAGCAACGTGCTCTGTTTTTCATATGCGCGATCCTCAGAGCATCACAAAACAGTTTACTTTAATATTTTGGATATATTTTGAACTTCGGGTTTAATTCACCTGAGATGAAAATGCTGACATTCTTGCAGTGCTGCACCCTGACAAAAAGTAATGAGAAAGCTGAAACTGTAACTCTAAAGGTCTTGTCTAAAATCAAAATATAAAATAAAACAATTTAACTACTCACTACCCACTACTCAACCTCAAGACACACAGCATCAGGCCACTCACAATCTGACTCCTCAGGCAGTTACCTGCCAGTCGGAGGCCACAGTGCCTTTGGTGTGCAACTCTCATTGACTCCCACTTCTTCTCACACGACTACAAACTCTCCTGACTCCAACCCCCTCCCCCCTCCCACCACAGGTGCCAGTTGCGATTGGTTACCATGGAAACCAGGATGGTAATGAAACGAGAGCAGGAGGAGCAGTCATCCCAGATGTCTCACGGCATGCAGATGTCCTCCCAGATCAAGAAGCGGACCTTCACTTCCAGGTGCAAACAGTTCACCAACATACAGTTGGACATGTAGAATAAAAAGGCTGTCTTTATTGTTATTGAGGATTTTAGCTGTCGTGAAGGATTAATTCACTCAGATTCTGTAATTCTATTATTTACAAAGCTGACAGAAAGACCAAAGCCAAACACAAAGTTTTCTTAAAGGTATTATGACTGCAGTCAGAAAGATAATTCCTCTGTGCCATACAAATAGATTTTAGATAAAACGTTTGCACTAAGTGGTATGTTCCTAATTATGCAAAAATACAGCACTGAGGATAATTTTGTATCAAACTCTGCATACATCCTTTTATTAATGTTTAATTAATACAAAAACCTGAAGATTCAGCTGGTGAGTTGAGAAAACTCACTTTTATTAGAAGAACCTTTGCTTAGAGGCAATTTTCAGAAATTGGCATCTCAAAAAGGAAGACGAACACCAAATCGTTGCACTGGTAATAGAAAAGTCATGCTTTAAAATTCATGAAACACAAGCAGTAAAATACTGGAATCTGTCAGGAAAGCAATTCTCTGCATTCCAGCAGACATGTACATTAGGCACAGTCTGATTTGTATCATGCTGCATAACATAGGCAAAGATATCCTGATCAATAACCACTGATTTGTTCTCAGTTGACAAATGGCATTAAGTATTTATGGAAAGAACCATATGGCGGCCTGCTTATTTTAAGCACAATGAGACATTAGATCCCCTTAAGTACACTCTGTGGGCCACAGAATGAAGCTGTTAGGAGCACACATTCACATACAATATTCCCAAACACATGTCACTGAGACCCACTTCACCACAGAGTGGGATGAAATGGTCCTGCTTCACTACATAGGTCTTTAACAAACACCTTAACGTTGCACATACACATAATGCTCCCAGATAAATAATGTTATACACTGCCTGATCAAAATTTCTCACAGATGTATTTTTTGAGCACTTTTAGTTTTAAATACAGCTTTCCAATTTTACGGCAGGATTGTGATGATGGAAGAGTCAGCCGGTTGTTTTCAGTATACTCTGGCATATCCCACAGATTTTCATCAGGGGTAAGATCTGGATTCTGTGGTGAACAACCCGCGTGTGAAAATAAGTTCTCAGACAATTTAAGACTGATAAATCTTAGCATTGCGTTCTTGGAACACGCCCCATGCCCTCGAGAGGGGGGATCCATTGGCAAAAAATCCTAGTCATTCAGTCTATTCCAGTAGTCAGCTCATTTTATGGGCACATGTTGTTGAACCTGTACCTGACCAACTAAATAAACTCCAGGTCATCTCCGCAGGTTAATCAAGGTGTGAACTTTTCTATTCTACAGCCCAACACACACATTAACATGAGGAACAAGTCAATAACCTCTGATAAACCCCAGCCAACATAGTCGGCTTTCTTTCCAGTACAAACTTTGTGTTTGTAACTGTGTTCCAAGCTAACTTTAAGATGAATTTCATAAGGCCACATCTCTTATTCATTGGCTCTGCCATAAACAGTGAATAGTAATCTAATCAAATTGAGAGGTGCCTAGAGATTCTCACATCTATAATATAGTAGGCCTATCAAATTACAATACAGCTGAAGATGAGGAGAGATATCACACAGCACACACACTACAGCACCCAGATGATTTCAATAAGATATAACAGAAATCAATCCAGATCGCGGTAATAGTTTTGTCATATTTGCCTTCATTTTCGAAGCCTCCTTTGCTGTGCGTTTATTAAATTAGGCTAACCTGTGGTTCTCCAATCTCCATTTTAGAATAAAGAGAATTGAAACAATTCTTATCCTCAGGGATGATAAAAATAAGCAATTATTCCATCAAACTAAGCTCAGCTTGAACTTAGAGGACACGACTATCTTTTTTGGGGGGGAAAAGAAACCAATCAGGTGTATTATTAAATCTATACGTAGATCATCTCTGGGAGCAGGAAGATTTATCTTCATGTTGGATTGAACAAAGTAGTCCCTAGGTAGGTTCAGCAAACACAGAAGTGAACCTTTTCGCAAACAATGGTTTCATTTTTCATGTTTGTACAATAGCTTGAAGTATACTTTCTTTTTGTTGACATGTTGACACTCATATAACAAGACCATGCTGTACTATTGAGTTTTTCCTCTTTTTCATTTCCTCCTGTTAGTACTTTGAGGAAGCCTGTTGGTGTTTATGAAAACATGAAAGCACACTCTGCATTCTCCAGCACAGATTAAAATAAGAAAGGAAAAGCAGAAGTTGAACTGAAGCACACTGAAATAGGGAAATCCCCCCCGACAGCAAACAAAAGAAAACGAGAAGTCATGTCAATTATCATCACAATTTAAACGAAGGCTTGTTTAATGCCTGAGTCCAGGTGTTAACAGCAACGGTAGTCAAGGGTTGTATCATACACCTGGGTAAACATACAGTTCAAGACCACAAAGTCTTGAACACCCCCCGGGCAGTGTTGGTGGGTTGCTCACTTTGAATATAGCTCAAAATGAACAAAAAAGGAACTTAAACTTAAGATATCTTTTTACTATATGTCTTAATTATTCTTGTTAAAAGAGTGGTACTTATCTGTGGATAAAAGGGAGAGCTGACATATTTGATTCTCCTGTTACAAATATGTCTTTCAACCTCTCTGCCAACAAATGGCACTCTCTTGTTAATAGGGGTGCACACAGAAAAGGTCAACTCAGTTTATTGTTGGTGCTCCACACAGAGGGTTTGTACTGCAGTGTATGTTCACAAGTGTCTATTGCATGCATGTGTGTGTGATAAATGCACACGCATGATAAAGAGACAACCTAAAGTCCCTAATGATAGAGACAGCAAAAGGCTGTGCATCTGATTAACAATCACTTCTCTGTCCTTGTTCACTGGCTGCTATTTTCATCCAGTTTGTGTTCCAGCTCATCAACTGGAACACACAAACACTTAATTACCAGCTGACACAAACACATTGTTTGAAAACTGAAAGTTGTCGATGACTCTATGCTTTAACACCAACATTTATAAAATCACCACTGTACTGTAAACAACCCATTAAACAGATCCAAAATCCTTTGGCTCAGGATCCTGATTACATAATCTCCCTAAAGACAATAGCGTGTGTGTTTGTACACCAGTGATGAAAAGGGGAACACTGACGGAGCAGAAGTAGCTGATTATGGGTATAATACTTCTCATACTTGAATTAAAATAGGTCATACAGTATGCTGCAGTGCTTGAATAGCCAGATTATGCTTTTCGCACAAGACGTGGGATGCACTCAGTTAACAGAGCTACTAAAAACAATAGGTTGCAGTTCAGAGAACAACTAATGCATTCCTATTAAAACTTCTATCTTAATCTAAATCTTATCACAGGGTGAGTGTTGAAATTACAATAAATTTGAAAAAATATCATTATCTTGTATTCCTACTATGCATCAGAGTTGAATTTGAATCAGGAAATTCAACCGTAGTATTCATGTCAGCGCTGGAGTAGTTTACACTGAGGAGACACAAATCACAGTGGAACACAATGAACTGCATTTGGGGTTTACTTTTGAGCTGCAGCATGACAGGCAGGATTAGTCTAACAAACAATACTGGCATCATTTTGCAAAGATGGATCTGTCTTTCATGGATTCTCAGGTCTTTGTTACTGGTATCACTGTTTACCTTGCTGGTTCTTGACAACAGAGAATATCCATTAAAGCCCTTTTTTTATCAAGAACAGTTGACTGTTTGAAACTGAATCCCCAGAGTGCTTAACAAAGTGAACCCTCTTGTACATTACATTAGAACATTATGCAGAGCTCTCTGATACTGCCTCTTCTACTGTTCAGACAGTGAATAGCAGAGCCAGTGCTGCTTTCTAGTGGCAAAGGAAAAAATGATCTGATGAACCTGCAGCTTGGATAATGTGCCATAATCCATGACAAAATGAAAAGGCATGCTAATATGAACAGTCATTTACTCTGTTGATTGAGGGATTAACGATGAAGAGTGACAAAAGCAGATCTCTGTTTTGTTTTCTTTTACCTGTGTCATTTGATGAAATGCAAGATGTGTGTTAATCAGGCTGTTTTATTTTCTCTCTGTCCAACACTCTCTGGATGTCTTAGTGATGAGGAAGCTGCCTACGCTGATTTCTATCCCATCATCCCTGCTAATCTGATGTCTGTCAAAGAGCTACTCAACATGAGTAGTCTCCCCCGCCACAGGACATGGTAAGACAATACATTCATGTCTGTAGATGATTTTCTGAAGCATCAGTCAGCCTAAGTGAGCAATATGGAAACAGATATAGACAGGGAGTGTATGTCATTTCAGAAAAATCTAACTTCCAGCTGCAGCTTTTGACTAAAAGGGAAACTATTTCAATTTTTCATGTCGGATGAATTTTTTGTGGGCACAAAAAGATAACCGTCTGAGTGTCCCCCTCTCATACTGAACTAAGGACTGTATGCAGGCCTCCACTTTTCTCTTGATGACTTCCTTCCTAGATGATCTGTTCATGTCATAAAACTCTGCCTCGCATCAGAACTCACCACCACATCCTCTCTCTCCACTTTATTTGAGAAAGAAGAGAGGGAAAAGTTCCACTGATGATTTTCCTGCAAGCTAATACAGAACAAATGCTTTTATACCAGTACAAAGTCTCAATATAGAACTGAAATCAGGGCTCTTTCCTTCACATCCATCTATCTGTAAGGCCAGCTGGGTCCCTTCATTTACTGTCTTACAGATGTCACAAAGCCAATAAGCCACAATCATTCAACTGAGTCACACAGCAGAAGCTTTTTATTTGTTTTGTACAGAAAATGAGGAGGAAGGAACATCTTGTGATTGAAAGCAAATGCAGGGCAAAAAATTAGTTGGTTTATTAGAATTTGCTCTTTTCTTGTCATGTGACGGAGATAACCAATTACATTTCTGGTTTGGACTGACAAACAGTATTATTGAAAGGCTGTCCTCTCAAAATAGTAGTTGAATTTGAGGTGACAGGGTCTGAAAGTTACTTCCAAGCATTAGTGATGGTACTTTGCTCTTGAGGAGTAAATTTAAGACATATATCTGCTACATTAGTAGGTATCTGTAACAAAATAGTGCTGGTGTCATTGACAAGCATGTTGTCTCAGCTTTTTGCCATTTTGATTAGACTAGGCCCTAATCAATTTCATTGGCTCATACGGTGTCATTTTTAATCAGACCCTACCCATCTGACCAAATACCCAAACAATAAACAAATACCAGAAATATTAGGAGAACAGAATAGGTTAAGCATGATTCCTTAGAGAATGGAAGGACAACATTAACTGGTTCAAGTGACTAGGATCCAGTTGAGAAAAAGGTACAGTGTGTACAACAGGGACATTTGGCACATTAACTGCAAATTGCTACTAGGTGAAAACTAGTCACCTATTACCAAACTATGATGACTGGGACAAAGTTTGAAGGTTTGTCCCTTCTGGGCTGATTTCATAGCATAATTGCAGAGAGAAAAAGGAGGACAACCTTCATGATTTCAGGATTTAAAGTCCTCATTTTAAGTAACTGAATATAAAATTATCCATGTTCTTATATAATTCTACAATAAAAACATTGGTAATGAATGTTGTATTGTATGTCTTCTAAGAGAGTACCTTTAAAATAATACACTGCAAGTTTAAAATGACAAAGCATTAAGGATGTAAAAAAAATGAAGAGTTATCTCATCATCAACATGTGTTATACATGTGCAGAAAAGACAAGCACAATGTCACAAAGACATCTTAACCTGAAATAGTACAAGCAAAAGTGCATTGATGACATCTTATTGCTATTGCAATATTCAACAATATTGCATTGCATGCTGTTATCCAAGATGTTTTTTTCTTTTCCAATATATTTGTTTTCTTCTAAAATACATTTTATAGTAAATAGACTCAGGTAAAGTTTAATGGAAAGTCTTCTTGTTCTCAGAATTGAACAAATCAACTGGTTATTAATATATTAAAGTATTTCTTCCATTTAGGTTCCATCATCTACTTTCATTTTGCCTGTCAATCATAACACCTTATTACCTCAAGTAGATGCATGGACATGTAACCCAAAAAGGCAATTTATCATTTTGTACAGCACATAAAGCATATGCTCAGCAATTTTATCAGTTACCACTCCAATTAGTTAGAGTCAAAAAGATCCTTTAGGCATCAGGTGATGCAACAAAGTCTGTTAGGAGGAAATCTGGAGGGATGAAAGGGTAAACAGAAATTCTGGCTTCAGAATGAAAGGCAGATGATTTTGTTTTTGTTTTTTTTCTTTGAAGCACAGCCATAATTATTCACTTACCTTATAAAAGAGGTTTTTTTTACGACTGGAACCATAACAGAAAATATGTCCTTAAGCCACAACTTAGGTTAGTTTGCCCAGCACATGCTGTTAAAGAAAAAAATCAAGGAAAAAACAAAATAAAGGAGATAGAATTAAGAAGTGCCTGGTGACCAAAGTTATTTTGTTGTCTGTACACCAAGTCTTTAACTTCTTAGTTAATCAAAATCTGAGAGGATTTGATACATGACATGTGAGAGTTCACTTCCATTTCCTAAGTGATTTAAGATTGTGTTGCTAGGATTACTGCTCAGTTGTCAGAAAGAGGATGTCATCTCTAAAAATAAGTCCCTGAATAAAGAGGCTTAGGTCACAGAGAACGGAAGCCTCGAGCTAGTTGCCTCAAGTGTCTTTATTTGCTTTACCAAAATCCCTCTTCTGCTGTAAAGGCACCTTGTCCTGTCTGGGTCACACACTGTCTGTATCAGGATTCAATAGAACGCTCATATTTGGAGGCTTAGCAGCAGCCTCTTCACATTTCTCCCAGTCTTCCAGAATGTAATTACACTTGTGTCAAAAAGGATGTTTTCATTTCTAGCGTCTGTGGACTTCATTATCAATGCTAAAAATAACACTTTTTCTTCTTTTGTTCTTTAAGCCAGAAAGGGTAGCTTTGTCTGGCAAATGGCTGACAAAAGTTACAGATGGAGGTCACAATGAGTTTCAAAGGAGAAGATTAGAAATATTAGAAGACAGAACTGTCAAGGAAGTCGAGTGAAAATAAGGAGAGAAAGTGATGCCCTCTTGAAAGACAAAACTATTATTGGGCCTCAGCTGCACTGATCCGACCCTGCCAGCTTAGCATCCCAGTAGGTGCCCTTTCCAATGCCAGCAACATAACCCTCAATCTTATCAACACCTCCCTATCCGCATACGACTCATCTGTCTTTTCTCACCTTCAGATTTTTTTCACCCGTTGAATTCTTTTTCTTCTTGAATTAGCAGGTTGTTTATGTCCAAATCCCGATTTCTCTGCCAAGCCTTCACAAATCTTTTGCTCCTCTGCTGTGCTGATGAAAATGGTGTAAATGGATTCTTTAGAAAGAAGGCAGAAAACAGAAGGAATGAAAAATGAAGCTGAAAGCTCTCAAGGATTGGCCTCGGCTTGACAAGATGGAAGAGTGTGAAATTTGTTTTGATTTGTGCCGAAAAGAATGTGCAAGATTTTTGTGTGCTGCTGAGCTCGGCTCCAATCATGTAACAATCTCATTCAAAAGGCTTATTCCACCATTTGCCTTTGTGTATTGGAACAGGACAAATTCAGTCAAATTGTAATGTAAGTCTGGTTTGTGTTGCATCAACAAGCAGCATTAAAATTTCCATCTTGAGATATAATTAAGACATAAACCCTCTCATACTCAATAACTTGAAGAAATCTAGTGGTTCATCCCCTCAAGGCTTGAAATCTCTGGGCCCGTAGAGATTAAAAAGACGGCCAAACACTATATCAGCCAGGGGCACCACAAGTTAAAACCCTGTTTTTGGGCACCTGGGATTTCACAAGCATCCATGCATGTGTATTTATTTGCATATACAGTCATCCAGCTTGTGCATCTAACAAAATAGTTACAGCCATTGGGCATGCATTCATGCACTATAGTGGTCATCCAGGCAAAAAAGGAGTTTTTTCATGTGAATGCAGAAGATTCTGTCTCCCTTGTGGCAATGTGTATCTATGCGTGTGTGAAATATGTTCTCAAATAATTAAGCCATAGGGACTGCCAATCAAAGGGTGGAAAAGGATACACACCCCTCTGGTGATGAGAGGATTATTAAAACGTTGCATTTAAATTGCAGGCGAAATCTATGATCGTGTGTGTATACTTCCATGCATATGGATGAATTGCATGTACACAAGAGATGTTCGATGCTCAATATTCACAGCTACAACAAGCTATACTCATGTGTACAGATTACCCCTGGGCTCCACTGATCTTTGTAAAGGGCGTCTGTTTTTTGTTTACCTGCCTTCACAATGAACTCAGAGCCCATGTGCAGGTGCAGCAGAGCCAGTACTGATTCACTGCAGGGCTTACTGCTACATAAAGCAATCAACGACAAGCCTCAACTCTCTTTTTCAAAACTGTAATAGGTGCCATATTTAAAATAAGTGATCAATTCAGACGATTACTTGCCATTATTATATAATTAGCACTGGCCTTTGATTTTGTGACAAGGTTAGTGGCAAAAATGTGACTATAGCTTCATCTTCACTCCAAATACGCTGCAGTGTAAATGTTGCTGAATGAGATGTTTGATCTCCTCTGGACTTTTATATTCATTTGCTGTTGTCAAAAAATGGAATTTTATTAAATGGAAAAAAAATATATCATTGGGTTAATTTGCTTTTATCCAACGCAACTTACAAGTGAAGAAGGCGATGGGTAGGCCTATTTGGACATGTGAGAAAAGTTGGAAATTGAAATGGCAACCTTGTTGTTGAAGGGCAATCGGTCTACGTCCTGAGCTGGTTACCTTGCTGCTGGCCAAAAAAGGAAAGCTAAAACATGTTTCCCCTGACTGAGCAGAAAATCACAACTACCTGAAATCTCCATGACAACCAGCTTCATAAGAAAGTCAAAAAAGTCAAGGGTGGCACACCGTCTGTAAAACGGCATCACTTTTAGCTGTCTACACCGAAAGAATTCCTGGAGAGGTGAAAATCATCATGTCAGAGATTTTTGGGTAGCTCTGTCACATCTTTTCACTGTGATGTGGAGCAGCAGTGGCAGCCAGGCTTTTTTTTCCACTTAAAGGACCAGATTCTCAAAACCCTTGAGTGAGAATGGTGCTCATGCGAAATGACAGCCTCAAAAAACATACTTTTTAAATTGCCAAATATCATAAATTTGATATTTTCTTGTAAAATGAACAGCAACAAAGTGAAACATCTACATGCAAAAAAAACTAAGGTCAACTGCTGCTGTAATAAATGTGCTGAATTCTGCATCTCATGTCTCTTCCACTAATGGAAGTTGGGTGTTTTCAGACCCTGCTGACAAGTGTAAAATGAAAATAAATGCTTTCTGTCTTACTGTGGATGAGAATGTTTTTCCATATCCGAAATCAAACTACGTTGCTGACAAACCAATGTGAATACTTGCTTAGTTACTTCAACTGTCAAGCAGTATTGCTGTTTTGCTGTAAAGACGGTCAGCAAAACTGCAACAGCTTATGATAGCCTTATACTTTGTGCAAGGGGTTATTAACTTCCCAGCTATTTCTCTGTCAGGTATATGATGGAGAAGATTCCCAAGAGAAAGGGAATTTTCAGTGACTGCATGTGTACAAAATTTGTAAAAGTAAACACATACCACAAAACCACCAGGTCTTAATAGCTCTTTTTACATATTTTTCTATTAGGGAAATCCTGCAAGAAACTATGGCTTCTGACGAGGAGTACTGCAGAGAGAAGTGGACGCTATTTGGGAATGAGACCGAGAAGCTAGAGAAAGATGTGATCAGGAACCAGCACGTGTTACGCACTCGCGCTGACAAAATGACATATCGCAAACAGGTACAGTTTAGCATTTGCCTTATTTTATATCAATTTTGAAAAAAATATTTAAAAAATACATAAATTATATTGACGATATTGTTCTTTAAATCATATAAAAAGCTTTCATGCATATTTAATAGCTACGTGGATGGTTGCTACCAATGCTTCAAAGGCTGTCCCTCCAATAAATAACTTTCTGCTTATTCAAGTTATTATTATTTAATTTTCAGTTTATTTTGTTTCCAAAGGACAGAAACACACCTGTGCCACCACTAGCACCAACAGGAAGTGTCCCAAAGCAGGTTAAAAAAACAAAGTTGTGATTAAAAACAGGACACTGTCAAGAAATATGAAGAGCAGTGTATTGTAAAGTGCCCTCACTGCCAGCTGAAGGCATCGGGGGGTTATTATAGAAAATAATAAGAAAGTCTGTTTTCATGAACATCGTTCTGGTCTTTAGCTTATCCATTGTTTCTATGTCCAGAGAAGCACTTGGGACCTTGCAGCAGTTTCAAAACCACTGAAAAATATTCATCACAAAATTAATTTTATTCCTCTGCAAAAAAATTTTATTACTTAAAGATTCTGATTTTATCGATCTCTGCTTCAGGCAGAAAAGAAGGCATCCGCCCACATGAAGTACCTGGAACAACTGAGTCAGAAGGCGCCAGACTTCCCAGTACCTCTGAGGGCTCACACTGTCTGGGAGGGAATGACAGTGAAACTCTCCTGCACCGTCCAAGGCTGTCCACTCCCAGACGTTACATGGTACGAATGTATCTCTCCACTATTTCAATACAATGGCATTCACTGATCTATTACTACAAAATTCAGTTGCTTAGATCATGATCTAATGATCACTACTTCTTAGTATTGGTAATAATAATAATAATAATAATAATAATAATAATAATAATAATAATAATAATAATAATAATAATACATTTTATTTGA
>JAOXYM010000006.1:8202731-8218159 GCA_028567055.1 Leptatherina wallacei
ATTATGATTATGATTATTATGATTATGATTATTATGATTATGATTATTATGATTATGATTATTATGATTATGATTATAATAATAATAATAATAATAATAATAATCATAATCATAATCATAATCATAATAATCATAATCATAATAATCATAATCATAATCATAATAATCAAAGTCTTTGAGTCACTAGCAAAGACAAAAGTTATGATACCATTATTCTCAACCTTCAGCTGAATATTATACTCTGTATTAATATGAAATCACCTGTGTAAATTCAGGCAGGGTGCCAAACTGGTGACCTTGACACTTGAGCTGCTGTGAGATTAGCTGATGAAAGGACTGAGTGTGCTCAGTATTCATGAACCCTGAGATCCAGATAACCTGTGGTCCATGAGTTTCACTGCCCCATATGGGACCTATCATGCTCAATGAGCTGTAAAGGGCTGCTATCAACAATACTCAGCACAAGATAGAATGAGAGATCAAAGGGCCCTTCTGGCTTGTAGATTTAGAAAGTTGTGCACGAGCAGCCAGAAAGCAGGGGCATGAAACACCAAAGTGCAACCTGCTATTCACTTGTTTGGATATTCCAAAAAATGACTCTATCTAATCATTCCTCAGGTATAAGAACGGTGAACCACTGATATTGTCTTGCCGACCTTGGAACTACAGTCTTCAACAAAATTTTGGACTCAACTCACTGGAGATCAGGAGGTGGGTCACTAGATCACATTTCTAATTAGGACTAAAAATCTTTGTGCAGAAAACTGTGTGAATCTAAATCAGGGTGAAAGACAAGGGATGTGTGACTTGCATATTGTTAAAAAAAATAGGGAGTGATAATTGAAGGAGCTCCAAGGGTAAAGTATAGTGAAACGTAGAAGTCAAACTGAAAAATACATGCTGGCACTGTTTTGTAAGTTTGAGCTGAATTGAACAACAATGTCAATCAAGGCATTGTGTTTTCTTTCCATTATGTTGAATTAAAGCCAACTTTTACCTTTCACTGACAATTGAATGATATTTTATATCCTGCATAAAAGGTGCTGTCCTGATGATGCTGGAGAGTATAAAGTGGTGGCCAAGAGTCCCCTGGGTGAAGCTACAACCTTGGGAACACTAGTGGTGAACTGTGAGTTGTTTCCTCTTTCATACACTCCATTTAGCAAAATGGTCATTGCAAAAACAATAATGGACCAAAATAATACTCTTATCAAAGAATAAATGGTCCGGCTTCAGGCTTCATACTAAATTTAGTAGCAAGTCGCTGAAAGGCTGGTGTAGCAATGTTGGGGGGGGGGGGGGATTTGGTGGGCTGCAAGTTTATGGTCCACATGACAGACCAATCTGGTGAGATTGTATTTGCTCACCTAAAATATATTCGATGGTCAATATCAACAATTGTACTTGTACAAATGGTCCTCTGAAATAACACAATCTACACACTTCTTCAGCTAAAATACATTGATAACACTGCCTCCTAGTGGCAATGTAGTACAAGTAAAAGGTCCATGATAAAGAATATATGAAGGTCATGTCATAAAAACTTAAACATATCCGTTTGGCAAAAAGTACAAACTGCAAATATTGCAAAGAAAGGATAAGCGTTTTTGAAAAGGAGCAATTAGGAAGGAACTGTACAAAGAAAACCTCATCAAGGTTTGATACTAAGAACTTATGATTTCAGAAGGAAAGCAATAAGAAGCTTTGGAGAGACTGAGCAAGTTTCCCAGGCGCTCATGGCTCTTACCAAAAGCACTTGAACACAGGGGACGAAAGTATTTGTGTTTTATTGAGTTTATGCCAAAAACTTCCATTTAATCGCACAAATAGGCTAATTTGAAAATGCATTAATATGCATTCTTAAAAAGGACAACCACATAGCAAAGCAACATAAAATGAAATGAAGTATCAAGGGGATATTTTTTTAAGTAGAGAAAAAGTAAAGTTTGTTTCTATTTTGTTTTCCTCACAGTTTGGGCTTTTTATTCATCTTTGTGTAATTTGCTCGCCAGTCTATTCATATGCTAAATTAAACACATTTAACCAACAATTAAAGTTTAGTGAGCATTTTAATCAATTTTGGTTCACAAGCATTTGCTTTTTACTCCTGCAGCCAGACATCCTCTTGGCCACATTTAATCTTAAATTTCTTTCACCTTTCTCCTATTACTACCTATTTGGAAACTGCTTAAGAAACAGTATCATGCTTCTTTTTCTTCAAGAAAGCACTTTCTGCTTGACCTCAGTCATTTAAATAGGTTTAAACTGATTTAAAAGTTAACATAGGCTATATACCAGGAGCTCACTGCACTGAAGCTTGAATGTTGTCCTTCATTTTTAAGTCGCTTTGGATAAAAGTGTCTCCTAAATGACTCAATGTACTTTCTATTACTGCCTTGCCTCAGTATATCCTTTTGAAAGCCACATTTATTTGCAATAGAGTCAGCATCAGATTAAATCATCAGAAAAAGAAATCTAGTTGTAGCAGTCATGTATAATCAAATGAGACACTGTCATGTAATACTGCAGCACAACAGTCACATGTTTAAATAAAGAATAATACCTTTTAGATGCCCCCTCATTTTGTCACTTGACTCACTGTAATTGTAAATTTCTTCTATATTGTAGATCAATTATCCATCAGGGCTTTGATGAGACACTTCAAGGCTTCTCCTTTCCATATATATTTTACAGCCTTAGTTAAAAAGAATATTAGATGTGACCTGAATAAATGTAACATTGCCAGGTTTGATCTGTGTGCTGTGTCTTTCCATCTCTTTCCACTTCAATTTCACAACATCATTCTGTGCCTCTGTCTCCATCTCTGACCCTCTCTGGCCCTGTCAATCTGTCCTGCACTCCGTCTCTGTGATTCAGCATTTCGAGGAGCCGTGGCTGATTCGGAGCGCTTGCAGACCGCCAGTAAGTTTCAAGCGAGGGACTAATAAAAAGTGTCCTCTTTCATTTTCCCTGCCAGTCTTTGAAGTTCCTCCCTCCACCAGTCAGCCAGGCAGAGCTGGGGTGGCTTTGAAGACTGTGGCTTAACATTCGGAGCTGATGTGCATGCTGTATTCATACTAAGGAAAAAGATGGGTGTGTCGAAAAAAAGCAGAGCATTGAAGGTGTTTGTTTATTATGGGATTTATGTTATTCTGTGGGTGTCTGTGAACGTAGGGGGGTTAATTAGATGTGGGATGGTTGCTGTAGGGATAAAACGACTTGCTTCCGTTTGAGCAGAAATGACAGCCATGTATATTTCATTTCAAGGACAGCAGGAGATTTATCCCGTTTTGCTCCAAGCTGTGGCTGTTGCACTCTATGCCCTATATAGCCCTCACCATGTGTAAGACTTCTTAAGACAAAACGTCCACAGTATGCTCAGTATCTGACCATGCTATGTGTCCATGGAGCTAAATGATCCACACTAGTATTCCTCAAAGAATGAGGAGCATGTTAAATTAGAAGATGTCAACATTGGATATTTCTTTAATTAGTCAATGATCACTTGTTGGTGTGTGAATTATGAGAGCTAAAAGAAAAGGCAGATATACATTAGACATACCAAAAATCATTTAGGATGTTGCCAGTGTTGCAATCATAGTGACATTAATATAAAAACTTCAGTTTCCCTCCCGCTTGATTTTTTATCCAAGTCATTGGTACCATTTCTTAGTGGCAAAAGAGGAAAGGAAACAGCTAAAAATTCAAAGGCTGACATCTGTGACCGTACAGGAGTACAGAACCTGTGAAGAGAAGGGAAGCAAAATAATGCCAAGCCACCCCTTTACAGGTAGAGCAACAGCGTAGCTGGCTGGCTTGTCACGCACTGAAAACATTTGATGGACTGAAAACGTTTTGGTTGTCATTCACATCTGTTTGATTAGGACTATATTGCTGTGAAAAAGTTCTGAACCACCTTTGAAAATATTAATTTGATATGACCACCTTTATTTTTATTATTTCAACATAGCCTAAACCCTGTTAGACAAGTTTTTTTTTTGTTTTGTTATTTTTTTAGGTAGTCTTTAGCAATAGTTCTCCAAGCTTTTTTAAGAACTTCCAAAAGCTCTTCTGTGTATTTTAGCTTCCTTTTGATCCATTCTCTGTTAAGATGATCCTGTACTGTTTCAATAATATTGAGCTCTGTGCTCTGGGGAGGATCCATCAGACCTGTTGCCATAGATTTTCAGTCCAGTTCTAGTGTTATTTTAATATACCTCAACTTTTTCTCCATGCCTTTAGAATAGCTTCTTGAGAGCCACTTTTCCTTGGAGATTTCATATGAGGCTTTACTGAACAGTAGATGGACCAACCAGATGTATCTCTCTGACCTTGAGTCAGATATTGGGTGGATTTATTTTTCCTTTTCAGAAACAAATAACTTTAAAATATTTTTCATTTCCTATAGACTTCATGAGCTTTTAGGCCTGTCACTTCTTCTCACACCCTCTGTTTGCCCAGTTTACAGACCATGCCGAGAAAATACCAAAGGTTTGGCTATTAGCTCTGCAGGAGGCACCTGTTTGAGCAAAATTACTTTTCTATCTCAGTCAAACTGTTATACTTGGCATATCTTGGGCAACTAAAGAAATTCAAATAAATGTGTATTTTTGTGTATTTTTGCACAGAAGGAACCGGTGGCATACTACTCAGTACTTAATTAATATAGTACAGCAGGTAAATACATAGATTCACTCTGCATTTGTTCAAAATAACAAGTAAGTAAGTTACAAAGTCCGCAAAGACACAATTTTAAGCTGTGTATTGCTAAATTTGCTGTTATGTGTAGAAGTAACATGGTTCATCCCTTGAGTTAGGTGCTTTTCTAATGCCTAAATGATTCCTAACTCAGTGTGAAGTGCCTTAAAAATCTAACAAATAAGAAAAATCCTCATCAGCTACACAGACTGGAGAGAAAAAATCACTAAAAAACCAACCAGTGATAAAAGACAAATGTTCGAAGGCCTTCAGGACACCTGCAGAAATATTGCTGAAGACCATTTTAGAAGATCACAAGAAAGCCTGGTTCCTTAATCAAAATATAAAGAAACAAGGGGTGAAACAAGACTTTTGTACACAACTTAATGAACATGATGCGATTGCTTTCATTGAATTCCTTATCCTGCAGACATAAAACTATGCTCTGGTTTGGATATGCAGCTCTGGTTTAAAGCTTGTCCGTGCTAATGTTCAAGTGAAAGGAGAAAACAGATATATCAGTACGTTTTATATACATTCTCTCTCAATTTGACATCATACATGTTGTAAAATTGTTCTGTTTGGCCACTAAATCCTGTGTAGACAATTAATCAGCTTTTAAAAGACTAACCAAATTATAAAGATCTATCTGTGTCAACTTTTTATCGTCCTTAAAATGATCTTAAATATCAAAACTTCTAATATGAACTAAACCACATACACATACAGATCGTGTATAAGGATACACTGCTGTATTCACACGAGCACTGTGTAGGTGCAAGGCGATGCAATCATTCTCCTCACTTCGGAAATTAAGTAGCAATCATTTTGAAGGAAGTTTTATCAGCTTGTAATAGCATCAGGGGACGCTCGCTGCGAAAATGTGCTGAAGAATTTCATGCAGCCATATTTATCTAACTGACACTTGATTATCTCACACGAAGCAGATCATTTTTTCCATCACAAATCACTCAATAAAACAAAAGCACAACTGTGGCAAATCTATCAGAATCATCAGAGTTTGAAGGATGCGAAGCAAATATGTAAGAAACAAAAAGCACACACACATCGGTGTGATAGCCTGGACCTCTGAGTGGAATAAGATCATTATAAGAAACGTGTCACTGTCTCTCTCTGTCAGATTCATCCCTCACAATAGGATTTGACAAGACCTCATGACACACATGTCTCTTAGTTCCAGATTTGATTGTGCACCTTCTTTGACAAGTCAGACAATGAATGATATGTGAAGGAATAACTTGTCAGAGACTAGCACATTTCAAAAGACGTGTCACATCGTCAGCTTTTCTGCTCTTCTCTGTTGTTTCCTCTGGGGATGCTGCTTGAAGCTAGCCTTTATGTCAGTGCTCTCTTGGATAAGGATGGAATCCTTTTTCTATAGTGCTTTGCCAGGCTGTGTTTGTTTTCTTTCGAAGTTAAAGCCACTCACTTTTCTTTGCTTAGTTTCACTCCACTCCTGAAAGAAAGTGTGTGTTAGATTGCAAAGAAAACAACAAATTGATCTCACATCCCAACTGATTGCAGGGCTCACACAACTCTGTAAACCCAAACAGTAGACCAAACTTATTTAGTTTGAGAATATAATACTTAAAATTTGAAATCAAGTTAAATGGACTTAAGTTTTGGTTGTCTGAACTACTTATGTAGTTATAATTGTGCATGCCTCAGAGTCAATAAATAAACACAGGTTCCTTAATCATTGTTTTTAAGTATAAGCACTGAAATGTAGAATGAGCCTTCATTTCTTCCATCTGAATTCAGCACTCTTTCCTGTTTTTGTTGAAGGTCAACACAATTTCAAAGCTACATTCACCTAAAATTCTTACCTTGTTTGCCAATTTCCTCCCATTTGTTGTTTGCATTTCTGATCCAACATCTTCCTCTTTACTTTTCATTTGCTCTCTTGACACTTTGTCCTCTTCCTTTCTCTTGAAGCCTTGCAGCTGCAAGAAGAAGCGCAGTTTGACATCTCCTTCCCCCCGACCTGGACCAGAGAGGGTAACAGCCTCACCCTGCAGTGTGCCTTCACCTCAGCTCTGCTCCCCTTTCAGCAAGATGTCAGCTGGTTCAGAAATGGTAAGTACCATGTGGGGAAGGGCGGTGTCACACAAGCCTGATTTTAGACCTTTTAAAAATAATTTATGTCATTATCCAGGCGTACAGCTGCATCAGTCCAGCAGTGTGGAGATTAAAACGATTGACAACAAGGCCACCATCACTTTAAAAGCTGCAAATAAGGAAGATGAAGGTGTTTACACTGCCAGGCTGAGGACCTGGGACGGGATCCAGGAACACAAGGCTTTTGTTTACATCAAAGGTGAAAACCAAGATGAAATGTTCTCAACATGCTTTACAACATTAAAATCCACACAAAATATGAACGAGACGTGAAAACTTTAGCTGTCTTTGCTAATCAGTCATGTAGTATTATCAAAGATTGGAAAGGGCAGGGTCTAAAAACTACTAATCAAACTTAGTTAAAATAAAAAAAAGAAAAGATGAGATTTCTGTGTGCATAGAAGTATGTCTGCAACACCTGCCAGCTTTACATAATGTCGGTGAGTTTATAACCTCAGTCTAGTTTAGCAGATGGAGGTGTGTCCAGTTGTCATGCCGACCAAAGCTCCTCTGGGTCACATTATAACAGCTGAGCAAACTCAGCCTGCTGCTCAGAACTATGAGATGGATGGAAGCGCCAGAAGAACGTCTCAAGAGGGCCGTTTGAATAAAATGAATAGTTAAAGAGAATACACTTACCTTTAGTCTTAGAGAAAAACTGATACTGATCTTATGTCTGTAACCCTGACTCTGTCCAATATGCCTTCCAGGAATATAACTCAATAATTACCTTTCCTCTGAGACTGTAAATAATTAGTTTCACTTTTGGAAAAACCAAAGCGTGAAAAGCTGCTATGTTTGCAGGAGTAATGTGAAACGTTCTTTGGCATGCACTTTGATTGTCTGGCTCTTGTTGTTTCTGTGAGAGTGCGATCCAACTCATGGGATCTATTTCCTGCCTTTAAATTGCGATCTGATCTCTAAAACGTCTGCCAGTCAGACTTTCACATCACGTGCTTTCTTTGAAGTGTTGCATTTAGTGTCTGAAAAAACTTAAATGCTTTGGAGTGACCTTGAGAGCTCTGAGAGTGGAATCATCTGTTGTTGTCCCACCCTGGATAAATTGTATTTTGAGCAAAACTTTACTCCCAAAACACTATTTGTATTCAATGTATTTCTGGTTCTTCTTTCATTTCCCAACAGAAAACTGCAGTGATTCATATACTGAAATTGCACCATCAATCAAACTGCTCTGCAGTTGAGAGCTTGTTAACTTTGTTCAGTGAAAGTATATATTCTTCATGGACTGCTGTTTTGTCTGATACTCTGTCTGCAGCATGTATATCAGCTAGAGAAAATCTCACATCTGACTCATCAGACATTTTAAATCTGGGCTGCATGGATTTCTTGGCACATGTACAAAGTATGTTTCAGTGCAATGCAAGTGCTCATGCCAAAGAAAAAACATAACTAGTGCTTTGAATCATGCATGAGCACGTACACTACGAAAAGAAGTCTCCTTGCGAAGACTCTTTAAAATCTTGGCTCAGGTCTTTGGCTTTCACTTTATTCTTTATAAGAGCTGGAGGCACTAATTAGCGAATCAGGGAACTTCCCTGTATGTTTGCTTTCTCCTGTATTCAGCCTTCATATTTGCATTACAAACGGGCACAACAGTGAAGCAGAAGAATGAGAGAAAGAGACACACATGATTTTGACTTCAGCCTTTTGTCAAAAATATATTCATAGCCCCGAGGAGCAGGTTTGGAAACATGACGAATCCTCTCACTTCAATGTAGCACGTTTTCCTTATTTCCTCATAAACTTTCCCTTTTCCTTCTCATGTTTCTTCACCTCTTCTCGTCGCCTTCAGGCTCATTATTGTCTTTCCGTCCGGCTTATTTCTGTGTTGGGTCAAATGTCTCCACTTCAGCTTCCTTTCTCCCTAACAGACTCTACTCTTCCTTAGATGGAGCAGCTGCGGTGCTCGACGGTCCTGCATCTCCTCTGGCGGTGCAGGTGTCTGATGTCAACAAGGACTACGTCTTCCTGACTTGGCAGCCGCCCAGTGCCGATGGAGCGTCACCTGTGGAGGGTTATTATGTGGAAAAGTGAGAGTCAGCCTGGTTCCCCACCATCGTCTAAGATTTATTCATCAGTTCAGTGGTTCTCAAACCTTTTTTTTCAACTACATGGAAAAAAATTTCATTCAAGATTGCTGTTTTTTTTCTACATGCATCTTTCCTTCTGTCATGATTGGTCTTTGGCCTCTGTGTGGTCACTCTGTCTTAAAGTAGCACCAGACCACAGGACTTGCGGGTTGATTTTCTTCTGATGCATTCACATTTACTCGTTTAATACAACATTCCCAATTCAGCACAGAAGGAACCAGTGGCATAGTACTCAGTACTTAATTCATATGTGGTATGTGGTTCAAGTCATTTTCAGAGCCTTGCTGTTATAATATCTTCGAAATATTTCGAGTTTGAATGTGATGGAGGTACAATGTATTCAGGTCAATTTATCCTCTTATTTCACAAATTCAGAATTATGTACAGTCGTGCACAAAATGATTCATACCCTTCCATTAAAGAAAAGGCAAAATCTTTGATAGTAATTCAAATAACTGGAGACTGAAAAAGTAATAATAAAGATACATTTGCTTAATTATACTTTAATGAAATACTATGTTATTTTTCAATTTAAATTAATTGAAAAAATAATAAAAAACAAACAAACAATATGGTACTGGACCAATGAGAGCACTTTGCTGATGAGCAGTGGGCCAGAATGCCTGTCAACAGGTGTAAAAGTCTGATTGAGAGTTACAGAAAACACCTGATTGCATTGATTACCTCAAAGGATTGTTTAACAAAATATGAGCTTCTGAGTGACGTAACGTATATTAGTTTATCATATTTTTTGCTTGTTTTTTTTTTTTTAAATATTTCTATTGAACCACAATTCAGAAACAATGTCATGATTTTCATAAATTTTTTATTTATTTTTATTTTGGTCAATTCCAGCTTATTTCAGTGACGGCTGTATTTTTTTCCTTTTGTAATGGAAGGGTAGGAATAATTTTGTGCACGACTGTAAATCTTTCATAATCATAAATGTCTTATTTAGTTTCAAAATCTTTTAGTTGGCTGATTACTCCTTGATCAACATCTAATTATTTTGTGTTAAAACATTTTGATGGATGATCAGCTGAATATCCTAATGATTGATGTTTAATTGTTCATCATGTGATTATTTATTCATTCATCAAACTGGACATTTTCTAGCCAATTAAGTGGTCGGTTTATGATTGTCAAGTCACTTTATCAGGTAATTAATTGAATATTGAACGGAACAAGGAAGCTGCTTTTCCAGATATGTTTATGTTTTAAAAGAAAACTCTCATCGATTCAGTCTTCATTAAAGTCTAAATCGTTCTTTCGATCATCTTCTGTGTAGTGCATCGACAACAGACCAATGGTAGGACTACACTGCTGAACTTTGTCTCTCTCTGTGCTGCTGGTGAGGTAATTGGATTGGATATTGTAATATCCATTTGGCCGAGTTCACATGAGATAGATAGCGCACATCGTAATTATCAGTCCTCAACAGTACGTTAATGGTGTAGTCAAAGACTCCCAGCCGAGCAAAGGTGCTGCTCTTATTACTGACACCTATCAATCAGGGTATAGTCCGTGGTTGTGTTTACATGTGTGTGTTTGAGTGTCGCTGTGTGGAGACAGTTTCATATTCACGCGTGCATTAGTTGGCATGTTTATGTGTGTATTTTGTTTGTTTGAACTCGGATGTGTTCTTTAGTTGCCGTTGAAGATACAACTCCTGAATGTTATTGGTTACTGGGTGAAGATGTGAGATACCTCGCAGTTCCCTAGCAACCCCCTTCAATAACAAGCTGCATTCTTCTTTCTTTATTTACCGAAAGTGGAAATATATTTTTATGCTGTATAGACTGAACGTACTTTGTCAAACATTCTTGCATTGTGTTTGGAGACTTATTATTTTCACAAGGGGCTCTCTCACAATTGCAGATTTTGGTAGTTTATGTGCAGACTTGTTGTGTTGCTGTGTGGGCTAAATGGTTTACAGCCGGTTTGATAATATTGTGCCCCTGCAGACAGCTCATATCATGTGGTGGGTTGTTTGTTTACTTCTTATTCAAATTTATTCCCCCTTAGTTCTATATTATTGCATAAATGTTGCTTTTACAACACTGATTTATCTCTTTCTCTTTCAGATGTGACCTCGGTCAGAGTGAGTGGGTGCGATGCAATGAGCATATTCGGAAAACGTGCCAGTTCCCGGTGTTCGGGCTGAAGGAAGGAACTCTGTATCAGTTCAGAGTTTGTGCTGTGAACCGAGCCGGAGCAGGACGCCCGTCCAAAGCCACCGAGCCTGTCCTCACTGCAGACCCTCTGGAACACACCAGGACAATGGGTACTGCTTTTTTTTTAATGTTGTAAAAAGCTGGATGACAAATGTAAAGAAAAGCCCCAAAAAGTTTTCAGAACCTTGTAATAATATAATTAAACAGTGAAACTGATGTTTTCATTTGTTTGGCTTAATTCCCTGCTGTGTTATTAGGGAAAAAAGGGTTTTGCTGTGTTTTCATACTACTGTTAACATATAATCCCAATTCCAAAAAAAACGTTTAAGCTGAAAATGTAAATAAAAACAGAATGCAATGATTCTCAAATTCTATAGAACAATATTTTATTTACAATGGATCATTTAAAAAAATAAAGTTGTATGATGCTTTTTTATTCTCACTAGCTGACACAGTTTACTAAGGTCTTAAAGAAATGGACATGATGTCCCAGAGCCAAAATCCCTCAGAAAGGGTCCATCGGCTCCTTTTTTAACTGTGAATTTACACCTTTCTTATACTCAGCTGTTTCAGGGTGTGCAGTGACCCACTCACATAGCTCCACCCCTCGCTTTCCACCTCCGGTAGCACACAATAACCCATGAAGCTCCTTATTATCATACGGCAAGTCAATATCATGCAAGCTCACATTGGTAGGCTACAAACATACTACGCGTCCAAAGCTGTGCTTAAGTTGCGCTTACTTCATCAGAAATCAGCTCCATGAAACATGGGCTTTACTATAAGTCTTTTTTTTTATTCTTTTTTTTTATTTTTAGAGACTAACATTAAGGCAAGCTGAGGCAAATTTATTTATAAAGCACATTTCATACATAACGCAACCCAATGTGCCCCGCATAATCAAAAGAAACAGACAAGAGTACATATAGTGATACAGATGTCTGCAGGAAATGCATCATCACTATCAACACCATCATCATCACCATCAGTATACATATGCGAGACAATATATTCAAAAAGAAAAACTCTCCTTGTTTAGTTTTAACTCTCAGGATGGAAAGCAAACTCGACCTCTGTGATCTTAGAAGTCCTGGTGGCTCATGTGGTGACATTTTGGACCCGAGCCTTTCGGTGCCTTGTGCAGCCAGCAGCACATTTTTAAAGCCATTTCTTTGGCAGACAGGAAACAAGTGTAAAGATTTTAAAACCAGAACGATATGTTCTGTTTATGGTCTTTATGAGGACACGAGCAGCAGCGTTCTGGATTAGTTGCAGTTGTCCAAGTGAGTTTTAGAGAGACCTGTAGAAACTCCATTACAGTTGTCAAGCCTACTGAAATAAATGCATGAAGACTTTTTTTTTTTAAATCATGCTGAGCCACCAGTCTCTTTATTCTAGATATATCCTTGAGGTGGGAAAAGACTGATTAGTATTATAAGCTTGTATGTTTCTGATGTACATTTTTTAAATCAAATGAATGATTTAATAATTGATGAGAGTTTGCTGATTTATGACCTCAACCACACAAAGGCACTTTTTAAAATGTCTTTTTAAATCTGTTGAACAGCCTTAAGCCATGTTTAAGGTTACAAAGAAGAACTCTACTTGCTCTACTAATAATCCCTACGAGCATAACTTACGTGAATGCTCTTCTTCAAACATCATTAACAGCTTCAATCCTCCTTTGTCTTAAAGTTTAATGTGACCCTTTGACTCTGTGCCTTGTTTGGAAGCTTTTGTGTGTGTTAAACCTATTTATTCCACCTAGTTATATGCTTCCTATTCACTTGTGCATTTTCCTTTCATTTCTCACTCATCTGCTTCTTCACTGTACAGCAAAGAGCATCAGCAATGAGTTCATGACTTCCTCCTGCTGTTTATTCACCTCATTGCCTCAGTTACACCTGCAAAGAAATCAGCCCTGCCAGAGAAAACAGATGTAGGCGTGCAGATTTAGATCTCATTTCACGCAGCTCTACATTTGTCTCTGAGACAGCTTTTTAATGACATCATTGAGTGAAATGATTTGTTTCCTAAAAGATTACTTCTGAAGCTTTTTGGCTTGGTTGAAAACTTGCTACAGCGGAGGGACGAGGGGGATAAATGAGATGTGTGTGTCTGTGTGTTACAGCGAGGACAGATGGACTATGGTTTGATGCTGTGGATCATTAAACACAGATGAAGGACAGACAGAAGGTTGACTTGCCTCTGGTCTTCTCTTCATCCTTCCACCTCTTTGCGTCTGACTGCTCCTCTAATATTTACAAAAATAGTGTCATCATGGGCTCTCATGTAACTTCATCACCCTCATATCTTTTCTCTTTTTATTCCCTTTCCCCCATAACCCTTTGTCTATGTCTCTCTTCTTTTCTCTCAGTGGTCAAAGTGGACAGAGGAAGGACCATCACCATTACAAAAGACGAACTGGAAGGTGAGAATCCCATGCTTTTATGCCCGCGTGTGGAACATTTTCACACAGCATCTATGTTTTACTGGCACACATGGTGCTGCCTCCTCGCCTGTAGGTTGCCGCAGGCTTACGGCTTTAATGCATCTTCAATTTATATTTAACAATGAGCTGCAGTCATTTTGTGGCTGAGGCAATGAGCATTTGCTCCATTTGCAGAAGTGAAAATAATGAACAGTCCCTGGTGGTGTCCTGGTAAAATGCACATAATGACATGAGGTTGAGTGAAGGCTGCTGATTACATTTAACAATGTAACTCACAGGCAGAGAGAGAAGAAGAAGGGAGTTTTGTGTTTTAAGAGAGAAAATAAGAAGAAAATAAATGCAGTTTAGGAAGAGAAGAATGTTGAATACAAGTGTTAAAGAAAAATATTTTGTTCTGATTGAATAACTGGAATAAATTTGAACATGATGAACTTTATCAAAGCTGACTTACACCATGTTACAGTACGCATTAAGTGCCTTGAAAAAGGATGCAGGTCCTAGCATTTAGTTTGTTGCAATCACTTGTAACCTTTTTATGTTTTAAGATCAAATTTAAAAGAGCTATGTAATATTGCAAATGTATCAAATGAAGATACAACAGAAAATGTCCGAATCCTGATGAATAGTGGTGCTTGCCCATTTGCTCTTATATCTAATTTAACTTTATAATATGTTAGTTCCAGCTGTGACCTATCTAATGGTGCGCACAGACCAAACACAAAGTGATTATTTGCCTCATTGTACCGCCATGAAATTTGCAGCTGGAGTGTTCTTGTAGCATTTTGCAAAAGATTTTTGCATATAGGAGGGTCAGTGGTTACCTTCATCGTATCACACACTTTTTATCTACAAAGATCCTGTGTAACACATTGTAGTTTTAATCATTAACAGCTTATTTCAGTAAGTTGTTTTATTGTTTTCCACTAGCTGCGATGTGATTGAGAACAAATTCTGAGTATATGTAGGTAATGTTGGCAGCAATATATATGCTTTGAATTAAATTTCTTATTTCTATTTTTACTTTAAAGCCCCAGTGTGTAATGATTACGACCATCTGGTGTTGCGCTAATTGAATCCAAACAACCGAGCGGTGCTCTTTGGAGTGTCCCGGCAGGTGATGATGCACAGAACGATATAATTCTGTTTCTTTATTGATGCCGATAAGTTACAAGCATGCCGTCCGTGTATTTGGTACCAAGCTACTGCTAATAGCTAACATCATTGTGTGAAATCGGTTTTTGTGACCTGTAAACTCAGAGATGATCGGATGAAGTGAGAGGGAGAGGAAGACAAAGACGAGGAGGGAGAGGTAGAGGCAGTGAAAGCAGGGCTTAGTGAACCTGTCCGCGCTGCAAGATATCGACAACACACGGGGATTCACTGCTAAAACGCTAGAGCTAACAAGTTTGTCCCGTTTCGGCTACCAAATTCAAAGATGGCGATGCAACATGGCAGCTATCAGTTGTGTACACCGCCACCTATGAATTTATAAATAACCCATTCTAACCTACGAAAACATTTTCATTTGGATACAATTGTGATTAGACTTAAGATAAAATACGTTTTTATGAAAGTGATACTCAATTTTTGCAAATAAAGCCAAATTAAAAGCCAAACTGGTTACACACTGTCCCTTTAACATTTTATTAGATTGCTTTTGATTAAATTATTTGCTTGTTTTAATTTCCTACTATATAATATCTTACTTGTTCTAGTTGTTATTTGGCATTGATACTAATGTTTAAGTCAAATTCCTCAAATGGAAAAGGACATTTGACAAATTCAGCATCAAATGCAAAAAAAAAAGCAGCATGAAATAAACATTCTTCAGAGTGAACATTGTCATGTAGCTGC
>JAOXYM010000006.1:8233833-8244301 GCA_028567055.1 Leptatherina wallacei
AAGAAAGAAAGAAAGAGGGGGAGGAGAGACAGGGGTTATAAAAACATTAGAATATTAAACATTTAAAAATTTATTTATCAAGTAAAGAAAATTCATTAGAATTGAAGTGATTAATTGGATAAAAAAGACATTAAAATTAAAATCTGTGTGGAATGATAGGAAAAGCTGACACTCATTTCTTGCACAGATATCCAAAGTTTGATTTCATTAAGGATTTCTGAAGAAGTTATCCTATATTCTGCAACATAAGGTTTGGAAGCAGTTAGCTTAGCTTAGCATAAAGACTGAAAACAAGGGCAAACTGCCTCAGACTCCAACTTCATAGAAGGATCAGTTTTCTTATTTTAGTTCTCAGAAAGATAACAAATGAGCAAATCTCCAAAACAATTCAGCTTTGTTCACTAAGCAGTAAACAAAAGAACAAAATTCCATTTCAGTAGCTCCAGAAACAGTGTGATTATAAAATAGAAAGAGAAAGAATATGAAAAAGCTAAATTGATTCTGAAAATATAACTAAAAGTCTTTATATAGAAACATAGCAGCAACGCACAGAGCAAATTAATCAGAAAAGTATACATTATATTATTTTACTATTGATATGATCAAAAGACTAGAATGATGATATTGTACAGAGATAATTGAGATCACAAAGTTGTATATATATACAATATATGACTTTTTTTAAGAATTAATTTTACAAATGATCTCATTCACACACTGCACATTCAGGTGGTTTCCCTGAGCCTTAACACGTGTCTCTTTAACTCACAGGCACCAAAGACATTGACGTAGGGGTGGATAATGATGGCTTCATATTTTTGGGCTATGAGGCTGGTGAGATGAACGATGAGAGCAAGTTCGTCTGGAGCAAAAATTACACAGAGTCCATCGATGCCAAGAGAATGAAAGCAGAAACCAAGAACAACAGGTAGGTTTACCTTCCTGTCAGAGAGAGTTAAAGGACCGCCTCACTTCGCTTCTCTCAGGTTTTCACATTTCAAAGATCCCATCTCTTGTTTTTCCAACCAGACCCAAAGGCAGGGAAACGTTTCGAACTACCCAGGATTTTTGGATGAGCAAAACCTCATATGATAAATTTCTGAGGTTGCTTTGTAAATTAATTTTTCTCATTGTAATTTCAGCACGCAAGGCATGTAAAAAGATTGTTTGTCACAACTTTGTTCAGCTGTCAGAAAGGATTCACAGCCAAGTCCGATAGCGGACAGCACAGAACACCACCTGCAGCTGACTTTACAGCATGGACAGATGAACAAAAAATCTCCATGCACATCTGTCAATTTTATCTTTTTTTTATTATTTATTTGTCAGGTCAGTTCTCACCTTCACAGATCCATCAGAGGAGGATCTGGGTCTCTATACTGTGGAGGTGAGCGACAGCCCCCACCTGTCATCCAGCTATGATTTCACCGCTGAAGGTACGGGTGAAATATGTGATAATACTAAAGGAAAATAGAATAGAAAGCTTATGCTGGGAAAGTTTAATCACTAAGGAAAGAATGGATTTTAGTTGCTTTTAGTTGCTAGTTGCTTTTTATCATTGAGGAAGCTGGCAGCCTTTGGTTTTAAGGGTTACTAAGTTTTCCTCTCAAGCAAGTAATTACACCCCAGCAAGGTCACCTGTCAAACCAAGCATATGTTCTCAATTAACTTTCTTGTTTAAAGTTGTTCTACTTGCTGGTACTCTAATGACACAACAGCTTTGATCAAAGATTAATTAACCTTCGAGATCCCTTTTGACTTTTTTTGCAGACCTTGAACGGCTCAAAGAGCTCAGCTGGCAAGTCAGAAATCCTTGTAAGTAGATGAGAATTAAGGGGGGGGGGGGTCAAATCTTCTAAGATCTCACTTCTATCTGATTCATTTACTTATTTCATATTTCCATATTCAATCTAATGAGTATTTCTAGATGTGCATATTGTATTTCATACCAGTGTAGATGTTTCTACATTGATCTTGTGATCGGACCTGATCTCTCTTTGCAGTGATTGCATTGAAGTCGGGCTGGCAGGTGGATGTTTCTGAGAAGGGCAACGTACGTCTCTGGCTTCAGACCGAAAGTCTGAGTAATGCTGCAGAGCTCCGTCTCATATGCAATGACAGGGAAATCTCCAGCACCCCTGTAAGTTGTCTTATATTGATGAGGATCCTCCCCTTGTTGTGATAGGTTTCCAATAATGGGTCATAGAGGTATTGTCCTGGTCCTCATCAGCTACTTTACACTCAGAAAACTCTACTTTGGTACAGAAAAAAAAAGTAAAAATTCCTGAAGACCCTGTACAGTGAAGAACTGTTTATTTTGGAGTTTCAGCCCCAGTTCTGAGCATTTAGAGGCCTTTTTGGGGGTATGATGTTGATTAATTAGCAGTGACTGTGTTTTTTCTATAAAGAGAATTATAGACCACTTTAGAATTCTGGAGTGAAACAAGGACTTTTCCCAAATATTGAAACTAAAAAAAAAGCTAAAACAACAACAAAAACAGCTTCTACTAATTAATTGATTTTTTCAGGGCAATAATAATTAAAATTGCTTTTTTTTCCTAACAAATAATTGATACATCACCTCAATGTAGTTATCAAATTAGAGAAATGCAGCATCATACTGCCTAAAACAAGTGGTGGAGGGGCTCAGTGAGATACATATTTTCTAATTAGATGTAGTTAATCTAAGTGTGCTGTGCCAGATTATCTTGCAATCCTTAAATCTGCAGATTTTAAACTCATTATTGTTCGATATTTTTACATGGCGTAAACTACATTTCATTTAACCCTTTAAAGCCTGACCCAAGATATGATGGTAGAAATGTTTTTTTATATATATATCTTCTGTCTTTATTTAGCCCTTTAACAAAATGTAATAATAATAATGATGATTATTATTATCATTATTATCATTATTATTAGTAGAAGTAGTAGTAGTATATATGTGACTTTTTTTTAACTCAGAGTTATTGTAGTGCAAAAGGTATCCACCAGGGGGCAGATGACAAGTATTAGATTGTATTGAACATGATTTTGAGCAAAGATTTTACCATGAAGTGAATCAATATGTCTCAGAAACAGTATGTATTAAAAAAAAAAAACATGGTGTTAAAGTTAGAGATATCTGAAAAGAAATGAGAGTCTAGTTTTTCCAAATAGCTATCATGTAATGCCAAATAAAGTTAAAGCTCAGAATACAAAAATCTAAGTAATAATTAATAAGAGACATTTTCTGTCTGTGTTTTAAATATGGGAACCTTGAACACATTATGAATGAGATCCTGCTGCTCTATAGGGTGTAGGTGCATACATCCGTCTTTATGACAAGGCAGCATGAATCCAAAACAGCAATTAGTGTCTTAATAAACATCCTGTAAGGCTGGAAATCAATGCTGTCAGCGATGATGAAGAGCAGGTGTGTAAGGCAGCTGAGAGGACTGGGAGCTGAGTTAATTTGATGAAGTCTGGAAGACTGGAAGATCACCTGAGGTGAAGCCAGAGACAGAGCCCACATCTGGTATATGTGTCACGTTTAGTTAGATGTTAAAGAAAGGAGCAAGAAAACAATTTGGACAAGCAGAAATTATCCTTTGAACAAATATTATTCTGACCAATAAGCTAAAGTAATTCCCTGTGCAAGGTTTTTTTTTTTTTATTGAAATCCGTAAATATGAACAATATATAAAGATATTAACAAATATTCCTTGTTTCTTGACTAAATTCGTCTTTGCACATATGTAGTTCACTTATCTCCCAACAACTTGTGATGGAATGAGGGGCCAAACGCAGACTTAGATATAATCCGAGAGGGAATGTATTTCTATGCTGAGGTTCATACACTAGTTATCATTCCAGGGGTCTGTACTACGGAGCAGGATTAGTGGCTTATCAAGGAAACTCCAGCTTTAGCTGTGAATTTTCAGTATCACAAAGCTGGTTCACTTCTCATTAGATCGGATCACCACGGCAACTGAAGCCGGGAACTTAAACTCCTCCAAGCAGGTTAGGATCTGAGATAAAAGATCAATAGATGTAAAAGGGAAAAAATGCCTCCAGACTAATTAATTCTCTTAGAAAGTGAAATATTAAAAAAAGACGTCAGTGCAGACAGTGACTGTCTGTCTGATGAATACTCAGAGGAAGGAATACTTACAAATAAATGGATTATTGTAAAGTTAGTTTCTTTAAAGATTTGGATTTCACATTTTATTTAAAAAAATCACTCCCTGAACTATAAATGATTACCATGCCTTTTTTTCCCCAAACCAAATTGCATCAAGAAATATCTGAACTGTTCACATCCAATCTACAAAATGCTTAAAACTCAGATTAGTTCAAATTGCATCACAATCAAAACTCTATTTCATCCTTTTTGAGCATGGATGACAAAACATGAGCTAAGCCATACAGAGTAGTCCCAGTGACTTCCAATAATCAATGTTCTGTTTGTTTTCAGTTTGGGGCAAAAAGCAATCACAGCATCCTGCGCTGCATAGACAGAAAAAGACTGAAACTCTCTGATATGCTTCAATAATACACCTATAGTTTATAAAAATGTACAATAATACATCAAATGTAGATCACAAATCAAAGTTGACATTTTTCCTAAGTGTCATCATTCCTTCCTGCTTTGACTGCAGCAGCTTTGCTGCTTTCAGCCTGCTAGAACCATATGATTATGATTGGTTGTTGCTGTCAGCTTCAGCCATTTTCCATGAATACAGGTGATGACCAACGCTGTAGTATCACCTAGCAAAATATCCAATGTTTGGTTTAATGAGTCACTTCAGGATATCTTGGATATGCTGAACTTGCTTGTCATGGATGGATGGACCTTTATTGAAATTGTGCATGGTACAATCGATTAGATTAAGATGTCATTTTATCAGTGCACCATACATTATAAATTATGTAAAACAATACAAAACATTAAAAAGATTAAAGAAGAAAATATACCGCCATGATATTCAACCAACACCCCTGCAGGGGTTAAATCTGACAGTAAATCAGAAACCAGGTCATCTATAGACAGAATGAGTGAGGAGTGATAACAACCAGAGTGGATGGCAGTCAGAGCAGTGGAGACTGGTTGCTGAAAACTAGGTTTTTTAAACAAAACCCAGTAAATGGACTGTATTTGTATAGTGCTTTTCTAGTCAGGTGACCACTCAAAGCGCTTTGACATTACATATCTCATTCACCCATTCATACAGCACTTATATTGTAGCATATCTAGTGCTTCTATACATTCATACCCCTGATAGGCACATCAGGAGACAAGGTGAGGTTCAGTGTCCTGCCCAAGGACACTTCGACATGTCGTCAGGGGATTCAAACCACCGACCTCCTGTTTAGTAGACGACTGCTCTATCCACCTGAGCTACAGCTGCCCTGACAAAAGCATTCTCACCCTACTAATCAGAACAGGATTTTATGCTACAGCAACGAGGTATCTGGAGAGACCGATGGACAGATTATTCCACCACCGATCTTAAAGAGAAATTTAAACCCAGATGACCTAAAAAATTAATCATTAAGGAAGCAAACTGAATGTAAACAAACACACTCAGTAGAGATATGTAATGAAAGCAAGCCCAAACTTATCCGTACTGCCATCAGGGTTATTGAACCATGCACTGAGATGAGAGAACAACTAATATAACCCAGAATATTTATTGTGGTTTCACAACTCTGTCGGCTGCACTGTCTCTCTTTGGGTCGTCTCGTGTTTGTGTGCGCTGCTTTATATTCAGCAGTTCATTGCTTGCATTTCATTTTCATTTATTCCATCATTTCCCATTATCAGAGCTCCATTTGAACAGTACTGATTATACATTATTTTTAAATGATCACAGCTGAGGTTTGCGATTTCCAAAGCCATTTAGCTGATTAGGGCCCTCAGGCCTAACATACATCACAAATCATATCCGCCACTGAGGCCTATCAAAATGCAAGGAGTACACTTATTTTGATGAACATAAAAGTCATAAAATCCAGCTTCAAGCTTGTTTTCTTCTGTGTCACTGTTTGTTTATGTGTTTGCATCTTTTAGATAGAAGAAATATGTCATCAAATGCGCGCATGTCATTTCAGACACTTTACACTCTGGTCCATAATGTATTCTCTCTGTGCGACATGCCATCGATGCAATAGATCTCAAATCTCATGTGGAAATCGTCTGTTTATGAGCTGCTGAGGACTATGTATGTCGCAACATTTGTTTGCTCTTCTGCAGCATCGTAAGATTAACTTCGACAAGGCCAAAGGTCTGGTGGAGATACTGTTTGATCAGCTCTCTCAGGAGGACGAGGGCTCGTACACGGCTCAGCTGAGGGATGGCCGTGCCAAGAATCAGTTCACTTTGGTCTTTGTGGATCAAAGTAAGTTGTGCATTCACTCGACCACACATTGTCACATTGCCTGCATTATGCAGCAGAGCATACTAAATGGTCAACCCTCACGTTTGGAACAGTGAATAACCCAACAAACATGGAGTAGCTGCACAGAAAAATCAGGCATTTCCCAAGAGATGCTTCATGAATAAATCAAAAACACTACTCGGAAAAAAAATACACGTAGTCTTTCTGAGATGTACTTCTCCACCCAAATACACAATAGATGGAACCATCCAATGAATAAATAATCTAGCTATAAAAATGTTTATTTAGATGCAATGACTGAATTTCAATATATTATTCAAGTTCTGTAAAGAGTTGATGTAACTACACAAATGCAACTATCCTCTGCCTTCATGTGCACTTTTGTACGTAACATTATCCTTTGGGAAGACACGTCTAAATAATCAGTGTGGTTTGGTTGTTGTTTGGGGATTTTTTTGTCCTAACTCTGTTATTGTTTGTGTCTCTAGAGTTCAGAGAGACTATGGCCTTGGCTGACACAAACCGACGGGACAGTCAGAGAAAGGCTGGTGAGAGATCTTCACAAACAGAAAATGAAGTATTCATTGTGGTCACTGCACTGCGTCAGTTTATTATACAGTAACTGAGTGGTGCCTTCTTGCTATTGTTTAGTTTTAAATCTAATAGTTCAGTACTCTAAAATGTGATGAAAAAGACTAACTTCATATGTTTAGGGGTCAATGCCTGATTGTGCAAGACTATCTCACACCATGTTCAGTATTTAAAGTCCAAATGAGACTCCACAGAGTGTCACATCTAGAATTCTTCAAGGCTTAAGACAAGCCTAATACATGGGATGAAGTTATCTGTCTGCATGCAGATTTAAATCACTTGAAAGCTCCTATTTCAGGTTGTTTTGGGTATTTTTTCTTCTTGCAATAAAGAGGTAGGTCTCGATAAGTGTGAAACTTATACCTAAAATACCATAAGAAACTGAACTCTTTTTCAGGGTTACGAAAAAGCAACAAAAACATGTCTTTTTTTCTTTTCTTTTCCTGTTTTAACGTGTATTTAATGGTAGAAAGTACAAAGAAATTATTTTCAATGTCTTCACTGACCATTTCTGATGTATTCAAAAAATTGAAAAAAAAATTAAAAGTCAAAGCCTGTTTACTTGAACATTAAAAAACAGTTCAAGTAGAGGCATGTTTACTATTATGTTGCAGTTCTTTTTAATTGTTTAGGAACTGAGGATACTAATCGCTGCAGTTTTGCAGAACAAATTAGATTTTTTTGTCATAAATTTTAGCTGCTCCTCAGTCTGTGGTTCTCATGATTTGACTTTCCTCTCCATGACACTCCATACATCTTCCTTTGGAGAATTTCAGGCTGTTCAGTCAAACACACACACACAGTTTGTATGTGTCTATGAAGTCATGCTGTTTTGAGTTGTGCAGAATGCAGTCTGGCACTGCCATGTCGAAACAAACACAAACCTCATGGAAAAAGACCTGAAGGTAGCATGTACAGCGTTGTACCGCTCCAAAATCACCAGGTTCTCATCAGCAAGTCACTCGTGCTATAGACACTAATGCGATCCCATACCACCGCACACATCGGCTTTTGCATCTTTCACTGATTTCAGTTTTAATGTTCATTTTTATCATTGCACAAAGGACCAGACAGTTTTCCCAAAAGCCCTGAAACCTGTGCCCAGAAAAGCATTTCTGTAAAGAATTTATACGTGGCTCCTTCCTAAGATTTTGCAGTGTCGGGTTACATTCTGAAATAAGAAGGGACTACTTTGAGTGACAATCATTTTTCCAAAGTGCTAAATATAGCATAATAAACTAAATCTAATGAAATTGAATAGTGGGAATTAAGTTTTGTTTCATTTCAGAAGACGTCCCAACTTTTTTGGAAACAGGATGTTTCATGATTTCAACTGATAATTCCCATAAATATGTATTATCTATCATTTATTCTGGATAGTAACTGTCATGCAGCTCTGTACAGGTGGATAACCATTTCTTATGTTTTCCAAGGGCCTTATTTCCAGGAATTCTTGACATGGAGCGTGAATGAGGATTGTGATTTGATCATAAAGTGCAAGGTACTTTTTCCATGTTTAAGTTTCCTGATGGCAATAACTCTGTTAACCTAACATCATATTGGAAGAGGGTTTTTACTATTATAAATACTCTCAATAGGAAGCTTGTATCAGTCTTTCTGCAACAGACCTAAGATTAAAAATATGAAGACATTTTCCACTCTTATTCACACTATTTGAGCTACATTTACATACGAGCTAAATCAAACAAAGCAATCTAAAAGTATATACATCCATCAAGACTGAATAAAAGATGTAGACTTGGCTTAAAAAGTCTACTGTGAACTAAAGTTTAATATTTGTTTAAAGTCCTTAAAACCAATTATAAAAGAGAGAGAATACACTCATAGAATACAATATTATTTTTTACAGGATTTATGTATCTTATTTCACTCAGGTCACAAACACAAACAAGGAAACGTCCTTCAAGTGGTTTAAGGAAGGTGTGGAATTGACTCAAGTTGTGTATGATCAGTCATCAGGGGCCAGCTCGCTCAACTTCTCACAGGTACGCATAATTATGATTCTTCCCTGGTCCGTCTTCAGATAAGAGCTCTTGCAAATGGGAATTGGCATTCATAGACTGTAACTGGAGTAAAGAACAAAAAGTGAGATAGACACAGTGACAGTGTGATGTTTAAAGAATTTAAGACTTGACGGGTCTTTTAAGATGTGCTTGGGTTCACCTTCAAGTGAAGGTTTTATGTTAACTTGGCCTGGAAATAGCAGGTCCAATTTTAGTATTCCAGTTTTTTACTGAGATACTGAATGAATTATTTCCCCCTCAGGTAACAAAAAAGGAAGCTGGTTCATACAGAGCTGTGGTGTCTGATAAGAGAGGAGAGGATGTCAGCTCGTTGGAGCTGCTGGATGATGGTGAGATGTAACCTCCCATTAACATACGATTATACGCATAGATTCAGTGTTCCATTCATAATAGGCATGAGGCGATTACTGAGTTTTATTTTTCTTCCCAAAAATTCATTTTAGTGTTGCTCAAGTTACAACAGCAGTATAAAAAGCTGTTTTTGTTATCATGCTTTGCAGAATATGACAAGCTTCTCCAGCAGCTGAGTAAACAATGTGGTGAGTCACATACATTTAAAAGAACATCCGTTATGTAATGTCAGGTGTGCTGTGTTGGGAGGAAGCTAATACACCCAAAAGCAATGTGTTAATTGCGTTGTGCTCCTCAGACAAGAAAGAAAAGATAAGACTTTAACTGCAAGCAAACTGAAATTTATGCAAACATTTCATTAATAATCACACACTTTTTTTTTCTGCAGCAATGTCAGCTACTCCACTGAGGATCCAGAGCACTGCTGAAGGTTTCAAGCTCTTCTGCTCTCTCAAATACTACATTAGCTTCCTGACGACCAGCTGGTACTTCAAGTGAGTCCACATACTGACTCCTGACATCCTTTAAGTCAGGCATATATAAAGTATTTGAAATGGGTTTTTTGCACTACTAAATCAAGAAGATTCAAGCCTCCTTTTTTTCCCTTTGGCACCATCTAGTAGCTGTGTGGTCACATTATTTACTTCAAGCCACAGTGCTGGAAGTTGTACATAAATTTTAGTTGTGCAGGAAAACTGGCAGGCAACCCAGCTCATACAGGACATGACATAAAAAGAGGCTTCACATGTACACACTGAACACTGAGATAACATTCACTCAGGTGTGATGAGTGATAATATACCCTCACAAGGGCCATCATTATGCATGAACTGCTTTTAATATTTCACCTTTTACTGGTTACACTCACAGGCTTTTTTGCTCAGTAACATACACACTGAATGACCATTCCTGTACTGGATGATGCTATTAGTACTTTTAACATAAATGAAGTATTTGAGTACCTCTCCCCCCACATTTGCTGTAGCATTTTTATGCCTTTCTCTTTGTTGTGGCAAACCCAGAAGCTCCTTTTATAACAACTTTAGCCTATATAACACCTCTTACACTTATATATGTATATATGTATATATATATATATGT
>JAOXYM010000006.1:8297770-8314844 GCA_028567055.1 Leptatherina wallacei
CGTGACTTAGAACATTGTAAGAGACTATTCCAAGGACTTATAAAAGTGATTTTTGCATAATATGTCTCCTTTAAGAGCTTCTTTATTTCGTAGAATTTCCGAGAGATGATTCCTCTCCTTGGGGTGTTTCGAATCGTCGCCATTTTACTTATTGGTGAGTTCTGCTCCGTGTTTTTGCCCATCTGTTATTTTTGTAAGTGTTCGATGTGACACGCTTTTCTGTTTGCAGTCGGCACAGATTTCGGATTTGCCTTCTACAGAAGATTTGTGGCTCAAAATGAGGGCATGCGGGTAAGTAGTCACCATGACTGCATAGCAGAGAAAAACAAACCGGGCTTCTGTAAAACTCGGCAGACATAAGAAAGGACCACAAGAGTGATCTAACTGACCTCGCCCATGCCGAGTGTATTTGGGGGATGGGTTGGTTGTGTTTGCTTGTGGTTACAGACAAGTTCAGTAGCTCATGCTGAGACTTGATTGTTGATGTAGATGTATGCCTCTCTGTACTGGCTCATAATGAGAATCATTGGCTCTCTACATATATATTCATTTGACAAATGTTGTCTATCCTTTCAAAAACAGGATTCCTTATCCCCTCCCCCCACCTAGTTACATTCCTCCCCCTCTTCCTGTACTGATAATTTGCTGTAGGTGTTAAACAGGTCCCACAAGGTTTTGGGTCACATTTCAGATGTCAGTAGTTAAGAGTTTGTTGTAAATGTAACTTTATGAGTGAACTTTATTCCACCGTTTCTCCACTTAGGTGTCATTTGTGGCTCATTTTGGAGGAATTGTGGCTGGAATGACCATCGGCTATGTTTTCTTCAGCGCTTACAGCCAGAAGCTTCTCAAAGACCCCCGCTTTTGGTTTTGTATAGTGGGCTATGTCATCTTTTTTCTCTTTGCTGTCCTTTTCAACATCTTCATCTCTCCAGCTTCATAGGAGCGCTTCCTGAAATCTTTGTGCCCCCCTCCCCCCCCTCCCCCCTCCAGGATGTTGGATTTTACTGCTGCATTTCAGAACAAAGTTGTTGTTTTTTCAGGGAATTTGTAAATGTTGAATTCATGATTTGTTTTTATATCGGTCTGATTTTTAGAAAATGGTTTTAAAGCTCAAGTTGTGACTTCAGGAGGAGTGGCGCCTCCTGCTGTTTTTTTTTGTAGTATTGCAAAAGATTTTGAACTTAGTAAAAACGTGCCTTTGGTAAAGCGAGTTAACTCCTGATAGGACCTTTTGTAGTTGCTTTGTGTGCGTTTTTGTTTGTAATATTTTATCTTTCTGTACTTTTTCATGAGTTTTACAAATGATCCGATTTTTTTGTACAAGAGATTTTTTTCTCAAATTGTAGATTTGTTCTCCTCTAAGTCTTCCATGTTATCAACTCTTACTGACACCCAGTATTGATAAAAATGTGCCTTAAATTCAACACATGCTCCACATACACCTAAGTTATGGCTCATTCATTCTGACTTTGTTTATAACGCTAATGAGAGATAGAAAGTCAAAGGAAATAGGGATGAATGTGCTGCTTGTATGTCCTCTCTCTATTTCTTCATTTATTTTCTCTTGCTACAAAACTGTTTCACCACAAAGCCATAACTGTGTGCCTCATTTTTTTTCTCGAGTAACATCTTGGTAACACGATGATAATGCAACAGATTCACTGTCTGTTGTAACTTATTTATTATTATTTGATTACAGGAAAACTTGAAGCTAAAGACAAAAGAGCTATTACACTTTGATAAAGTTGACTATTTTTAAGTGTGTGTGTGTGTGTGTTTTGTCAAGTTTGAGTGAAAATATAAAGAATTATGAGGAACTCTGATTTGATGTTGCGTGCAACTCTAATATTGTTTTTCTCTTCAGTAGAAGATGGAAGCTCTCCAGTTTACAAACTCATTGCATAAATATATTCAGTGCATCGGTGTGCAGGTACAGCATCAGAAATTGATGTGCCTTAACCTTAAAGCGGCAAGAAATCACACAACCTCATATAATACTTGAAAAATGTGGAGTTAGGCAAAATGGATCAAAATTTTATATTTCACCTTTTTTTTGCATGAAATCCTCCTAACATTGCAATGTGTTTAATGTTAAAGAGTTAACATGGATCTTGCTTTACAATTTAAGATGGAGAAAATAATGCTGATTTAGCCCCAACTCCTGTACTGCATGACTCTGTTTTATATATGGCTGCTGATACTTCAGTAAAAATTGGATGTTGTGGTCAAAACAAAAACTCTGTGGACTTTCCAATATGTTACCCCAGGGTGGCTAGCTCTACCTCTAATGTATTTGTACTTGACTGGTTTGGATCAATCCCGCTCTACTAAGCATGCAATGAGATTTCAGGTCAAAGGATAACACCATCAATAATTAGCCTTGCAGTGGGTTTACATTTGTTTTATATCTGTTTTGCATTTTTTATAAAGAAAAATCACACTGTTAATATGTGAAACTGATAAACACTGATCAACCTCACATAACCAAAAGATTTAAAACAAAAAGGGTAGTTAACGGTATGCAGAACTGGACTGCGAAGTTGGAAACCAGCAACTTGATACACTTTTTCTTCTACACAGGATAAAAAAAAAGGTGTGAAGTGCACCAGAAATGAATCGCACTTAGTAAGAAGCAGCAGAGTATGAAATCAGACATAATGACTCATCGATTACTTCCCATTGAAGTCTATTGATTGAACAAGGCTTGTGTGGATCACTGGTATTGATAATGTGCGTGTGCATTCATTTCTCTTCATATGCACATATGAAAAACAAGGTTTCAACAGCTGAACAAATCGGATGCCTACTGCACACATCACGAACAACAGATGATACTGTGATATTTATACAATGAAAAAAGTTGAAGTTGCATGCTAAATTTGAAGTCAATTCAAAATATTCTCCTTTAAGGACTGACTTAAGTAATGCATCACTGGATAAACAAAATTTCATCCAGTGTTCAGATTTTTGTTGTGAAAATAAATCTAAATGAGCTCATATTAAATTATATTTCCATATTTAATAAATTTGAGAACATGGTTATATGATAAATGATTTCTGACTTAATGCTGAGGAACCAGGGAAGTTTCATGGTGATTCTCTATATAGAACCTCTCGGTCATCAGACGTCCACTCTGGGTTTTGATGCTGTACACAGGTTTGGCAAACTGAATCTTTTGAAGTAATTGTGGCTTCTTTTGGTGTGGGACGGGGCTCACTTATCAATATGAATCATGTTCACCAGTTTCCTGCTCTGGTGCATTAATCGGTTACAGCCCTACTGCTGTGAGACCGCAATCTAAATGCCGAGGTGAAGCTGCTGGTATCGACGTTCTGGGGTTTACAACAGTGTTGACCACATTCCCTGAACAGATCAGTTGTATGTTTTTGACGACACTGCGGTAGAGAAAGGTGACTGAAGTTAAGGTGATGTGCAGGAATTTGAGGAGGACATTAACGATTTTTAAAACTCGTTGTGATTGTGACGGGGCTGCATGACCCGGGGGGATTTAAGTCACCACCGGCAGTCCATCCATGCTGCTGCAAGGTAAATAAACTGCACTACATAGGGTTATCAATTGTATATGAGATTGAACTACTGAGGGGAATGGTTAGGATTAAGAAGAAAAGACATTTCTCTTGTCTGTAGCTATACTATAAAAAAAGCTCATTAAAAAGTATTTTTTGTTGTATTACTGATTCCACTATCTTTTTAATCTGTTAATTCCATTTAACCAGCCATAATGGGAGAGTGAAGATGGGTGACTGGAACTTCCTTGGAGGGATTTTGGAGGAGGTACATATCCATTCCACTATGGTGGGCAAAATCTGGCTCACCATCCTGTTTATCTTCCGTATGCTGGTGCTCGGGGTGGCAGCTGAGGATGTGTGGAACGATGAGCAGGTTGACTTCATCTGCAACACCGACCAGCCTGGATGCAGGAATGTGTGCTATGACCTTGCTTTCCCAATCTCCCTCATCCGCTACTGGGTGCTGCAGGTCATTTTTGTGTCCTCGCCATCACTGGTTTACATGGGCCACGCTCTTTACAGGCTGCGAGCACTGGAGAAGGCACGGAAGAAGAAGAAAGCTCTGCTGTGGAGGGAGCTGGAGCTGGTTGACGTGGAGCTGGCAGTAGCCAGGAAGAGGATTGAGCGGGAAATGAAACAGCTCGATCATGGAAAGCTTAACAAAGCTCCTCTGAGGGGCTCTCTGCTGCGTACTTATGTGGCTCACATCATCATCCGCTCTGTTGTTGAAATGACCTTCATGGCAGGTCAGTACCTCCTTTATGGTTTTCACCTCTACCCCCTCTTTAAATGTGAGCGGGATCCTTGTCCCAATGCTGTAGACTGTTATGTCTCCAGACCAACGGAAAAAAGTGTCTTCATGGTGTTCATGCAGAGCATAGCTGCCCTGTCTCTCTTCCTAAGCCTCTTGGAGATCCTCCATCTGGGCTACAAAAAGATTAAAAAGACCATCTTGGATTTCTATGCTCACACAAGAGATGAAAGGGATGAACTTGATGATTTCAATGCCAACAAGTGCAGAAACGAATCTGTCGTGCCAATGTGCACAAGTGCATCCCGAAAGGCAACAATTGCTTCTGCACCCAGTGACTTCAACCTCTTGATGGGTGGCCAGGGTCCAAATATGTACCCGAATCTTATGAAATCGTTAACTTTTCTACCTCTTCAGCCAGCTCTCCAGCAGGATGTGGATGATTCCAAATGTTCAGCTCAAAGCCCCCCAGAGTATAACACCACCATGCCCTGCTCGCCGTGCTGCGACTCCCCAACTAATTCAAAGCACAAGGCAGAGAGCTTTTTTCATCTTCCCCGCCACAGTGAGGATGACAGCAGCCAGAGAGAGAGTCCGGAGCCTCTAAAATGCCCACAGAAAGGAGCTCATACTTCCTCTTTCCCTACCCCCCCAGTAAACATTTCCAAGAGGCCTTGGGGGGCTCATGGCTCTTTTATGTGTTCAACAGTGTTGGAGAGTAGAAGCTCCGACACGGATTCATATGGAGGCACAAAATCCAGCAGTGGACCTCCTTGCAGTCAAACGCCGTCAAAACCAATTGAACATCAAGGCCGGCCCTCAACCCCTGAATCGCTGGACGATTCCAGCTCAGGATCCAGGAACTCCAGACCAGCCTCCTCCAACTGCAAAGCATCCGTGGCAAGCAATGCAAGTAGCAGACGAGCTCCGGACTTGAAAATCTAAACTTTAACCATTTATTATATACGACTGTTGAGTTTAACAGATCTCAACCGAGACATAAGAAGCTTTTCCCCATTTTTTTTCTTATTAACTTATATACACACCAATTGAAAAAAATGGTACTTAAAAACATTTATAGTATGACTTTTTGGGATGTAATTTTTTTTCACCTTTTTATATTAAACATATTTTCTACTGTTAAAAATTGTGTTTCTATCAAATAAGAAAATAGACCAAGAACAATAAACCAAAGTAACAACTGATGCCATCCGCTGCATCATTCATCTTGGCATTGGGCCAAATAGGAGCTTTTACAACTGATGTTCAAGCCACTTTGTGATAATCTTAACTCTTCCTCTTTGAGTTTGTGACTGGTTTTTCCTCACATATTTTCTTGTGATAACAGTTTAACTTGGACCATGGATTAATTCTGTCTTGAAACAGATGATTTTGTCCTGTTTCATCGGCGTGTTCCATCATATACGGGGCTGAAGTTTTATCTCCAATGATACAAGTATGTTTTGTCAGCATAAACATTAAAACACTTAACATATTTCTGAGCATTTCAACCAGCAGGTAGGACTGCAGTGCTGTGCTTACCCAAAAAATAAATAAAATAAAAATTGGCCCACTGGATAGTTACTAAATAGGATTTGTTTATCTAAAGGTGATGACTGAAAACTTGTAAATAAGCAAAATAATTACAATATCAATATTTGAAAACATACTGTTGAAAGACTTGAATTATAGTGACATGAACAATTACTATATTGTGCTTTATTTTACCTGCAACATATTTTTAAACCTTTGTACAACTGTTTATTCACATCAGAATCTTGAAAACAAAAAGTATAAAAGACTCCCTGGTACACACACTGGAAGCATAGTATGGGTTTACATCTAGAGCAGAAAAATAAAAAGAGTATAATCAGATGTCCCATCTCTTCAGAATCAACTTAATTTACAAAAGACTAAATGAACAAGGCAGAAATATATACAAACATGTACAAAATAAGTTAGATTGTAAGAAACAAAAACCATGGCCAGATAAAAGTTCAGGCTTTCACTTTGCAGTGTCATCTTGTTTTTAAATTCAACCCGACTGCAGTATTTAAACAGATTTTTCATGCAAGGTGCTGTTGGGCTCTAGTTAGCTGTGCTTCCATCTTCTGATGCAGGCTGATATTGCTGCAGCTAGAAACAGAGACAGTGTCTTTGAGGACTTTTACAATAAAAAAAGAATACAGTTTGAAAAAGACTTCAAAGGGGTGCAGTATCATACAGTTTAATTGCCTGTAACGATCAATAATAATAAATAAAACTATGAAAACTTAGATGACACATATGTGATGTAGTATAGATTTAAACATGTACTTCTGTGCTCATGACAACACATTTGATACAAAACTAACTCTGAAATACCAGAATGTTGAATTACTCTCTTTCCATTCACTTCACATGTTTTCAACTTCAAATTAAATTTATGTAATCCTCTCCAACAGATATTATAGTAACTCCTAATGACAGATGCTGGGTTCATTTGTATGAATGGTAGCCATCTAGGGAGACAGTGCTCCCTTGTGGGCAGAATGGGTAAAAACAGGAGTCACCTCTCAGCTCTGACACTTGGGTTAAATGAATTCACCAGAATGTTATCTTTCAAAAAAACCCAGACAAAGAATACTTCTGCAAGAATTAAAAAAAATAAAAAATAAAAATAAAAAAAGACTTACCCTTGCTTTGAGGTCTTTATTTTCTTCTGTCAGACGTGCACACCTCTGCCTCAGGTCGATTACCTCCTGCTGCAGCGCCTCAGTATCTGATGAAGTTTGACCGGCAGCGCCAAGGTGCTGCTGGACATATCTGGAAGAAGTCTGTTAAAGAAGCTCTGCAAAGAGAATTCTATTCGTTTTAAGTGGTGAATGACGACATGAGGTTTAAGTCATGACTAATGAAAACAAAGAAATTACTGCAGCCAAAAACAGCACAGGGAAGACAGGGCGTGTGTTCAGAAGGATACTCCAGAGCATTGGTGGGCTTCTCTGGTTGTTCATACAGAGACACAAAAACTGTTAAAAACACACAAACAAAAAACATAAATGACAATTTACCTTTCATGAAGAAAGGTTCTTATACTTTGATTAATTTCACAGTGGTTCTTAAGTTAAACAACACAGGCCATCCCATATTTCTTTTTTTAGAAAACACTCAATTTTACAGAAAAGGGCTGTGACAAGTGTTATAAGTGGACAGAAACAAAGTCAGTTCTGTCCAATCATAAGTAAGAACTGGGAAGCTCAGCTGATGAAGCAGACATTTGGGTTTGAATTATATCATGTGGACATTTGCTGCATATCATCTCCCTTTCTCTCTCTCTCTACCCACCTTCCTGACCAGATAATTTCAAACAAAAGACCACAAAAAAAAAAAAAAAACCTACTGTCATTTGTATGTTTTGATGTTCAGGATATCTATTTTTTTTTTTTAAGTCTTTATTGTGCAAAGTGTATTTTACAGGTATTGGTTAAACTAATAATGTGTGATGAATCTGGAAAAACGACCTTGAACCACTCAAGTAATCTTGGCATCATTCATTCGTACCTTGCTAGTTTGGGACGTTTCCCTCCAACACACCTGATACAAACGAATTTATCGGCACATTATTAAGTCCTGCAGAAGCCTCGTTAATAATTTATTAGATTAGCAAGCATTTTGAGGCAGGGAAGCATCTTAAATATGCAAAATATGAGGCCCACGGGACCCAACTTGAGAAAATTGAACAAATTTTATTAGGGGGAGTCTAAAATACATCCCGGGGAGGGGAAATAAAAATTAAATAAATACTGTATCATACCGCTGGTGAGGCTGTCAAGAACTCCAGCTTTTTCCAAGTATCTTCGAAACTGTTCTCTCTTAGAGTCTGAGGCCTGTAAAAGGAAAAGAATTACGTGTCATAACGAAGGAAACACACTAAAAGCCGTCAAGCCGTCAGCATTTACAATGACCAAAATGGATAACGCTTTAAGTAACATTTCAGTCATTACATGACTGGTAGCTCAAAAATTTTATTCAGAAAAGCAGAATTAGCTCTAGTTTTACGAATATAATCTCATGAAATCTAAAGTAAAGTTTTACAGCGTTCTTTCAGAGCTTTCACAGGTGGTCAGTTCAATTTATGATTAACTCCTTCAAGCCTCCCAGCTTGCTAATATTAGCTTAACATATAAGTTGTCAACAACCTCCGTAAACATAAAACGTAATTAAAACACACTTACTCTATAATGCGCCATAGTAATGTTGTCGGTTCTAAAGCTACTATATTTCCTATCTGGTTTGTTATCTAATTGTAAGCAACACACAAAATGCCAGGTCGAAAAAGTTAACTTTCGTTTTCACGCCTCTTTCAAGCGACGGGTCCGCTCGGCTCAATGGTGCCTTCAAAAGCTCCACGTGAAAGTGAGAAAATACGGTCACCCAACGGTTGCTTTTCAGCAGTCAATGACCAAAGAGAAATAGAAGAAGGAAAAAATTAAAACAAAACATAAATCTGTCGGCTTAAGTACAATCTTTTTTATTTTTACAAACTCTTGAGAGTAATTAAAGCCTACATACATACATACTTACATACATTCAATTTGTATTTGTTATCCCCGAAGAAACACAGTTTAGAATATCATATCGAAAATATTGCATTCAAATATGAACTTATATAAGTATTGATATAAATCAAATTAATAATGATAATTGATGTTCTAGTTATTATCTTAATTCCTACATTCTATAATGACCATGAACATCTCAATTTTACTGTGGTTTATGCCTACCTCCATCTGCTGGTAATGTCATGTAATAAAACTTTACACTTTCTGTTCGGTTCCTACATAACAATCTATATTAAATGTTCAGATTTGAAAGCTAGCGAATTCTAAGAATATGCAACGAAATTACAAGACTATTAAACTGTTGTCAAAGAATAAAAGTGTTCATATTCTCATCATTCCAGTGCGGGGTCATAAAACAAGTCTGAGTACTAGTCAGGTGACAGTGACAAACCACAGTAGAATGGCAGATTATTCAGCCAATAGATTTTCGTGTTGTAATCGCTCCAGCCTATCAGAAACAAGAGGTGGGACCTGAGGGTGAATTTTTTTTCAAGGGAGAGGAAATCCTAAGGAAATGTGTGGGATCACGCTCTGTGTTTCCAAGTAGCTAGGACATTATTGATAAACTAATTTTAAAGCGAGACTTTTGTTGTGAGTACCCATCGTCCGAGACTAACACGGGTGTGGTGAACCACGGCTAAGGGGGGGGAATAGGGAAAGCGACCGTCGTTAGGTCAAAATGTCGATTCAGTACGAGGTGGAACAGCTGGCTGACAGCTACGGGGTTACGGACTCGTTCCCCAAAGATTTCGGTTATGGTGAAGAGGAGGCCGACATCGAGGACAGCCCGGCTCCATCCGATAGCAAACCGAGGATTCTGCTCATGGGTTTGAGACGAAGTGGAAAATCATCGATACAAAAGGTAAGCAGATATTTGTAAACTGTTAGCTTTTCGGGGTTAGCGCCGCCTTCGTCTGCCTGAGTAAACGGGACGTTAGCCAAAATAGCTAGCGAGATAGTTTAGCATGTCGTAAGTGGTGATTGCTATCAATCAGCAGATAACATGTTTAGCTATATGGGAGTGTAAAATCTAAAAAGGATGATGGCTACTTAAGAGTTAAGTTTTGGCAAGCATTAGCTGCAGTATTAATGATTAACCAGGGGGACAGACACACTCGATGCATCTTTATTGATATGTGGACATGTAGCATGTGACTGTTTGTTTGGTTTAACAACTTGTCTAACATACTGAATATATTAGTCCCACCCATCTGCGAGGCACAGCAGGTCTGATGTCTGCCTTTCACGTGACAAACTTACCACACCTTTAATTTTTGTCTTTGTTTTGAATCTGTGCAACACCAACCGTTTGACCAACATCCTCTTTATAAGCTAGTCTGAAGAGGGGCTCTGGGGGGAAAGACCCCACCAGCTCCCCCTTTACAGTTTTCTTTAATGTACCCTGTAGTTTAAGGTTCTTCCTATGTTTACAAGCTACCAGTGCCGCTACTCTCGTGATATTCATAGTAGATAAAATAATAGGCACACTCATCCAGTATGTAGGTTTTATCTTAATCCCCTCTGTCTCAGTTTTAGTGCAGATGGACTTTTAAACTCCAAGAAAATCTGATTTTTACGCTGTTTGTGATGGTTTGATCAATCACAGTGATGGATCACTTTGGCAAAACCTTTTGAAATGTAGTAAACTTCAGGGGGCTTGAAGATGCTGTCCATTGCCCACCCACCTTCTCTTTTGTGTGGTCCACACTCCTATGTTGGAAGGTTTGCCATCTTGGAGTGTGATTTTCAAGGTCTGTTACTCAGAAGCTAAAGATGTAAGTTAAATAATAAATGAGATGCAGTTGTGTCCTCCAAGATATTTTATTATTCATGTCATAATTCAAAGGGAAGTGGAATAAGCTGTATGTAGCCTGGGGAAAGAGAAGAATGGCATTTTCTGTCCTGAAGTGTTCAGGCTCTTTTGTGCTGCGTTTGCTATAATCCACTCAACCTCAAGTCTTAGATTAATGTTCCTCTGTAAGCCCTCAGTTTGGGCTGAAAAACATGTGATTTGGCTTTTTGCTGGTTCATCGGCCTGTGATCTTTGTGGCCCCACACGCTGATTAAAAATGGCAGCGGTGGAGCAAACTCTCCTCAGCCGTCCTGTGCTGCTTGTTTTCCACATTAGAGCGTTCATTAGATCCAGATTCTGATTAATTCACAACTATTGCACAATTGACCGCTGCTGACTTAATATGTGTTTAAAGCATGCAGTTGAAAATGCTGAGTAGAGGGACAGGTTGCATCAGAGGAGTGAGTCTGCAGTGTTGTTTTGCCCTTTACCCTCTTGTTTAACATGTGACATGCAGATGATGTCTTTTTATGCTGGAATTATGTTAAAATACACCCCAGTTGTGATGTTCTTTCCCATGGAAACTTTAATAATAGCAATCAAATTTTAGCATGATTCAATATGTTGTTAGATAACCAACTGCACTACATCACCTTTCTTCCTGTATGTCTCAGCCTGTTGCTCTGACACTCCAATCCATAAAATCTCTCTCAACAATTAAAAGTGGGAAGCGCTTTTTTTTTTTTTGTTTAATATAAGATAAACCACAAACTGGCACATTCTGAAAATGGAGTAAGCTGGCACATTTGATTAAAAGTAGCTATTGCTTGGTGAGTCAGCAACAGATCACAAAGCAGTGGAGTGCTGTATTGAAGTTTTGATCGGAAGCATCGTGTTATCCTGTGATCACTGTCAGTATTACGTAATCAGTGTCCCATATTTGTTTTCTTTTTTGTTTTTTTGGGCTGTTTTCTATGCTTCTATTTCTCCAATATTTGTCCTCTTTACTTTTTCGTGCAAGCTGGCTAATTAAATGTAAAATGTCAAACTGAAATGTTAGCTCTATCTTCCTGCTTCTAGTGTTCCCTCTAAAGAGAAGGTCTGTAGATCAACCCTGAAATGTAACTTGCTGATCCACTGTTGGCTGTGTGTGATCCATCAAACTATTAGCAGTAATCTGACTTCATTCCTGTGTGGTTTTTAGTATTATTTTCATCGCATTTATGCTTCCACATTCCCCACATGTAATCATTAAAACAAGCTATCTGCATTTATTCTGCTGAACCATGAGCAATATTCTGATTTCAGGTGGTGTTCCACAAAATGTCCCCCAACGAGACCTTGTTTCTGGAGAGCACCAACAAGATCTACAAGGACGACATCTCCAGCAGCTCTTTTGTCAACTTTCAGATCTGGGACTTCCCCGGCCAAGTGGACTTCTTTGACCCCACCTTTGACTATGAGATGATTTTCAGAGGAACCGGGGCTCTGATTTTTGTCATTGATGCTCAGGTGAAGACCAGAAACTGTTCCTCTTCCTTTTGCCATGCAAGAAATGATTGTTTGTGTAGCTGTAGTGTTATTTCACCCAGCAGCGAAGAGATGTTAGGTTTCAAATGTGCTGACTAAACAAGCTGAATTGAGCTTGTGCTTTCTTTTTCTGGGTTACAAATGGGAATTTTATGCAACAGTTACAAATCAGGCAATATTCTGAATCACTGTCACATGCATTTTCTTCTCTGGGAAGGTGAAGGAGCATATACGCAGAGAAAACAAACTTGTGTGAAGTGCTTACTGTTAATTTAAAACAGAGGCCCATTTCAACCCTTGAAGCGAACTCTGTGATGAACAGCCGGAGTGGCCCAGATAAATTACACGCTGTGGTTTTTATGCGAGTGCAATTCGCATGACCCTGAGTGCTTTCAAGAAGTGATCTCAGCTATAACATGAGCCAAAGCTAATGTGATTGTCAGGCTTATTTGTACTCAAGGTGCATTAGATTGAAATTGTCTCAGCAGTTGGTCACACGGTGACATGAAAGCTGAGCGGTTTTCCTGTTGCTGTTTGGAAAAGACAATACAGAGGTTCATTTCCTCATACCTGGTGGACAGGTTATGAGAATGTACACCTCCATTTGTCCCTAAGCTGCAGCTAATAGCTGATAGTTGCCTGGGGGTGTTGTACAGTGAGGTTCGTCACTGTAGCACTTTTTTAAAAAAACAAATAGGAGTGTCTTGATTTCCTTGTTTATTGTACTGATGGGATTTGGCCCTGGAGGGATGATGTTTTGTTTCCTGCTCTATATTTTGAACTGTGAGATGCAGCTGTATTGTGATATAAAACATTATATGTGTACTACTTGAAGATCAGTTTGACCATTGGTTTCTAAGTGTCTCATCTTCTCTGTTTTAGGATGATTATGTGGAGGCTCTGGGCAGGCTCCATCTCACTGTGTCTCGGGCCTACAGGGTCAATCCGGAGATCAACTTTGAGGTGTTTATCCATAAAGTGGACGGCTTGTCGGATGATCACAAGATCGAAACACAAAGAGACATTCATCAGAGAGCCAATGATGATCTGGCAGACGCAAGTTTAGAGAAGCTGCACCTCAGGTACGTCCTGTTTAACAGTCTCATCTGCACAGGGCAGAAGAAACAAATGACATCTTGATACATGTGCAGTCACAGGTGTTGACATGTTTGCAAGTTTCTTGGTTATCTGTTGGACAGGTAAATTGTATTATTTATTTATTTATTTATTTATTAAAAAAAAAAAGGTAAGCTCAAGTCTTGTCCTGGATTTGTGAAAACTGTGCCCAGATTAAAAACTGGGATACCAGAGTTCTGAACGTTATTTACTGGTAAAGGTCATCATGACAGAGAGCGAAATTAGACGTAATTGTGTTCACTCGATCAGAAACTAAAATAGGGATATGAATAGTTAGATTTCTCATCTTCCATTTGTCACGCTACCCTTTGCCGTCCCATTCACAGGGCTGGATGTCTACACCTCACAACAAAACTAACACCTCGTACGATGATAACGACACAAGCATCATTCACTTTCCGCAATCTGCTCTACAAAAAGGCTTTTCCATGATGTAATAAATACAGCCAGAACCACATCCTCTCCACTTTCTTGGTTACAAGGTTGATGGGTTCTGCCCATATGATGACATTAACAATTCCTAAATACATTTGTGATTTAAGTTTTGAGGATCCTTTCTTTTCATTTCCATCAGCCTGTTTTGATTATATACTGAGCCAGAAGGGTAAACCCCCCTCCTTTTGTTCTTGCTTAGATGTTCAGGTGTTGTGCTTATAACACAAAAGTAAAGACTAAATGGAAAAAAAAAATCCTGGATAAACCTGAGTTTAAGTTGATAGACTCACTGTTGAAGTGCAAGTTCTTCTAACTGTAGGCTAACACGATCAGCTGAAGATGCTGAGTTGTCTTAACAATTACACCTTGCCTATGCAGTCGTACAGATTTCTTTAGTTTCAGCTCCCTTTAGTTGTGCCTCTAATAAATGTTTATACAAAATTGTCTTAAAAATGACATCTTAGTGGCTTAAAATAGGCTTAAACTTTGCTTCCATAACCTGCAAAAGTTCAGCCTTAACAATATTTTTCTGATTACAGGAAGTTCATCACACGTTGTCTCTGATGTACAGTAGTGTTTTCTCTGCTGCATGTTTTGCATACTCTCATGGTCCTGTGAGATTACTCTCCGGCCTCCTAATGAAGAAACTGCGACCCCGTGCCTCAGATACCAGATGTTATTTTTTTTGACCGAAGGGTCCAAAGTTCGGACACATTTTAGATGTGGAAAGAAAGTTAAAGCTCACATCTATCATTTGGGTTGTGTTTATTTATCTCATTGTACAAAGTTTACACTGTGGTTTTTGTTAATTTGGCAAAAAGAAAAAAAAAAACAAGTGGAAGTGACCCTCCAAAACCTAGCTTTTTGCCTTTTTACAATGTTAACTGAGTTTCTATAGTGTATTTCTTTATAGATAGTGTAAAGTAAGACAGATTTTGGCTCATATCAGGCCACTGAGAGCATCAACAGTGCAGTTAATTCAATCACTTTTTAAATATATATATTTTTGGATGTTTTTTAAGGATATTTAGAGAGTTTGGACATTTTCTTGATGTAAAAACTAGTCAAATATTTACAAAAAATCTAACTGCGTGTTTTTAACTCTGATCTTTATAAAAAAGAAGTTGTCAGAATCAGCTGTTCACTGTTGTGTAGCACATTAAACAGGCTGAGCCCGGTTGGCTCCACAGCGGCTTCACTGTGTTGGCACGTGCTGCAGTGTTTTATGTAGGGTGGGATGTTGTTTATTCTTTTCAGACAACCAGAGCTACTCTGGATATATTATGGTGGAGCTCGGAGGACTTTAAAAAAAAACAAAAAAAAAAAAATCAATCTTCGCTCTGCCTTGTGGCTGCCGATGCTTTCTTCATTGCACTCTTAAACTGAGGCATTGCCAAGTGTATGCAGACGGTCCCATTTGGCTGGAATCACTCAGACACTGAGGTTTCATTTAAACCCCTCTGTAAGCACAGTTCATGAGTCATGTGTGCCCAATTTTTGCAAGATAAAAACAGTTTTTGTGTCACGTTAATTGTTTTCCCCCTGTGCTTTCACGTCCGAATCTAAAAATGCTCTCAGCAACATTTATTCAATCTCACATCTGTTTGTCATTTGAGCTTGTGACTGTCTGTATTTATACCTGTTTTATAGTCATTTTGAGGAAGCGTCTCCTATGAGTATTGCTTATTCACTTCCTTTTACTCCATCTCATTCAGCTTTTACTTGACAAGTATCTATGACCACTCCATCTTTGAGGCCTTCAGCAAAGTTGTGCAGAAGCTCATCCCACAGCTCCCCACCTTGGAGAACCTCCTAAATATTTTCATTTCTGTAAGTAGACAACAGTCAACTCTTTTCCTTTTATCTTTTATCATTTGCAGTGTTATCTGTGTGTAACAACTATAATGTGAGTCACTGCCTCCCCTGAGGCTATAACACTGCAGTTCCTCCAGCCTGTCACCTTTAAAGTTTTTCCAGGACATGTTTGGGTCCTGCCTTAGTTGTCAAGCTTATTATTATTTAACAGTTCAGAGGATTTATAATTTACACACATTCCTGCTGTGGCATTTAATTGCATTAGTCTTAAAAAAAATCCAAATTGTAAAAACTTTTATAATGATTTTTTTTAGGTGCTGCAGTTTGTTAATGTTTGGGAGTCCTAGTGTAAATGTTTCATGTAATGAATGAAGAAAAATACTTAAATGGGGCCAGAAGCCATGAAGGCCATGTTGTTTGACTTGTCTCAAATTATTTACTGGAGTTGGTTTGGTTGGGTGTATCGGTGCCTTTCCTTTACATGGGAACCCATCACAGCTTCTGCCACTATTTTCAACACAAATGACATACTTTAAGCATGACGAATGAATAAAAGAGTATGTTTCTTAACTGTACTTTTTAATTTGGATTTACAGATTGATTTTTGCTTCTTAGTTGTTTAGATTCGAGCCCTGCAGCTATTATGGCCACTCCCAGCTTATAGCCAGACTCCTCTGAACTAAAAGCTTGTTGCAAACTCACTCATTGCAGTAAACGCTCCTCACTTGGAGGCCACTTTGGATAAAAGCATTTGCTAAAATCAGTGTAATGTAATAAACACAGAACAAAGATGTGCAGCTCGCCTGTGATGCTGTGGCTTGTCGCATGCTGCAGTAAAAAGCAGTTGATCCCACCCACTATCTGAAGGTACGGTCTGTAATGGAAAATGAAGCTGGGGAAAGACGTCCTGCTTAGTACCAAGTCATGAAGAAGATGCTGTCTGTGTAGTGATAGTCCTCCTGTTGCTGTGTTTTGTGGATGTATGGTGGGAAAAGGCCGTGATCGGATGTTTAGAGGAATTCTTCGAGGCATTTTAACAATTCCTACTGGGTCAAAACATCATAAATCATTAACAGGATTGTTATTCAAATTGTTAATGGCTAATACACATGAACAGGACTATTTGTTTTGATTTTGCTACAAGTAACTGCACACTGAATCCGATCTTTCTGTTTATGAATTAGGCCTAAATACTGGACACACAAACATTCAGGACTGACTGAAACAGTCGGCTTAATTAATAAATCCTTAATCTTAAAGGTAATCTGAAACCATTTTCATGACATATTAACTATTTGAACCAAAAGATGCTAAAATTTACATTTCATATTATGAAAAAATGTCATGCAGTCTTCTGCCGTTTTAAACTGATCATTTAGTCTTTTTTTGTTTTAAAGAGATTTAGGCCCAATCTCAATTCTCCCCCTTAGCCCTTCCCCTCCGTTTTGCGCGTTCACGAGAGACCAAGGGGTGTCT
>JAOXYM010000006.1:8326170-8338811 GCA_028567055.1 Leptatherina wallacei
CACACACACACACACACACACACACACACACACACACACACACACACACACACACACACACACACACACACACTTGCCTCCATACTTTATGTTACTATTCAGTAGCCTTGCTGAGAACCTGTTCTGAGGTCCAGATTGGAAATGTGATGTGTGCTAATGCATTCAGAGCAGGAGTGAGTTAGTCCTTTCCTTTTCTGTAAACCAAAAGTTGGAAAACCAGTACCAATATGGGAAGAAAAGTGAACACACTACAGTGGCCGAGTAATGAGAACCAAGGAGTACCGACTAACCCCCCCCCCGCCCACACACAGGCTGGTTTGTGGGAGTGTGTGCAGCAGTACGAGACTCCAGCAGAGAAAGACCAGAGCTGAGCTCTCCTGATGCTGATGCTGTACGAAGTGCAGACCTGTTCGACACAAACTCCAGCTGCTGCAGCCCCGTTTTCAAATGGCTCCAAAAGACAGCACCACACTGTCTCTTGGTTCTTATTAGAATCAGCCTCTAAGTCTTTTTGTCTCTTGCCTTTTTCCCCCAAACCTCTCGACTCATCTACACTCACAGTATCCCACTTTTACTTGCTTCTTTTCTCTTGTTGTCATGTGTGCTTGGCTACTGTTAGGCATCAATTGAAGACCAATAAAAAGAAATGCCTCTGGAGAGATGTTTGTTAAGTATTCTTAATTTATTAGCTGGCTGCCCTCAGAGGGACATCTGACATTCTTAATGCTTCATATATATATAGGATGTATAGTGCGTGTGTTTGTATACAATATGTATATTTTCCCACAGTCATGTGACCTTTTTTTTAAAGAATCTAAGTGATCAGTCAGGTTATGTGCATGTGCTAAAAGTGACAGCGTGTATCTCTGTATATCAGTTGCTGTTTTGTGACAGCAAACATTTTCACAGAGACGTACGAAGAGACAGATTGAAGTTGTCAGCTGAAAGAACAAGTAAACATTTCTTAAATGTGCACTCATGTTTCACTTTATCACATTCCCCCTCTGGTCCATGCAAGCTTAAAACAATGAGTCAGCCATATATGTATGTGTGATGCTTGTAGGGCTAAAAAAAAAAACTGTGGTTTGTCTAAAGGTTAGACAGTCAAGGTTTCTAGTTTAGATGTTATACAAATAGCTGCAAAGTGGGTCAAGCTGCAGAAAATACTGTATGGTCACTATCTGAAGTGCAAAAATATAATCTTTAGGTTATTTGATCTTCATTAAGGTTGAGGTTGTGCATGAGAAAGTGGCTGAAATGTTAAACATTCACAGATTCTATAACCACTAAGTCATCTGATAAAATGCAAAAGCTCTAGCAGAAAAATGAACAAAACAAAACAAAAATACAACAACATTCAATCTGTAGTCTATCAGAACATCAAGCTATACTATTGTGGATATACTGTCCATCCTAACAGCATGGGCTTAAGATATTTATGAAGGTATAGATAATTAGACAATGCATCCACAATTGCAAATTAGAAAATGTAACCCCCCCCCCTTTTTTTAAGATGGCCTGAGGTGAAGATGAAAACTGTCTACTGTGACTTGGCTAATCCACATTTCATATTCTTTTTGGAGATCATTGAACACTTTCAATACTAAAATACTAAAAATACTAAAATACTACTAAAATACTAAAATACTAAAACCAATATATGATAGGACTTAGTGGTTGACATGGAATGAAGAAGTTTGACTCTGATAAATAATCAGATAACAAAAAAAAAAGTAAAAATTCTGATAAATAAAAACTTTATCTAAGACAATTATTTTCCAAGGTGGGTGTTAGTTAGTTCGGAACAACCACATTCTGCACATATTCATGGGTTTGCTATCTTCTTCGCAAATTTTTATTGATTTGTTTTTTAAAAAAAGACTAAGATTCACAAGTTTCTTTTTTTTAGCAGTTGGGTTAAAAACTAAAATTGACATCAGCCTCTGCTGCTTTTGCATATACTGTAAGTATGATGGATAAACAAATTGATGGTGGAGGCTAAATGTCAAACTGGCAAGCTCTGAATTTGGCTGCATCCCTTGTGTTTTGCATTAAGTTAGATTGAAGAAATGGAAAAGATGCTGAAGTAGAAGGTTTCAATTTCTTCTTTTTTCCCTCAGAGCTTACTGATGTATATTATAATCTTTATTTGATCATCATTAAAAATGTTTGCGGCATCACATATATCTATTCTTAATTCAACTTGCAATCTGGGATAATGTATCATGGCGCGTTACATTACAGATATAAAAAAACTTTGTCAAAGGAAACACCTGTGCATGCTTATTTATAGCTTCCAAAGCAAACCTCCTGTCCCCTTGTCTCTTCTGTCCTCCAGGTCAATTTTACAAATTAGAGAAATGAGAGGAGATTTGACACTGAAAGCCTGCAGTCAGTGCTTTTTCCATCTCTGATTTACCATTTCTTTTGTTTCAAAAGACAAGCAGATGATCCACTTTGGGATCCAGGGTCACGAGAAGGGAGGCTCCCTTAACTTTAAGCTGGCCATCACACAACCCACCTGCACAACAGAGCGACAGTATTTCAGACTCTGCTACAACCTGCCGTCCTCTCTAACGCTGTCTTTCTCACTCCCCTTAAATGCCTGTCTTTTTTGTCTTTTCACTAAGTCTTTTATATGTGGATGCTGGAGCGTTAGCAAGACCACCTAATCTCACTGTCCTTCTCTCTCTCTGTCTCTTTCTCTCTCACTTATGCACAAACGCACACATGCACAGGGCCTGCAGCTCCTCTGTGCTTTGCAGGTTGGATTCACACCGATGCTTTCTCTGACTGCACTATTGTTATTTAAATGTGGGAAAGCGATCAGCAGCAAGCATTAATGGCATCTCCAGCTCGGCGGATGCAGCATAAGACACGCACACCCACTCACACAAAAGCATACACACATAGACATGAACGTATGCACGTGTGGGACACACACTTTCACGCAATCCTTGTGGATGCACCTTGAGGGCCATATGAATAACAAATACCTCTGCCATCTGCAATACCACAGAGTATTTCCAACCATTTCGGCACATTAGTCAGCAGTCCTTTGACTTGGGCTCTCCACGCAGTACTTGGTATGTTTGCAACACTCTCCCCTCGCTACATTACACTGCATCTGAGAGTGCAGGTTGAAGAGAAGTTTGTTTTCTAAGATTAAACTTTATGTCGATGCTGATCTGACCTTGTCCTCCTGAGTTTGATGTAGTGGGAGGTGCTGGAGTCATTTACTGCGGCGATGTTTTGTCCTGTCAAGGCCAATCTGAGCCTAGCTGGAATACCTTTGGTGATGGTATCGTTTTAAACTGGTGAAGACCTCCCCCACCTTCCCGACACTGCTAGAACAAATGGGATTAGACAGGCACCCCTGGCCATTAACACTTGATCTTTACCTGATTTCTTTTTCCTGAGGAAACCCCAGCTGAAATAGCCAAACACGTTTCCCTGAGATTCCCCCTGAAATCGAGAGATAAAGATGTTATTTCATTACAGTGGTAAGGAGGGCAAAATTCATTAAGAAAAGCTCCCAAAACTAGTTCATTTTCTTTCAACTTTATGATGTAGCCTACTAAAAATGAAATTAGTATTTTCTTGCTGTGCAGCATGATGGCTGAGTTTGTAAAACAATGTAAAGTTCTTGCTCAGGTGCTTGTATTGTTTAAGCAGTGATGAGTTTAGGAACCCAGGTTTGGATAAGATCATCATTATTTCGATAGATTATATTTTTCAGTCAGCCCTCTGAAGAGATAATTAAATAGTCCATTTTTAAAGACATCCTGGCAGATGAGAAGAAAATATAACTCAAGGGAAATTCAGATCATATTTAAATATTCCATGGATCATGCCTCTCATTTCGGTGTAATTAAATAAACACTGTTAATTAGCTGCTTAGAGTAATATGTTAACTTAATTTCCCCAAACAAAAGCTCAGTAAAATATTTAGGGGAAAAAAAAATTGGGAATAAAAAGGGATACCAAAGCAAAAGTTAGTTACCGTGAAAGTTAGGCAGAGTGTCTCATTAAGTTTGCCCACACATGCATCACGTTTAATTTTTGGAGGTTTGTGTTGCATTGGTGATTATTAGCATACATGTTTAAATCTGAGCATTTTTGTACTTTGTTGCTTTGTGTGTGTGCAGCAGTACATTTGTGTGAGGCACTGTGTATGTGTGTGTTGCAGCGTTGTCAGAAGTGATCCTATTTTCATTACTCACTGGCTCAAAGAAGGAGGTGAGGCCCTGGCTTGCAGCAGTGATAAATGCATTACCCCAATAAACCCTGTCTCCACTGAGGTGCTGAATGCTGACATGGGCGAACAAACACACACACACACACACACACTCACCCACGCACATACACACAAACGCAGGAAAAGAGAGTGAGAAAGAGAAAGTGGTGACAGAGAAACTGGGATGTATAGATGGAGGAAGTTAAAAGACAATCAGAAAAGAAGACAGAGCGAGTGACTGGCAAGAGCAGATGGGGAAGAAGAGATGGAAGGGCGCAAAGTTGGAAAAAGCAGGTCAGAATAGAGGGAAAAGTGACAGGTGCTGAGGAAAAGAGAGCAGCAGGAAAGAGGGGAGATGGAAGAAAGGATACAGCTGATGTGAGGGAGCAGGAGGTTGGAGCTGAGAGACAGAAGGTTAGTAGTAGAGGAGTGCTAATAGCTGTATGCAGAGCAGGATGCAGGATGTGGGGTATGCAGGGGCTTGTGGGGGGATGAATGGATGGAAAGCCGAAGTGATGGAAGAGAGGTGAGGGATCGATGGTATCCAGCTGGCCATTTCCTTGGCCAATCGTTAGAGCAGCACAAGTCTGATGCAAAAATGAATCCTGAAGGAGATGGGGGGGTTGGACACGTCAAATTTCAACTTTAGTTGCACATAAATACCTTCAAGTTTGTTTGAGTAATATTCCTCTTTGAACAGCTTGAATTATGCTTACACTGAGAGAAATGGGGAATCGCGAGCATTTGAGCACTGTCAGGGTTTTACTCACTTTTGAATTCTAATTATGCATGCAATTTGAAATGGCCTGTACACAATTTCATATGAGTCTGATCAGTATTAAGCCTGGCATACCTTGTAGAAACGGATTGGGTGGTTTGGTTATTTCATGAGTGCCAGATTCAGTGAAAGCCTGCAGAATGGATCAACCTTTCTCGCAGAAGTGTACTGCATCTGCTTCAGGATTCAAACTTACCAGATCAATAACTCATAAGTTAAACATTGTTAAAGTATAAATAATGCCTCTTTCCAAGTGTATTAAGTTAGACAACAAACCCCAAGTTAGTTTCATCAACTTGAGCCATCCATTGAACTTCAAAAAGGGACATTGGTCTTTGTGTGGAGCTGGATGCTGAGACAGATTTACAGCGGCGATCTACTAAGTGTAACCCTAAAAACTGATATCTCTTCTGTCTCTCACATTAGATCAAGTTAAATGTAGTTTTTTTTTTCAGCTGGATTATATTTGCTCTGAAACTTTCTGGAGCATATGTGTTTTAGTCTGTGTTTTCTTATCAATATGCAGTTAAATTTCCCATTAACCCTTTAATGTTTGCACTGAAAAAGCAAGATAAAAACATTTCTTTGCATTTTTCTTTTCATTTGGACAATAGCAATAATAAGATTAAATGTTTTTTAACAAATGGTTGAGGTAACATAAAATAGTTAGTTAGTAAATAATTAAATGGCCAGAACTTGAAACAGTAATGGGATAAATGCTTTATTTTGGCATTATATAACTAAACTAAGTAGTAGAGATGGCTCAGTAAGTTTATATCCACAAATATTTAATAAGATTCAATAAATGCTGAAAAACTTATCAAATGTTAGAACAGGGGGTTAAAGGGTTAAAGAAAAATAACAAAAACTCTTGGAAATTGTAGTTTAAATAATATTGTATTCGGCCAAAAGTGTAATTAGTGCCAGACTTCTAAGAATAGTGGCCAAATTTGATGAATTTTGAACTTTTCGATCTAATCTATAAATAAAAACTTTATATTTGTTATTTGTTTATTATTTATGATCCCCATTAGTCACTGCCTCAGTAGTGACTATTCTTCCTGGGGTCAATTTAGAAAAATTACAATACAATTAAGAACACAAAACATATACAGTCACACATTTATCATAAATGTGACATTAAAATAACCAACAATGTACACAGAGATTAAACAATAATAGAAAAAATAGTACTGATAATGTAATGTCACTCGGTACTCTAAATCTGTTATCTGTACATTGAAAAGATGCATGTGTGAGCACACTGTAGCGCATACCTCCCAGCACATTACCTCAGGTAATTAGTTGAGGGGAGGTGTGGATCAGAACCTTTGGCGTAGTGGACCAGCCTGTCTTGTGCCACAGCTACATGCAGGTCAGGCTTTCCTCATTAGCCAACATCATAGTTGAAAGTTGCTGTGTGTAAATTTAAATATGTCAAGTGCACTGAATGTGATCAGAAGCTCAGCAAAGACCCGTCGAATCTGAGCTTTGAAAAAAATATTATTGAAAAAAACAAAACAATTGAGCAGCTCTTTTTAATGTGTATGGGATTCTTTAGGAATTACAGCAGGAGTTGAATGTACTGTATTGAAGAGTTGGAGGGGAAGGGTCAGATGGGGAAAAATGAGAGTGAGAGGGGTGGAGGGCAGAATACAATTAAAAGGGAGCAGTGAGTCAAGGGGACTGACCCGCTGATGGGAGAGGAGAGGAGGGTAGAGGGCAGTTCTGAGTGCACGTGCACCACATAATGAAAGCTTGAACTTTTTGTGTCCAGGGTGGCATACCAAATCAACTCACCCTGGGACTGTTAAGAGAGAAAGAGGAGGGGGAACGGGGGAGAGAGTGCAGGCTGCAGCGGTAGAGCGAGAGAGAAGGAGAAATAGATATGTCAGGTGACCTGAATGAAAGAGGCAAAGGCGAAGGAGAGGTAGAGACTTTAACAAGGGGGGCAGAGTGGGACAGAGTAGGGATGGACAGAGGGATGCAGACTGGTTTGCTGAATGAGTGGAGGAGGAGTAAGGAGAAGAAAAAGGAGGAAGAAATGGAGACAGTGAGGGCCTCCTGCTACGTGGCTGCCATGGGGGCCTGAGTGACAGAAATTAATAATTAGTGACAATGATTGACAGCGCTCCCTCCATCTGCGGCTCTCTGCCGCCTCGCAACGCCTGCCTCCGCCAGCGACCATGGGCACAATGAGCTCCAGAGGGATTGTGGGAGACACACTTGATTGACAACTGCCTCCTGGAGAGACAAGGGGGATGGAGGGGTGGGCTGAGGCTGAGGAGAGAAAGGAGAAAGTGAAAAAAGGAGGGGTTTTGTTTGAGCAGGAGTGATAGAGGGGAGAGGTGGGTGACAGGGGGCAAAGAGAGACAGAACAAGAGGAGGGGGGGGGGTTGGGAGTTTAGGAAGATGGCCAGAGGATCCCCTACCCCTCAGAGAACGAGGAAGGAATTGCTGCTATCAGCTCTTGTCTCCCATTAGCATCCCCACTTTCTCCATCACACATTTGGGTTGCTCATCTTGCCATTCCCACCTCCACCAGCCCCTCACACCGCTCCACACTAGTGTATAGCACCATTATGCAAAAGTGACAAATTTACCACAGAAGGAAGGAAAGGGATAAATAAAGAGGAGAAAATGAGAAAGGGGGTTGAGGCCTCGGCTTTCGGTGGTGAGGGGGAATAGCCTGTAAATAGTCATCAGCAGGGAATTTGTCACTCTCTACGCCCCTGTCTCTTCTCTCTTTCTCTCTCCATCCTTCTCCACTATACTGTCGCTCCTGCTAACCATCCCTTCTGCCTGTTTCTTTACTGTCAGCAGAGACACCGCAAAGTGTCTCCTATACTTTTTGTCTTTCTATTGATGTAAAAATACATCTGTGAAAGAGTGTAACCCTATTTGATGATTCACAAATTGACATTGTGTTTTTTTCATTAATTAGTCACTCACTTTTTCTTGTTTTATCTGTTTACGTCCCTCCTCTCCCTGCCATATTTCTCTTTCATTTTGCCCTCATCTGATTTTTTACATCACCTCCTTCCCTCTAGTGTAACCCTCTCTTCATCCCTTTCCTTTCCATGCCAGGCCTGATTCTGCCTGCCATGACATGGCCTGAGCTAATGTGCTTCAGAATGGCTTAATCGCTGCACAGGTCTCCAAGGCTTACAGCTACACACTGTAACAAAGTACACTATTTACCTCAGGGCCACACAGAGAATAGGCTTGCTCAGAACACAGCTAAATCCTGTGGGAATCAGTTTCACATCACAACATATTATTGATTTTTCTTCCAGCCCCCAAAAACAGACATGTTTTTCATTGTTGCCTGAACCCAGCTTCCTATCTCTCTGTCCCTTACGGATTTGGGGAGCAAGCTCAGGATTAAGGTCATGGCCTAGAGGTAAACACTGTAATGTGTCTTATTTTTCCACCATAACTATTCATTTTGCTAGTTAGTGGGTAAAATGCGTTAACATACTCTCAATTTATTGCTGTGAAAAAGTGTGGACATTAACACATGTGAGTGCTACACTGTACACATGTTGAACCTTTACCATTCATCGCATTGAGTCACGACCTTTCCTCTATGTGAGCTGATAATGGTAAATTTAATCACCATGCAAATCAGGAAGAGGGAAGTACTCTTCACTCTCTGAATCAAATTAAATTTGATTTATAAAGCACTTTTCATACAACAAGCAACACAAAGTGCTTTCCCCATCAAAAACTATTCTTGAAAGTTAAAAACACAAGCACACTCAAGTTTATTACAGAACAATTTAGGAAAAACACAGCCAAGTAATCATACTTTCTCTTTCTCTTACCCCTAATCTCACTCTAAACAGTCTCTAACACTAATATGTCTAAAAATAACAACATAAACAGGCATGTGTCTTGGCACTGATAAACCACATGACGATATCATTGGGACCACATTACATTAAGCCAACACTATCACACATCAGCCATGAGGAAATCTAACACTAACAGCGTTAGTCCTGATGACATGTGACAGGCTACACTCAACTCTGCTCAGTATAAAACAGCAAAGCGTCAGCTTCACTGCATCACTGCAGTTGATCCAAACAGTAAATGTAAGTTAGCAGTTCAGCTGCACCACAGGCTTCCGTAAAGATACAAAACTACTACTAGGAGCAGCAGTTTCTATAAAGATGATGTATTCATCGCAATCTGCTTCCTGGAAAAGAAGTGTAGATTTGCTGGGTGTGGTGGTGTGTATCATGTTCTTATATTCGGTCATAAAATCTGAAAAGATGCTGCTGGCGTTGTGTGCTCGGCTTATATGTGATCTAGTCAGCTGAATCTCAGAGAAAGAATAAAAACAGACTTAAAGAAAGATTACCTCTGATATGCTTAGTTACCTGCAAACAGTGCAGCACTTACATTCCCACCATCACCTGACCTAAAATACAGATTGTTAATCAAATTATTACACAATGAAATTTGCATACGTTGTTTAAATCTGCTAAAGTTGCATCTCATTAATGCATCTTTAACATGTTGACTTTGACAGCAGCAGTTTTGTTCAAACATTTGTTGCGTACAAGTAAATGTCCTTGAAGACCCCACATCATTTTCTTTCTATGCCCAACTGAGGTTTGTAACTTTGCTGCAACCCTTTACTCTTTGTGGAAACACACACACACACACACACACACACATACACACACATGCTAAACAGACGGCACAGAACACGTGGAGTTGACAGCTGGTAACTGCAGGGCCCAGCAGGTGCAGTGTGTGTGCATGTGTGAGTGTGTGTTGGCCCCAGAGGGCCCCTGACTCATGGCCAGAGAGGCAGGCAGAGGTGTGTGTATGTGTGTGTCTATGTATATAGGTGATTGTAATGGGGGTGCCTGGCTGACTGACTAGCCTGGAGTTGACTTCACTTCAGCTCCAGTGATTGATTGCGATAGGCTTGGACACGGGGCGATGTATCGCCTGTGGTCACCGGCTTTGACTACCTTCATTACATCAATACTCCTCTCTTACTCCTCTTTCCCATTTTATTTTTGTTATTTCTGTGTTCTTGTGGTCTTCTAGTGAACTCTGAAGAGTTCACTTTATTGTGATGACCAGCGTTGATCTGGAAACTTTCTGGAAAAAAAACTTGCTTCGGGATCTTGCCTCATAAGATGGATCCTTGCTTCTTGGCAAACTTGCAGGAAGAACTTGAATGTCCTGCAAATGGGAAGTTTGGAGACAAACTTTTAATCTGTCTGTCCGGCTGTTCTTTTTTTCTTCTTCCTACCAGAGCCAGCTTGTTCTTGGTCAGTATGCCATTTGATGGAGTATATGCGTGCCAGCCCGCCTGCCTCTGGCTGCGGTGCCATCTTGAAAGGCGCCGCGACACACGCACCTGGCCCGCCGGCTGCCTCTTTGGTCTGCTTCACCTTTTGTCAGCACCATGTTAATGAAGGCCCCGTCAGTGTCCACTGCTCGCACACCGGGGCGCCTTTTAATGAGTTCGCTATTTGATCAGTATAAACGCACGGTATGAACCATCCTCAATTTTTTTAACATCCCTCACGGATGTTACTTTGAGCATGTGCGTTCACAAATGTGTGCGTGTAGCCAAAGGGGAGGCGGACAAGAAGAAGGGGGCTGGTCAGCTGATTAGGACTAGTTTATAATAAAAGGGGGATGGTGGTTGTCTTAAAAAAAAAAAGGCAAGAGAAAAGAAAATTATTATTTTTATTCTCTTCCCTTCTCCTCCCCCTTTTGTACCCAAGTGAGTCGTGGCTCTCCCTTTTCAGGGGTAGATGAAAGCAGCTGGGCGCAGGGCTTCCAACAAAAAGTGCCAAGCGATCACAAACAAACCTTCAGATGAATCACATCAAAGGCGCTGCCCCAATTGTTAGCCCTCTCGTATCTGCAGAAAATTGGCTCATTAAGGGCAAAAAATGACATTGTTTACATTAGCCAGGCCCCTGATTAGCGCCAGCCATGTTTGTTGTGCTGCTCTACCGTCCGCTTACTAAAAGACCACTTCAGCTGCTCTGCACAATCGCTCCTTTGAAGGCTTTCTTTCTGTGGAAAAAAAAGGATATAGAAAGAGTGAGGACAACAACGACAAAAAGAAACGGAAAAACAGAGTGGAAAAATATACCCATACACACACACAAATGCATACGATTACGGATCCAAACCGGCACAAATGGACATGATGGCTGGTCTTTTCTCTCTCTGCCTCTCTGCTCTCCTCTGCTTATTGGCTTTTCTCTCTTTAGGACTAATTAGGTTGCTTGTGGAAATAAAGGTGATAGGAGAGGACAGTTGGGCCAATGATGAGTCTGTTTGTGCAGTAATTGCACTGATAAAGAGGGGAGTGTTGTTGGCGGCAAAGAAAAGAAAAGAAAGCTTGACAATGAAAGGGCCTGGGGCTCCTCTTTGTGCCAACGGCTTCGTGTCTGTGAAAAGAACACCTTTTGTGGAGCAAAGCTTTTGTAAACTGGGATGATTTCTAATCTACGGAAAGTGTTGTGTTTTTTAGATGGACATCTTTGTGTGTTTGATCTCATGCATGTAATGTGTAAGGGTCCTTCTTCCTTTTTAGCTCCCACTTGAACTTATTTTTTCAATCCTTTTTGTCTGTTTAGAATGCAAGAACTTCTACCAGAACTTCCTCCTCTAAAATGTGAGTGCACTCTCAATTTATCTAAACATGTTCCGAGCCTGCACTTTACTTCTCATTTTAAATAAAACACAGTCCTCAAGTAATCAACTAAATGAATACAAAATTAAAAGTTTGAGTGCCTTTGTCTTTGCAGTGTTAGAACATGGTCAATACACTGTCTCCACATGCATGGACCCCATTTCAGTCCCTAATTTTCTTTTTCACTCCACCTATCCCTCACTTAGCACCACCAGTTTAAGAACCATTAGGTTGCAGGGCAGGAAACATAGCTTGTTTGCATACAAGATTAGTCAGTCCTTCTGTAATTCCATTATTTTGTTTAAGGTTTTAGAGCAATGTGTGCATCCAGAAAATATCTTTTTCATGGAAAGCCCTGCATATTTCAGAAAGACAATACTAAACCACATTGTATCCATCACAACAGCATGACTAAGCAGGAGTATAGTCCAGGTGCTGAACGGGCCTTTAAGGAGGCCAATAGAAAACATTTGGTGCAACATGAGATGAAAAACTCTGACAATAAAGGTCAAGTAGGCCTACTGTTGAGTAGCTAGAATCCTGCATCAGACAAGGATAGGACAACATTCATCTCCAAAAACTCCACCAATTGGTCTCCTCGCTTCCCATATGATTACTGAAGGGATGCTACACGTAGTAAACATCATGATGTTCACCTTTTCTGAGATATGTTGTTTATGTTCTATTGGGGATAAAATATGGGTTTTTATAACATATGCTATGCTGATGACACAAATCTACATAACCATCTCACCAGGATACTATAGTCTGATCCAATCACTGATCAGATTAGAGACTTGATGTGTCAGAACTGTCTTCAGTTAAATGAAGACAAAACTGAAATCATAGTTTTTGGAGCCAGAAAAGAATGATTAAAAGTCAGCACTCAACTTCAGACAGCTAAGTTAGAAACCACCAACAGAGCCAGAAACCTGGGTGTAGTCATG
>JAOXYM010000006.1:8338911-8349102 GCA_028567055.1 Leptatherina wallacei
GCAGCATTCAGTTTTTATGCTCCTCACATGTGGAACAAACTCCCAGAAACCTGCAGGTCTGCTGAAACTCTCAGCAGGTTTAAATCAGGGCTAAAAACTTGTATTTGCCGCCTTTTATGAAAAAAAGTGACATATCCTATTTTCCCTGAGGGTATATTTTCTTTTCATTTTCATACTTCTTTACTTCTTAATGCTTCATCTGCACCCCGCTGTAATGCTTCTAATGTTTTATGTAAAACACATTGAATTGTCCTGTACATGAAATGTGCTATACAAATAAACTTGCCTTGCCTTATAAGATTAGCTACTCATTGCAATCCGTTTTATTTACATTTTACACAACGTCCCAACATTTTTTAAATTTCTGTTGTATTTATTCTTATTCCACAGACTGATGCAACCAAATAAATATGATGGGCACAGAATTGGGTATGGACATGTTCTTACCAGCAACGTCTGAGCTGTACCTTTCATTTCCCCTCGAACAAACAGTCTGCTAGGCGATATATAAGTCCCGCCTTATAATCCCTTTCAACTGATTTGATTGGCTCTACGTTTTCGTTTCTTGCTAACGTGATTGGCTGTCTCTGCTGTCACTCACAAAGTTGAAAACTATACCTCTAGCGAGTGGCAAAGGAGAGAAAGATGGACCCGAGAAGCTATTTTAGGGTGAGTGAATGTAAAAGTTTATGTCGCAGATAAATTATTTTCCACCTGCTACTTAGTCATTAATAATAGTGATAATAATAGTCACTAAGTCAAAAAACTTGTCTTCAGTCAACTTGTCAGGCGACAGAATCAAAGCTGCCAGGCAGTTCAGAGAGGAGGAGATGCTTGAGGCAGGAGAAGAACCAGGTGAGCTTTTGTACTCAAGAGTTGTGACTTGGACGATATAATTAATTGAAATTTAAGGCAAACGATAATGACAAGCACATAAGCGACCCCATGCATCAACTATAGTAAAGTGCAATCATGCGTTTGAACATTTAGTTCCCTTAACCATCATAACTTTCCGTGTTATGTGTTGTGTGTGAAAGCTGCTTCGTCTTGCTTGACAGCCTAGGAGGAAGAAATTATCCAGTACCAAAAGCAGAACTGATAATGTCCGAGTTTATCAGTGATATGCTCTTTTATCATTTAGTCAGGGGGCTCAAGGCGGGTTGAGCTATTCATTCATAATCTACAACTGGTTACTTCAAATCAATTCAACAAGATGATTTTATCCTTTTGATTCCAAAACTTTTTTGTCAAACTTTTCCCAACAAGTTCAGTCAATGAACATTTGACCTATTAGAATTCATCTTGGTCTGACAGTGGTGATAAAAAAAAGACAGTGTATGACAAAAAATGAGAAAAAAAAAAGACTTGGGGAGTAAAACTTGGCGTTATGGGTGAGCAGGTCAAGCTGCATCGCTAACGACAGCCACTGACCCAGAGCTTGCCCCATGTTAGCCTTCACACTTCCTCTGCTCCCCAGGCCGCCTCACCTTTGCTCTGGGAGAGAAATGGAGTCTGAGCTAAAAGTGGGGGAGGGATTGAAGGGATGATGGAGAAGACCTTCCCCTCAACATAATGATAACCGTGGAGATCTGGCCACCGTTCCCCACTGGCCCCTGGACACTCAGCACCATGGCCCCTAGGTCAGCTCAGCATATTATACCTCTTCTCTCCATCTGAACTCTCTGACTTCACATTTACATACCCACCACTTTTTTCCATACTTTCTCTTTTTTTTCTCATTTTGTTACATTTCCTCCATTTTCTTCCTCAGCACACCTCATTTTCTCTTCTGCCTTTCTAAGAACTCCTCCCTTTCTCCTCTTTGTCTTTTGCATTTCATTTGTACAGTCCAGGTTTTGTGTGTGTATGTGTGTGTGTGTGCAATAATTACCATTTAGAATACTAGCAGATCTCTGAGGGAGGGAGTCCAAGTTTGCCAACGCTGAAGCATTATGGGAGCTGTTTGGTTTGTGTTTAGGTGCCCTTGGTTTGCTACACTAAGGAATCAGTATTTCCTTGACTTTTGACCGTCTTTGTCCCCAGGGGGGAAGCAGGGAGGGATGAAAGGGCACAGACTGACTTCTATTTGCCATTTAAGGACCCATATGGAAAATATAAATTGGTATCAGCAGGAAAGACTGAAAGCATTGGCATTCCGGGCATCCAGCATTTGAATTCATGAGATTGAGTTGTGTCTCTGCCCACCTCTCAGTAGGAATATTTAAGAACATGTCACAAGAGGAAAGATAGATAGAGATGTCAACGGTGCTGGATTCTGTCATTGTTTTCTGCCTGTGTGTCTTTATGGGTCTTTTTTGTTCCGTCTCTCCCTAATATCTGTAAGATACATGGGATGAATGTTGACAGCTACGATGAAATGATTTAAGATAAACTGTTTTTTGTTTTTTTTTTTAATTTACAAATCAATGCAGCTTGGAAAAAGAGGTTGTGCTTTCAAATATTGTTCATTTTTATTTCTGCATTCAAGATATATAGTGACGGGAAAATTATTAAACCCCTTGTTTTCTTCAATGTCTTGTTCATTTTATCATGTTCCAACTCCTGTGTGTACCATGTGCTTAAAACAGATGGAAAAGAAAAAGCACTGTTTTTGGCAGTACAATGTGAAACCTTCCGTGATTTAGATTATTATCTAGAGAACCATGCGAAATGGATATCAGCTCTTAAATTAAAATGTAATGAGCTATATTTGTTGTTATCATTATATTTGTCCAAACAAATGGACCTTTAGTTGTACCAGGCATTTAAAATGAAGAAGAAAACGAGAAAACAAGAATCATTTTCCCGCGAGTGTATGATAGATGTCAGCCTTACTGACTTATCGACTGACTCCCACATGAGTTGAAATTTTTTTAAATGAATGCGTCATTCTCAGATTTTTGTAGATTTTTTGATTAACGAGGTGCACCTAAAACCATGAATTCCTGTCTTCTTACTGTATGTGGTTGGAGCTTTTCAGTGTATTTTAGATTAGTAATCAATGCTAAAGTTTTTAAATGGAAATCAAATGTAAATGACATGACAGGACCACAAGACAAAAACTAAGAGGATGTTGTTTAAGGGGGTAAATTAAAGCAATTTCCTGATGTAACTTCAGCCAATTCAGTGCCAAGAGACATGTGTGCAAGTTAACATAGTCGCCCAGTGACACACATCTGGGATTAGTGAACCGAGTGCAAGAACACATAATTTTATGAGCAAAACATTAATCATAAGTAATACAGAGTCAGTCAACTGTGGTGTCAGGACAGTTGTCACATTTAATAGTTGGCTGCCGAGTATACCTTGACCAACTCAACTCTGCTAAAGGTTTCCTCATCTGTCACTAAATAATGTTGGATTTGACAGATGTGGAAATGTACAGGTATGTACATTTAAAATAACTTCTAGATCTTGTAAAGTTACTCTAATCGTAATGTGAATTACTGTATTTTTCACTACCAGATACCTGTGATTTAATATTTTAGGATTTAGATCCATTTTGAATTGTAATTGAAATGTTTTAATGAACATGTAAATGATAAACTGAGGCAAAATATTGTTAAAACCTCATTTATTTTTCCTCAAGAAATTTCAGGTTGTTCATAAGATGCTCTCTAAAAGGATAGTCCATTAAACGTAAATATATCTTGATAATATACTTATACTTTTTTGCACTATAACGAAGGAAAAATGTGGAGTTTTTGTTATTTAAAGTTCATTATGCTATTTTTCTGGTCTGGCTCACTTGAGAATAAATTGCACTGTGGTCCATAAACAAATATCAGTCTGACACCCCCGGTCTAAATTCAGTTGTTCACTGACATAAAAATAACGACAAAAAGATGTTTCTAGTATCATATAATGTAGAAGTGTTTAAAGCTACTGTTAATTGTATCCTGTACTAATGACTACATACATTTTTAAAATGATTACAAGAGCTATCTGAATGTAATGAGGATGTGACGGTTGCATGTTTACACTGGTTAAGTTGGTTAGGACTGGGGCCAGTATGCTCTCTGTAAACAGCAGAGGCCGCCTTGCCAAAGTGTTTATCTGAGTTACAGATCGCTGGATTTGTAAGCGTTTGTGAATGTTCCACACTAGCAATAACTGGAGAATGCATTTTGTAAAACAAACTTGTTAGTCAAATGCAATTCCTTGATAATGGCAGTATAATCAGCCTTGCAGACTGTCAATATATGTACCTAAAATACCAATCACGTCACTGATTGTCCCAGATGTTGTTGAAACTTTGTTTTGGAGCTGGTACCACCATATTTAGATACCTATTCCTAATTATATGTACGTTCTTCAGAATAGGGATGTTGTCCAAATAAAGGGGAAAAAAAATTTCTGTCTGGCTTCGTTAATACAGCTACATGAATTTAATGTTCCTAACTAGGTGCAACACTCCATGTTTTCAGTTGGATTAAAACAAAGTGATGAAGTGCTTTTGCATAATTTTAGCAGTAGTTATAAATACTACTGATTTTCAGGATTGATGAATTATATTAATATTTGTATAAGACGGTTTCAATAGAGAAGCTATTCAAAGCAGCCGGGCTGGTTTTATGAAATATTGTCTTTTATTTTTTGGAAAATGCTATTTTATAATTTTATAAACTTAAAAGATTCTCATCAAATTTTCTGCAAGATTTCTTCAAGTTGATTTTTCAAATGAATTTGAAAACATTTAGAATTATGATGCCACAATATGCAAACCAACAGCAAATTTTGCAAAGCTGGAATTATATAATGAGGGACATATTTGTTTGATGAGTGACTTAGATAATTAATTTGTAAAAATGGTTTGATAAATTTACTGCTGATCATTTTTGATGAAATACCAGTTAAAGCCGAGAACAGAAATGTTTTACTCAGCAGTTTGAATTGTTAAATGTATTTCCACTTTCATGGCTATTCTATGTTCAAATAACCCCTAAGTACCCAATAAAAATGAAAGACTGCCTCGTAACACATGCATAATATCTTGAATCATGAATCAGTACCACACTGACGACATAATAGACTTCTTGCCCTACATAGCAACCCCTGCTTCCAGGAACCACACTCGACTTACTGAAGTCAGGGGCTGAAGGGAGTAAAGTATTCTAGATGGATGGGCAGGATATAGTATGTATTGTGTGTGCATTTGTGTGTGTGTTGAGGAGGAGGAGGGGTGGTGCAGTAGTCATATGGCTTCATGGGAGCAGGCCTAGTGGGGGACTGCATTAGGAAAGGGTTGTGTCCTGCTCATGGGACGAGGGACTGGCTCTGACCTTGTGGATGATAACTGCCACCAGGGGTCACAGCCAGCCGCTGAGGGGAAGCGACATAGAGTAAGAGTGTGTTGAGAGAGAAGGGACAAAGCCTTTTCTCTCCATCTCACCCTGCTCATGTCAATGCTATCAGTTCAAATGGAACATTATGCAAAATGGAGATGATTTTTGCTCCAGGGGGTGCGATAGAGAGAATTGCGGGTTAATGTAGGGGAGAAAAGAAAAGCAAGATTGGGATTTGGTTGGGTTAGAAGAGAGGGTTTGAGCCATAGTATGGGGGTTGTGGGGGTTTGGTGGGGGGATATAACAGGGTTAATAAAAGTGACAAGTGAGCGTTTCATTCTATCTAAGCCACCGTCCTAGACAGGTAACTCACTTAGAAGATCCGCTGAATGAGGGAGTCAGGCTACCGGGAAAGATCGTCACTTCGGTGTCTTTCTCAATATAAGCCAGAGGCGACACAGGACCCCGGGGTCCAGCTTTCCCATATAAAAGCCCACCTGAGAGCCAGCACAATAAAGTCCACTCAGCCGGATGCAATATACTGCAAAGAGGTTTTCCTGAAAAACTTGATTTAAGCCGGAAAGAAATTGAAAGTTATTTGCAAATAGTGATTTTGTAAAAATCATATACCCCAAGATGACTTAGGAAAGTCATTCATATAAGATTGACTGTTATCTACAAGCTAAATGGATTTGGCTTTACCTGACTCAAAAGAAAAGTTATTGGAAAACACACTTTCCTAAGTCTCTTGTCTCTTCCTGTGAACTGTTGGGGGTGGGGGGGGGGAAGTGCAGCGCTGCATAAACTCTCAGAGGATTTTCTGTTTTCATCGCATATACTGTTTTGAAAGGGAATTAACTTTCAAAGATGTTGCCAAATCTCACTTGTACTATAAGTTTATTTTACTTGCCACGAGTTAAAGATATGATTAGCTTAAAAGCATTGTGGTTAATGGGAATTTTCCTTTATTCGATTCCCAACTCAAAAAGTTCACCTAATTTTCCTCGTTATTGGTTGTTTGTAGCTCAGATTGTGTCTGACAGATTCTGCAGATTTTTTTTCTTTACCTGGGGATTGATTAATAAGGTTGTCTCTTTGAAGACAACTTCATCACTCACAATATCTTTTAATTAGTTTGACTTTTTTATACACACTAATTGCATTCTCATATCTTACTTCAACACTTTAGTGCAGTGAACCGAGGCATCAGCTTGTTGAATATTTGTTGTTGACATGTAAAGGTTTGCTCTGGGTAGGTAATGAGATCCTGCTCCAAGTGGAGGAGTTCAGGTGTCTCTGGGTCAGAATGGTGCTTCCTCTGCAGTGATGTGGGTTCTTCATTGATTAGAACAGCGCTATAAGTACGGTCTATTTACCTTTTAGGGCTGCACGGTGGTGTGGTGGTTAGCACTGCAGCCTTACAGCAAGAAGGTCACTGGTTCAATCCTCAGGCAAAGTTTGAGCCAGAGGAGGTTGCTGGTTCAAGCTGGGGAGGGGTTTGAAACAGTGGCCTTTCTGTGTGGAGTTTGCATGTTCTCCCCATGTATGCGTGGGTTCTCACCAGGTACTCCAGCTTCCTCCCACTGTCCAAAGACATGCATGATAGGTTAATTGGTCACTCTAAATTCTCCCAGGAGTGAATGTGTGTGTGAATGGGTGTCTGTCTGTCTGTGTTGGCCCTGCGATGGACTGGCGACCTGTCCAGGGTGTGCCCTGCCTCTCACCTGATAATCGCTGGGATAGGCTCCAGCCCTACCTGCGACCCTGAATTGGATTAAGCGGTACAGAAAATGAATGAATGAATGAATGAATATTTACCTTTTAGGAGCTGAGCCAAAAGGAAAATCTTGTTGTTAATCTACGCTCCTACCCTCTCCTATGGTCCCGAGCTGTGGGTAGTGGCCGAAAGAAGGGAGATCGTGGATACAAGCGGCCAAATTGAGTTTTCTCCGCAGGGTGCCTGGGTTCTCCCTTAGAGGTAGAGTGAGAAGCTCAGTCATCCAGGAGGGACTTGCTGCTCCTCCGCAATGGGAGGAGCCGGATGAGGTGGCTCGGGCATCTGGTCAGGATGGCTCCTGGCAACCTCCCAAGTGAAGTATTCCAGGCATGTCCAGCAGGAAAGGGTCTCGGGGAATAGGATGTGCTGGAGGGACTATGTCTCTTGGTCTGCCTGGGAACGCTTCGGGATGAGCTTGACGTAGTTGCAAGGGAGGGGAGAGTCTGAGCTTCTCTGCTACCCCTGCAACCTTGCCAAGTTACATTACATTTACTTTTGCCTCTTTTTGTTGTGGACTGATATTCTGCTTCTGTAGTGCAGCACCGAGTGGTTTTCTGGGGATGTATAGTGGACTTTTAAGTAAAGAAGAAACAAATGTCATTATTTCATTGGTGATATATTTGTACCACAACTCACTATGGCACACATGGTGGTAAGAAAACAGACACACTGTTCCCATTGCTCCTACTGTCCCCTGTTTAAAAGTCATTTGAACTTCCAGCCAAAGCATTGACACAGTTTGTATGGTTGAGACTTGGGAGAGCCCCCTGGGATGTGTTAAATACTTTGCGTATTGCTACCACAGAGGTTAACAATTATTTTCTCCCTTCAAATGAGGGGCACTGACCCTAATATGAAACCACTTAACACTCATAATAAGATGATAATTGGCCAATGATTATGGCCTTGCCCCTCCCCCAGCCTCAAAACTGCCATTTAATTGTAATAGATTACCTGCGTGTATAATTGTATAATTTCTAAAATGAAGCACGTGGAAATGTGTGTGTGTACATGAGCTTGTTCGTTTGAGCAATCATCAGTGGGGGAGGGGTGGCAGAGACTTGGATAAGGCCTCAGATTATTTCGTCTCTTTCCATCGTGATATTTTCTCTTTACGCTCAACGCCCCATGTCCTCGTGTGCGCGGTTCACTGATGACTGTCGTAATTGCGTGTTCATGGGCCCAATTTCCCTTGAGGGGTTCCCCAAATTAAAAGAAGTCATCCCACTCTTCCTTCATCTCCCCTTTCTCCAGCACCCTTTTTTCTTCACAAACACACACACACACACACACACACACACACACACACACACACACACACACACACACACACACACACACACACACATGCTTTATCGCTTCCTCGTCTCTCTCTCTTTTTTACAAGCCTGCTCCAGGGATGCCGTGCTTATTTGAATGGAACTTTCTTGTCTTTTTCTTTCTTCCTTTTCAAGCCACTTGTCACTAATGAATAAATAAAACACACACAAGCAGTGGATTGACTTTCATGCATGGGTGCACTGGCTTTGATGAGACCCCCCCTCCCTTGTGCCCCCCTTTCTTCAATCTTATTGACAAGCTGCTGAATACAGTCACTGCCCTCCACTAGGCTGCTCTTAAATATTTGTTTTAATTCTGTGACCTCTCTCTGGGAGGTCACATAGCTGTAAAGAAGACCAAATATATATGTGTGCTCAATATTGACACCACTAATCAACATTTTAACAGTCCTTTATTCAGTCGGCTCTCCAACCTGAACACCCTGCATTTCTGAGGATTCTGTTAAATAAATAGCCCTGGTATTCTGGTAGATAGCGATTAAATCATCCTTAAAGTATTTAGAAACAGAAATTCTAATATTATTTAAAAAAATAATAAAACTTATCAAGCTTATTAAGTCACTGCTTGTGTTTAAAATGAATTACGTAATTCAGATACTTGTCCAATTTATACATAAGACATGATTGACTCTATTGTTGCTGTTACATTGAAAATAAAGTTGAAAGCCATTTATTCGCAAATTCATGCAGAATTTCTTCTAATGATTAAAAGTTCAAGTAATAGCGGTTGATATACCAGAGGTAGCGTGTTATATTCACTGACCTTTATTAACTTAGTTTAAAAGGAAAACAAAGGCCACTCTGTTGAGGGTAGCCTTTGCTACTTGTGCAGCTAATGCCAGCAGTTTATGCCCTTTCATAACTGCCAAGGGCCTGGCACGCTGAGCGAGGCAAAGGGATCCTGGCACTAATTAGCATGTAATGGCATCATAAATTATGGACAAATCAAGGCGGTGCATCAGACAGACGTTTTAATGAAAAGTTGTAATGGGTCACCCCCCGAGGCTTGAGGTCCTCCTGAGTGTCAGGGTTATCTATCTTATCACAGCCAGTGACACAATCCAATCCACAAACAGATTCAGACAGACAGACTGTAAAGTCTGAATTTTATTATTATCATTATTAATATTTTTTTTGTACCTTTTCCTGGCAGCAGAAGGATGATCTGGGCTCTGTCACTGTGTTGTGCTGAACAAATTTGCTCTACCAAGAGAAGCTTTATGGATGTAAGGCTCCTTGATACTCAAGTATTATTCTTCGTTTTTAAATTTGCTTATTGCTGGACCTGCGGTGGGTGGTCAAAAGACAAAACAAGCGAGAAAGTGGACCGAAGAGAAAAAGAGAGGAAGAAGGAGACATTGATAGAAAGGATAGAGAACAATCACTATGACTGTACGGTCAGAAAAAACCAGACAACTAGCTGCTACACCTGTGAAGAAACAGAAATTATCCTACGATCTTTGTAAGAAAACACAGCAGACAATCATTAGGAGCACCTACAGGAAGTAGTGTGAAAATCATGAACAACAACAACAACAACAAGTATACATTGTGTGTGTATCTGTGAGTGTAAAATATGTGGAATGAGTTTTGATTTCTCTTCTCCACAAATACTTGTTTTGTTACTTTGTCATCTTTGAAATAATTTCTCTTCCAAAGAGTGTATCCAATATGCCAAAGAAGCAGATGACCCTCTGTATATATATATATATATATATATATATATATATATATATGTATATATATATGTATGTGTGTGTGTATGTATGTGTGTGTGTGTATGTATGTG
>JAOXYM010000006.1:8352144-8363950 GCA_028567055.1 Leptatherina wallacei
GTGTGTGTGTGTGTGTGTGTGTGTGTGTGTGTGTGTGTGTGTGTGTGTGTGTGTTTGTATGTGTATATATATATATAGTATATATATATATATATATATATATATAGTATATAGTATATGGAGTGAAGTCTGCAAACATGATTGACTTTTCATGCTGCACAGATGCAGGCAATGTCTTGATTTTTTTCTGACACAGGTGCTTCCCTTTGACCAACAAATCTTTAAAGAATTGAACATCAATCCCTGGAAAGAATGGTCAAATAAAATCGCTTTGGGACTTATTGATGGCTCTTTTGTCCCTATGTGCAAGATACAACAAGGTTCTGGCTGTGACTGCCAGATGAGCGTCTGAGAATCATTAGCAAAGCTGATTTGATTTACGTCCTGTGTAGACGGGGCCACCCAAATGATCTGCCTCGCTATGGCCATCATCAATCACCGCCAACCAGAGGGCACAGCAGGCACGCATGGGAAGGAGAGCGGGATGCCACACTAAAGAACCTACAGGATTGTGTGTACACACTGCCACATGTACACACTATACTGAGTAAATGTTTCTGTGTTTGTGAATTTGTGCATGTATGTGCTTGTTCTGTGTTATTTTTCTGTGTTCTGCTGTCATAAATCTGGATCTATAATGTAATTATTCATTTTCAGGGTGTTCATTTGTGTATTACACAGAAGCCTGGTGGCTTCTAAAGTTGACCTCCTCACCGGGCTTAATCGTCAACAAATCTTTGAAACTTATTACATACAGTTATCTAGAAACAGTTGTTACATCAGGGCAGCTCAGTTGGAAACAGATGTAATCATTGGGAAGCTTGCCAGTTAAATCTGAATGCACTATATTCTAGTGGTTTTTAATCTTTATACATTGCGTGAGGTTCAAGACCTCACACGTTTAACTATGACAAGTTTATGTAATTCAGAATTGTCACTAGCTAGCCATACAATAAGCAACACAGATAAAAACCTTTGTGACTTTGAGTGATAATGTCTAAGAATAATGGAAACTGTAAAAATTGTTTTAGATGACTACATGTATGAGATTCTGTCATTTGCTGCTAAGTGAAGTCAACAGTGTTTGCCAATGCAGCTAGTTCTACAAAATGCTTCCAAATAGCATTTTTCTTCCAGCATGTCTATATGATCTTAAATAGATGGATAATTTTTTGTGCAAATTCTTAATTTAGCTCTGCACAATTTGTAATAGGATTATAAGCGACTGCTGCACAGCTGATTGAGGCAAAATGTAGCTGTGGTTATGACGAGAGCCATGGTTGTGCTGGTTGTACTGGAGCACTTAACTCCTATCCTTTGTTAGTGAGACAACTATCAGATCTAATATACTGCTTTGTGGGTTCAAATCCCAAATAGCTTAACAGCACACTCTTGGCTAAAGATGATAAGGGCCATACAGGAGACTGTAGTAACAGCTTAGCTACCACAGCTACAGCCAGGCAGAGCAGTTGCCCTCAATGTCAGAGCCTGTAGAACACAGGGGCTTTGGTCTTTGAAAAGAAAAAGGCAATAAATACATAAATTAATGTCATTTTGTCTGTACTGTCTACAGAACTGGAGTCCTATAACACTAATTGTGAATCTTGGAAATCTCATCCAGAATGATGCTGTTGTTGTTTAACTGAGTAATAAAACCAGACAGGTATGAGAGGACGAAGAACATTTTTGCTCAGTGTACTGAAACAGTGCACATTCAATCAAATTAGATCTAATTATATGGAATAACAGAGACTTTCTAAAGATGCTCTTGGATGTTTATGCAGCAGGTCTAGTGGATACCAACTCCACATTTTAAATTCTGTCCAGCAAATGATTTTTTGCCAACCTGTTTGTTTCTGGCCCAAGGCAAATGAACTTCTGAAACCCATATGCTGTTCATGCGGTCTTGAAATCACAGTCAAATGTAGTGCTGCTGCTTAATCAAAACATTCTGGTCACTGATCAAACTTTCTGCCTACAGAACTCAGCAGTTTTTCCCATTGCCTGTAGTGTGTGTCTGTGTTTGTTTATTTACATGTGTACAGTTATCTATATGCCTGACAGAGTTAAAGTGGGAGCCTGTTGAGAATAGGGTGAATTTCCATTTTGGAGGTTGATGATTGACAGCCAACTTCAGCTTTCCTGGGAGTTGTTGTTGGCAAAATTCCACGGTGCCGTGTTCACTTACAAAGAGTTGGCACAGGTTCCACTCCACAGTGGCGCACAATTCACATGCCATCGCACTGTTGCGTCAGCAGTAATCTCTGAAAACCAACAGAGATGAGGAAATAGATCAACGTTTCGTAAATCGAAAAGCCTTTATCCAAGCCTCCTCCCATCATAAACACTTCCATGCTTAAACACAATGCCACTTTTATTATTGGAACACGCATGCTTCATCTCCCTGTGTTATGCTAGTTGTTTACACTTTTATAATATTCACAATTTGGATATTTATCCTCTTTTTTTTCTTATTCACTGGAGCAGCGGAAAAGATGTTCAAACACAGAGTACTGAGTAGTGTAAAATAATGACCAATAGAATACACTCGTGCTGTGGATTATATTTGAGACATGCATATTACACACTGGGTAATGGAGAGTTATGTGAGCACATGCACATGGTTGTGTCTGTGTGTGCATGGAGGGGGTGAAGGCCAAATTAGCCAGGTTGTATAAGCAATTATTGGGGCACGCTCTGTACCTAAGCACCCTAATAAGTATGTAGAGAAAGCATTATTCAATTAGGATGGTGGTTTGCTGTAGCGAGTAGCAGAGCAGTGGTGACAGCGCCGGTGTCTTCTCCTTATGAAACAACCTATTTAAGCTAAATCAACTCCCACTTAAGAGCTGCGGTAATAAGCGTGCGGCGACGTTCGGCGGCCCGCGGGGGCCCATCCGTCATGCTGTAATACAGAATCAGAATGAGTGATAACACCTAGTGCTGCTACAGCGCCTTAGCTGCTGCCGTTGGAGAGGCTCTTAAACACACACAAGATAACATGGACACTTACACACACACTTATACACACATTGCTAGAAGCAGCAATACTGCTGGATGGCTCTGCTCATTTTCCTCCTCACATCCACCTCCTGCTCTTGCATATGTGAAGAGAAATTGTGTTTCTATGGATCTGCGAGTATGAGTTTCTTCTTCCCTCCCCCTCTTTTTTGTTTTTGTTTTGACTTTTTAGCCACTGTCTAATGTGAGCCAGCTGTCCTGACTGTTGGTCTGGTTTGTGATCAAATTTCTGTTTTAGTGTTGCTATTGATTTAAAATAATTTACATAAATATATTATTACATTTCTAATGTCATGTTTCGGATTCATCTGTTAGTTTTCAGAGCCCAAGCCAAACCATTTCAAAATGTCCTCATGGTTATAAAGTAAATAAAAGCAGTAACCTTGAGAATGTTTGTCATTTAGCTTCATAGAAGATGTGTTTAGATGTGATTTATTGTGATCAATTCCTCCGGTGATTTTTGAATTAACTACTGTATTTGTCCAACTTACATCATCACTGTCTTTGTAGAAGACAGTAAAGACACACTACTTAACTTTAGCCATTTTCTCAGTGACGTGCCTCCTACTGATGGCTAATTCGGCATCCATCTCCTACCTGTACTGTGAGCTCTCTCCAGATGGTAAAAACAGTCTTATCTTGACTCTTGTTTTATCTCTTGCTCTGTCTCTGGGCCTCTTTAGTTTCCTCTCTTCCTCTGATAATGTCTTCTAACACTTCTTTTGCTAAATCCGCCACGATGTGCGTTCAAAAAAATCAGTTTTGTTTACATCCGCTTGCTAGCTTGAGACACATGCGCAAAGCGAAATTCAGCTGACAGCATGTGTGCGTCCCGGATGAAAAAGTTCTATAGTTCGGTTTCTCAGCTGTGGGACGCTGCTGGGCTGCGACCACTCCAGAAATGCACATAATAGATGTCACTGTGCCATCAAATGAGTCCAGAATGCTGAGTTTTAAGGTCAGAAAGTTAAGGAAAGTTACGGATCTTTAACACTAGTTAGTAAATAATGACTTTAGCCTAATTTCCAGTCTACATTAAAAACTCACATGAACGGAGCCTTCTGTCCATCTTTCTACATTTTTTACTTGCGCATTTTCAGTCTGTTTTCAGAGAACTTGAGCCTGCGTACACAGACAGAGAAAAAGGATCAGTAGAAGAAGAAAAGAATGGGAGTATATGCGCAGTGACATATTTGACAATGGACATATATAAAGGGAGCATAAATGAGGATTTACTTAAATCATTCTTTAAAATGTACCAGATTGAATTATAGAAACAGTAATCTAAAGCAACAACAGAGATCTGGGTGGGTAAGTTAGGTGCAGGCACATCCTGCAGTCATAGGAGGAGGAGCTTGCCTTAAACTCAAACACACGCATGAATATAATAAACTTTTACCACATTGTTAATGTAAAGTGACAGGTTTCATTTAACATTGCAGACACTTATCACAGTTGTTAGTCTGCATGAACAGATATTTCAAATACATTATCAGCTTTTAAAATCCTGTATGGTTGACGTTCCCTGGGGAGGAAAAATAAATGTTGTAATTGTTTGGTTAATGCTGTTCTTTCTAAAATAAGGGCCTTTAAGATTTTGATCAAATTATTGTCACCTCATGAAAATTGCTATCAAGTGGGTGCTTTGTCTTAAACTGTAGTTCTATCAGTGGGACCACAGTAGTTCATTTCTTTTCTGTACAAGTACTCGTCTTGCTTTTCTACCGATAAAAACTATTACACAGAAGTACAGCAACAAATACAAACAACAGGGGAAAAAAAGTTTATTTGAGGATTAAATTATGAATAGATAAATGAATGGAGGAAAACAGCAACAAAACATCTACAGTGTTAAAAACAGAAGAGGGAAAAACAGTCAATAAGCGGCATGCTTGAAATGTTTCAGAAGGCTGATTTCATGGGCATCCTCTTTTTTTTTCTTGTTTGTTTTTCTCCTCCAGTCACTCTTCATTTCTTTTTCTCTCTCCCACTTTTCTTTCTCTCTCCGTGGCTCATCAGTGTGGTTGTTCATCGGTAATGACTCCCACTGTGGCAGTGCCCCTTTAAGGTTGAGGTTCCCCCTTACCCGCCCCTCCATTTTTCCCCCTCCTACTCCCTCCTTCAGTCCCATCCGCCATGCATTATTCATGGCTTCACAATCAAATGAGGGAACAACGGTTGGTAGCAGGAGACATGGTGCATGGCTCTTCCTCCCCAAAAGTCCCCCGAGGTGCCCCAGTCTGGTACCCACCATCACCCACTCCCCTTAGCACCCCTCCTCGACCCAGCCCAACACTTCACCCTCACCCCTCCCGACACAGTGACAGATTTTGGTTTTTTGATTGGAGTGAGGGTCCAGACACATTGACTCCAACCTACCCTTCCCTGGGGTTGTTGGCAGCCATACTGGTCATTGGTGACCTCCGTTGCCCTTTGGGGTACTCATCACTTCCTCTTCCTCTCCACAGGGATGCACCCACAGTGTCTGGCACCTTTTTGGTGGGTGGCTAAAGAATGGTGGGTTGTGCTGGAGATACAGTTGTGTGGAAAAAAAACAACTTTTTTCTTCTAGTGATTTTAAGGCTTTACATGTCAGGTTCTTATATATGTTATATAATTAACAACACATGACATATTACACCATTTTGTTATATTGGAGAAGCAGTTTGTGAAAAACAAGTTAACATTCGGTTAACATAGCAGCAATATCTTGTAAAATAATTTTCTTTATGATGTCTCATATCATTGTAGATTATTTCAGCCCATTTTTCTTTCCAATGTTCCAATGAGATATGTGGGAAATTATTTAGAAACAATCCTTTAAATGTCCTGCCACAGCTTTTCAATCAGGTTGAGGTCTTTACTTTGATTGGGCCTTTGCAACACCTCAGTACTTTCCCCATTAAGCACTTCAGTGTTGTGCTTGAGATTGTTGTTCTGTTTCACAAACTAATTTTGGCCAAGTTTTGGCTCTCTGCAACTGAACCCACATTCGGCTCTAGTGATGCACCAGTCCACTTTTTCTCAGCTTTGATCCAAATCCAATGATTTTAGATGTCTGCTGATACCAATACTTTCCACTATCAGAGCTCTTTTATTTGAGCTATAATATTGAAAAAAGATAAGCTCACAAATAAAATCTTAAATGTAGTCTGTAATGGGGACATTAGGAAGAGAATATCAATAGGGTGGAAAGGTTACAGCCAATAGAAAACAAAATAAAACTTCTAATGAAAATAACAGTGATTTGTTTGTAAAGTTGAGAGTTATTAAAGTATTTAAGTTAACAATCTGAAAGCCATTAAATCCAGCAAAAATAATGCACCATTGGTAACAGTGTCGCTTAAGCTCTCCTTTCATGTATGTGAAACATGCAGCCGATGTGCTGCACACAGCTGTGCTGTTAAACACGATTTTTACAGTTTTAGACATTGTTTGAACTGTTTTTTGACATCTTTGCAGAATGTTTAGTGAAGCCAACTGTATAGACACTTATATAACATACAGCATTCTATGTCTATTTCCACAAAGATAAAGGGCTCATGGCATAGTTTCTCCATGGTTTCTAACTTATTTGCAGTATGAAAATATATATCAGTATCACCCTAAACTTTACCTAAAACCTAAAGTAAAGAATAAAAAAAATAAAACCCCCCAAAAGCAAAAGGTATAAGCATTTTATGCAGAAGGAACTTGATTTATCACGTAGTGTTAAACTGTCATTCACAAGACTTTTTTCTGCTATCTGGCCACTGTGACACCATAGTTATTGCATTTCCTTGTATGGCCAAATTCTGCGCAGGCACTAGCAGTTGATAGCTGATAGCTGCCATTTAAATGGATTAGGTTGAGTGAGAAGTGAGCAATCTATAGCATCTGTGAACCAGTCCGAACTTCACATCCTTAGTGCTTTCACATACATGGTTCTGGCCCCGGAGCCTGTTCTCAAGTCTCAGAAGCTTTGTGCTTTCTGGCAAACCGAACCACATTTACACCAGTTTGACCAGACACAAAGTGGGCAGACTTTACTAGATGGAAGTTAGCATGAAGAGATTTGGTCCTGAAAGTTGATGGTTGATTGGCTATATTCAGATGATGAATTTCATAAGATGTCAGGATGTGAACACATGCTTACATTAAATCGCCCACTGAAATTTAGATTGGTGGCCAGGCAACAAAACAAAGCAGCAATGTTCAGATTTTATTCTGAATGAATTATCCCAACTTTATTTTTAAGAGGTGGTTTGCACTCAAGCTACTGTCTTCTTCTGTGGAAGTGAACATAGATTACATGGGCCCAGATATGGATAGTTATAGCCAATATTGCGGAAGCTAACAGAACTTTGTGCTGATACATTTGTTCACTGGGCTGCAGGGGGGGCAAACTTGATCAAGTTTAGGAGCCACATACAGTGCACTTTGATCTCAAGTGGTCCGGACCAGTAAAATATTCATTTAATAACTTTTGAATAATGAAAATTTTGTTTTAGTGCAAAAAATACGAGTATATCATATATATATATATATATATATATATATATATATATATATATATATATATATATATATATTTGTATGATTGAATTATATGTCTTGCCGTATTTTTATTCTACACTTTTTATCTATATTGATATATTTTATCTATTTATGCAATGTATTTACATACTTCATTCTTTTAACATATTAACACTTGCATTGCACTTTACAGATCTCAGTGGACCTACAAAGTTTTTTTTTAATCTACATTTTTTTTTCTTTTTCTTATCTGTAATGCTTTAAATGTTTCATGTAAAGCACTTTGAATTGTCTTGAACCTGAAAATGTGCTATACAAATAAACTTGCCTTGCCTTACAAAATCACAAAACATTTATTTCATGTATCTTGAACTAAAAAATACAATATTTCACATTATGATTAGAGTAACTTTACAAGATCTAGAAGTTATTTTAAATGTACATACCTGTACAGTTCCACATCTGTCTAGTAACCCAGAACACCTGAATTAACTCGACTAATAATACAAACTGAATTGAGACCGATTGAAAAAGATAAAAAAGATATTCTGATACTTTCTTCAATTCCCATGATTATTTTCAATGCCCTGCTTCTGCGTTTCAGCTTCCTTTTGTTAATTAAACTACGAGACACCTTGATGTTGGAGAACAAGATATTTACTGCAAATGGGTAACTAACAAGAAAGAAGCAGGTGAAACTACTTTAAAATGAAGTCAAACTTTAATTGGTACAAAATTAGTTTTGGTTGTACGCATGAAGAGAGTAGGATTGCTGCACTCATGCAATACTGGTAGATCCACATACTGTACACTCAAAGGTCCTTACTCATGTGAAGACAGAGCTCGTTTAATAAATGCTTTTTGAAACAAAAACATACATACGTTTTTGGAATCTTTAAATGATTTGACATTGTTAAATGTCCAGCCTTCCATAGCTTCAGTCTTGCATTCACAGCACAGACAGAGTTAAATTACTAAGGAAACTAAAAACGGAGAAAATTCCTTCAGTGTGGTCCCTGTGGTGTGATAGTTGAATAAAGAGGAAGATTACAGATTAACATATTAAATGCCAAGATAGGCCCACCTGGTGTGTGACAGATCTTTCACACAGTGCAGCCAGTGGGAATGGAAATGTATCATAACTAGGTCTCTTGTGAGTAATTTTATTCTGATCCCTCCTGGTATACTTGCTTTATCTTTTTTTATTACAAGCTTTATGTGTTACAGATAAAGTTCTGTAATCATGTTAGTAATTGAAACGGCAGACTATGATACTGTACATTAACTAAAGCCATACAGTCTTACATGTGTACCCGTCTATGTAGTTTTTGCCTTTCATTCTCTGCCTGTCTGAATAGCAGCACCAGGCTCCTCTTTTCCTAGCCAGCATATAAATATGCCATTATGGTGCTCTTATTATCCTCATTATTGGGGTGGCTGGAGTGTCGCCTGTGTCTATCATGGTCCTCTAATGTGGGTCTAATGGTTCTGACCTGTATGGGACACAGGTGGTCCCCAGAACAGCCTTGATTGGGTCCATTTATTAAGCCACTCTGGCGCCAGAGACGGTCCAGCTAGTCATTTGTGTGCGGTGCAGGTCCAATTTCCAACTCTGGTGATCAGTAGGAGCCCCCCCCCTCCCCTCCGCGATCCACACCCTTATCTGGCCCTGTAGCCCTTGCTCTGTTCTTTTCTAATGGCTCAATTAAACGGGTTAATTCAGATTGGGGACCCTCTTTGAATCTGTGATTATCACCTAGCCCCCTTCACTGGCACATCACCACCAGCACACATCCATGCGCACACATCACTGTTGCTCCACTGCTCTCACCCCCTCAACTGCAAGCCCACACATTTATTATTCATCGCAATCAAATAAGTGAGGTGGTTGAAGAAAGTTGCTTTTCTCTCTCTCTCTCACTTTCTTTCTTGCCTCTCTCTCATTCTTCCCACCTTCGTCCCCTCCCTGCACCTCCTTTCCACTCGTCACCTCTCCTCTCCCTGGGAAGATTTGCTTTTATTGCAACAAACACTCTCTGGAGCCCTTGGCATTCGGCAGCCCAAGCCAGTCATTGATGCAGGCAGTCAGGGAAGCAGGCAGCCAAGCAGCCAGGCAGCCCTCCCCAACAGGAAAATGAGCAATTCTCTCATTGTAATAATGTGCCTCTGTCATCTTCCCATTATCGGCATGATAAAAGATGAAATATTCAGGGAGGCTGGCCTCCTAACCTGATCTGGGCGCGATATTGGGCCTGTGGAAAATGAGTTTTATCAGCTTTAATATACTCCTTGGCAGACTGACCCTTGAAATTAAACATTATTACAGAGCGGATATTTAAAAAACCGGGGCCACAAATTACATCAAAATGAAAATATTAAGGAACATTACGAATATATCAAGTGGCGCTTCTCTCTCTCTCTTCTCACGCTCACACACTGGCTCTCCTCATCCTGACACCCCCTTTCTCATCCTGCCTCAGCCGCCCCACCATTGCATTTCCCACCCCCCACCCTCCCACCCTCAACCATCTACGATGAGTGTGGTCGGGGATGCGGAAGGCGACGTTGTTTAAGTGTCACTGTTGATGTGTGTGCGCGTGTATGCAGTGGGCTGGCAGAGAAATAATAACAATGCTGCCTGTCCCACCAGCTTCATACGTCTGCATAAACTAATTAGACCTCCACGCTCCCATCACCTGCTTTATTGAGAATGGAGGGGAGAACACTGGCAGGAAGTGTGAGACTCGAGTTGCAGAGTGCGTTTCCCTACATTTGTGTGTATGCATGTTTGAGAGGGAGCGTGCAATGAAATTAGTGTTTGACGTGCATCCAGAGGGAGACTGAACCTGTGGGAGCTTTCTGACAGTATTTGTGGGACTTAAAATACAACATTTTGTGTACATCTGTGTGACTGTATATACTTTTAAGAGTTTCAGGTACAAATTTAGTGAAGCATCCCTGTTCCTTAAAATAACTTCAGGTTTTGCAGCTGGAAGTGTGTATGCCAGCTGAAGGTACCTCTGGACGACGTTATGTGCAGTAATGCTCACGGAAAATAATGGAAATTCCAGTAGGAGGCGAGTTTTTCTAATCAGTTTAAAAGTAAAAATCCTCAAATCTGTCCCCCAAAATGGATAGAAAGTGATGTTGGTTCTGTGAAGTGTGTGGTGATTTGTCACTTTGTGATGGGGGGATATGAGAAATGCAATAAAAGGCGGTGGAGAGATGTGATTTGAATAGATTTCAGAGGAAGTCGGTCCTTGGGGGAGTTGGATGAGTAAGCATTGTCCCCGGGGACCGAATTAAAACTTTACTTTTGGTCACGGTGTCCCCCCCCCCCCCCCCCCCCCCCCCCCCCCCCCCCCCCCCCCCCCCCCCCCCCCCCCCCCCCCCCCCCCTAGTACTCCTTTGCTTATCGCCTGCATTTGTGTGTGTGTGTGTGTGTATGCATGGGTTATTATGTGTGTGGGTGTTGGTGTATGAGCTTGTATGTGTATGACTTCTCTGTTTGTGTCTCTGTGTATGCCGATGAGTTTTCAAATGTGTGTTTTCACTTGTGTATGTGTGTCCCGTACAAATAGAGTGCCTTCCCTTGCCCCTCGCCCTGAGGTTATGGGGGGATACACACAGCTCCCTCTGCCAGGCTCAGATGAGTATTCACAGCAGCACGCCCAGCACAGGAGAGCTTTGCATACTGAGCTTGTGTATGTATCTAAATGTGTGTGTGTGTGTGTGTGTGTGAGTGTGCACAGTAGCCTGTCTCCCCTGCCCAGAAATGAACAGGGGGTCCAGATGATTCCATGCACTTGCATTATTATTATTCCATTGGTGATTCAGCTAGCTTGGTTGGTACCAAACTCAGGGGGCTGCATGCATACATGCACAGTAGGTTAACATGATCTGGTGGAGCTTACATTTTGCTCTGTGTTAAGAGTTCAGTTTCCCATTCTCATTGGGAGGGATGATGTTGTACGTTCAGGACACAGACTGAGGGGTCACAACGGCTTGATGTTTGGTGTTAATGGCACAGCAATCTGATCAAACCAAGTAAAGAAAAAAAGAATGAGGAAAGGGAAAATAGGGGTGACAAAAGGGGAAAAGGGGAATAGACACCACAGGGGTTGGTTGCCGGGAGGGGAGAAACAGCAGAGGGGAAATGGCTTTCTCCATCCATTCCTTCATTCCACCCTCCCTCTTTTTCCATCTGTATTTTCCCCTCTCTCTCTCTCTCTCTCTCTCTCTCTCTCTCTCTCTCTCTCTCTCTCTCTCT
>JAOXYM010000006.1:8372470-8398652 GCA_028567055.1 Leptatherina wallacei
TTACCAAAACCTTGAGAGAGAGTCAGCAAGAGTCAGAGTGAAGAGTCCTGCTCCCACTGGGTATGTGTTTTTTTCTCTCCCCCCCCCCCCTTTTTTTAAGGAGGGGGATAAGTCTAAAATGGTAAAGCTTGCTTCAACTTCACCCCAGTGAAAACTGATTCGAGAGCCAGCGAATTGGTGTTGAAGAGAGAGTAAATGAGTAGACTCTGGATCATTAGCATTGCTCAATAATGTAGCTGGGGGGTAGGACAGCAACACTCAAGGCCACAGGCTTTCTGAGCGGCTAATTTGGACCTGGCTTGTTTATGGGTATAGCAAGCAGGCCCCTCAAGATGACTGCCAAGCTGAGGCTTGCTCCCAAAACTAAACAAACACAAATGAACACACACTAGTTGATATCCACAACATGCATGACTGATCAAGCATACACCAAAACACATCCATAGATCCACTTTAACTTCTTAGCAGCTGAGTGCAGAGGTACATATTATACTGTTTAGAATGAATCTGTGATGACGCTTTTGTTACTTTTTCTTAGGGATGGCTTTTTTAACAATATGCAAAGAGAGTTAGATTTATATGACAACAATTGAAGATAAAACTGTTTTAAGAGGGGAGATCTCCTAAACATCTGTTCACCTTTACTTATTTTTGTCCTATATTTTATTGTTACTTCTCTTCCATTAAAGCACATCTTTATGCTTGCATCTGAGCCATTGTAATCATTGTTGTTTAATTTGTGCTTTTTTTTTCAAAATAATGTAAACATCAATACTGGAAGAAGCATTCTGCTGCAGCCCCCTTTCATTGTGCATTTCGATGCTCTTCTCTTTACTTTTGCTGATTGACCTAATCATGCTTTGCTTTGTCGTCTCAATATCTCTTTACTTTTTCCATTATAAATCAATGATACACTGTGTGCATATGCAAACCTGTATTTACATTTACTTCCCCCGTCTCTCCATCAGCACATTGAGGTGTACAGAACACACATGGAAGGCAGGCTGGTGTGTATCTCAAGAAGTGTTGGTTTGGATCAGACAACCTGGTTAATAAGACAGCGTCTTGATTGTATTTGTTTTCCATTTGTCTCTCATCGTTTGCATTTAAGATGCTCAGCGGTAATTAAGCTACTAAGTGAAACTGAAACAGGCGAGTCATGGGCCAAGCTCAAAAGAAGCATTATGAGATGAGAAGAACAAAAGCAGAATGACAAGAGCTCGATAGAACAATGAATGAAATGGAAATCCCCCCCTTCTTCATCAGGAATATCCTATTGTAGCGGGAGACAAAACTAGAATAGGCTAAAAGAAAAGAGGGAAATAATACCACAAAGCCGGATTCATGCCAAAGTGTTTAGCATAACATAATGAAAACATGATGTTTGCTGGTGTCTACATGTACGAATATTATAGAACATGTTACAGTCACATAGGTTTAAACCTGCGTGGGCTGGTGCAAGGTGAAAGATAAGAAAAAGTAAATGGAAGAGAAAACATTACTTGTAAAATAAAAAAAATATATGCAATTCAATTCCCAGGATATTCTCAAGAGTACTGGTTGATTCGGAGGTGTCTTTTTATGTTATTTAAAGGCAGTATCTTGTTTGTGTGTGTGTGTTTCCAAAGCAGCAACCTCTTTGAGTCTTTTTGTTATTTTAGATCGTAACTTTCTTGTTCTCTTTGGTGTGACGATTTGTAAGTGAACAAGTTCATTCATGTAAACATATGTAAAGAAATCTTTCATGTACATTCATTAATCTGAGAACCAAATTTTTAAATGAAGTTGAGTATTTTACAACCCATATATGATTTTTTTTAAGCAACGTTTTGTCTAATGGTATTACATTTTCAAGTGTATGAAAAACAAAAAAAGGGAAATCCTCACATTAGGCTCACTCGAATTAACAGATTTGGGGATTTTACTTGCTAAACAGCCTAAATGAATAATGTCCTTGTCTACTGAGCTAAATAATATGTATAAATGTCTAAGAACTAATGTATTCTTGGATCTTCTACATACAACCCCTTGAAATACAGAGTTTATAGAATCTTTGTTTCATTCTACTACAACCTCACCTCTCTTATGAGGTCCAAGAGAAGGACGAAGACCCTCTGTCAGCCTCTCTGGGATTCCTCAATTTGGTCCACCTTACTTCCCCTTCTCCCCCCATTTACCCAATGAACCCCAGCAACAAATCAATGGCCAGGGATAAACACAAATCCCCCGTAGAGGTGACTTATAGAAAACAATTTGAACCTGTGCACCCCTCTTAGGCAGCCCTGCCCAGCCCTTTTACTGTATGGTCTTCTAACCTCAAACCTTCTCTGTCTGGCAGTCAATTGAAATTAGATTCCCAGCTAGAAGGGAGGGAGCTGAAGGGATTCGGGTAGAGTGTCAGGAGTGCCGTTCCTACGCAGGAGGAATACATAGTTGTGTAAACACAGTTGGCAAATGTTAACAAATGCGTCTGCTTTTAAAAGGAGACAGGAGTGTGCTGTAAAGGAGATCTCTACACTTAACACTGTTGTACTGCTCGTAGGCATTCATTTAAGATACTGAGTCAATGCAAGTTGTGCTCGTAAATTACTATATAATTAATAAGCATTAATCTGAATATAGATGAGATGTGTATGCTGTAGCGCCGATGATCAAAACAACTTTGTCCGATGTAAAAGTCCATGACAATGTGTTATATTACCTCAGACACATAGCAGGCTTTTGGCAGCTAATGACCTACAAAATCCAACATGATCAAATGAGAGGAAATTTGAAGAGAACAGAGAGATGAGGCCTTGGCTTCCTCAGGGGGAGACCTGAGCCCAGGCCTTGCGCTGGGGAACTCTGTAAGGTGGCAGGGGAGTTAGAGGAGCTATGCTGAAGAGGCTGTGAAGGAGGAGGAGGTTAGTAAGACCAGGGCCTTGTGCTGAGTGGGTCCTCAGAGGGCTACATCTCGTATTTGCAGATCTAGTGAAGGGGGATTGGGGAAGGGGTGGTGGTGGTGGGGGGGTGCTTTTGCATTACCTCTTTTCTTTATTCTGCTCAGCCCCCCTCCCCCTACACACACATTCACTCTCTCTCTCTCTCTCTCTCTCTCTCTCTCTCTCAAAGTCTCTGTCTCTCACTCTCTCTGGTCATGCTAATTGCTCCCAAGGTCAGAGCGTCGGCTGCGCTCCCCTGAACATCAACCCCCCCCACTACCCATCCCGTAACCCCCCCCCCCACACCCCCAACCCCTTGCTTTGAATGGCATGTTTTGATCAGGCCTAATTTGATTGGTCGACGCTGTCTGGGGTGGATAGGGACAGCACTTTACAGCCCACTGCTTTTGATGTGTGTGGATGTGGGCATGGGTGTGCGTGTCAGGGTGATGCATGTCAGGTTATGAAGTGTCTTTGGACGAGTGCATGAGAGTGTTACACGTCAGCAGGGAAGTGTTTTTGAGGGGTGTCAGAGTGCGTAAAGGGGAGTGTGTGTAAAGGGTGGTTTATGTCACAGGCGAGGGTGATTTTGTGTACTTGAGTGTCAAGGAGAGTTTGATGTGTTTTGATCCAGCATATGGCAAGTTTATTGGAAAATATAGTCTGACGTCTTGAAACGCTGCCGTTATAATAACAATCGTCATATTGTCAATATTTGTCCAAATCAAAATGTGGAAACAGCACAATGAAAAATATTTCTTATTGCAGGAAGTGATTTGGAATGTTGATGGTTATTTACAACCTTTCAGTTTAAATATGTGATAGATGGATAGATGTTGTTTGATCATATACCGCTTCTCAATTTGATCAATTACTTAAAGTGGTCATAGGTCAGGATGAATTGCTAAACTTAGTAATGATGCCGACCAAAAAATAGTAGATAGAAATCTAATAGCATCAAGACAAAAATGAATTAATAACAATTATTGTGGTAAAAAATATTTCCTCCATAAATGTAATTAAAAAATAAAGACTTTAGAATCAGTACAAGTTCCTGTCAGAGCTGTCTGTGTGTCTGTTTTTATTTAGTTCCTGTTACAGTCATCCAGCTGCCCCATGGTGAGTATACCTTAAGTGTTTCCCTCCCTGGAGTTCAGAAACAGCAACATCTTCTCTGTGCTGCTCCCTGTCTAGCTACAGTTATATCCCCAGTGAGGGCTAGTGCACAAGGTACAGTAGGAAGTCCTAGCCATTCAAACAGGCCATGTGTGTCTGCTATCTGACAGCAGCGCTGATCCGGCCCCTATGAGTGAGATTGATAGGGCCTGTGATCAGGGACGCCGCGCTCCCTCCATCGCCGGCGAGATGGATCACATCACACTGCCGTCTCCTCCGCTTCCAGGATAAATGAACTGAGGGGGAATCTATCACTCCCTGCAAAGGAGAGAGAGAGAGGGAGAGAGAGAGAGAGAGAGAGGGAGGAACAGGATACCGTACAGAGATACTGACGAGGATGCAGAGGTAAGAAGGAAAGAAAAGAGTAGAAAGTAAGAAAGACAACCTGGAAACGAGTCAGAGGGGAGCAAGTCTGAAAAAAAAGTGATTCAGACAGAAGGAGAAAATGGCTGGTAAAAGAGAGAGTGAATAGGTGGTATGATGGAGACAGCTGTGGCGGCCTGCTGCTAGGTCAGCCCCCCTCCCCCCCCGCGCTTTGCCCCCAGTCCCCCTCACAGGTTAGGTGTTAGGGTGTGGGCTTTTTTTGTGTTCGCCTGTCAGCCAGCTATTTGTCACAGTGAGCGATCTGATGCTCTGCTGAATCAATCACGCAGAAGCGCTGTGGGTTGTGTATACTGTATACATGTGTCTGAACGGGAAACCGTGTTTGTGCATAGAAATATGTGAATGTGTGTGCATGTAGGTGTAAAACCAAGCATGCTTTAAGGTAGAACAGAGGTGTCCTTATCTCTTTTTTTAAATCATGTTTTCCAGCGGTCACAATCCTCACTTAGCCCCATGATGCTCTCCTCTTGCTCATTTGGCCTGGCATAAATTAGACTTTGTCATGGCTGATTGGGAATAGGCACCTTATTGCATTAGGCCATGGCTTATTAAGCAAATGCTCTTAAGACAAGCCTTGCTTAAGTGGGTGACAGCATCTCAATTAGGTCGTCTGTGAAATATGCCTAAGCTAATTGCCCCCAAACATGAGCCTGAGAATTGAATTAAAACTTATTTGGTTTGACTTCTACCAACATGATTTCATTGACAGGTGTCACAGAGCTCCAAGTGACTGTTTACACCAATGATTTCTGACTTATTTAGCATCATCTGTGTGTGCACTTAGCAGCAGAGACAGACTCTAGCCCCCCTGCAACCCTATATTGGGATAAATGGGTATAGAAAAAGAATGAATGGATGGTACTTAATGCACACCATTCCTCCATGTGCTTGTTCATGTGTGTATAACTTTCTTTTGAGGAATGTAACGCTCATCTCTTCTGTTCTCTCAAACTCAAATAAGAGATTCAAAAACCTTTCTCCCAATGAAAATGATAATTGATTGATTTGTGAGTCCTTAACTTTCTCCACCTCCAATAATCCCAACATGGCTCTCAAGTGGCTTTAAGCTGTCGTTATAAGTGCCTGGTTGCATACTTTATGATTGCCTGATGTGAAAATGGCAACAGTCGGATGAGGGGGTAATTTGTTGGAACCCAACAAAGAAATGTTGTAACAATTAATCACATGGTGAACAGAGAAAAACGTTGTAATTATGTTCATTAAATGGTGAGCACAAGGGGCAATTATTTAGCATCAGCTTGGGTTGTCACAATCATGTCAAGCTAAGATGTTGTAATAACTCACCACTTCCAAAGGGTTATCCACTTTCATTTAATATGGTCTGATGGGTAAGGAGTAGTTTGTGTGTGTAGCAGCATGACCGCAGTGTGGCCATGGTTGAGTTCCATTGGGGATATAACGTGTGCCATTTAGTTAATCGTTTTAAGTCACAAAGCATCTTCATCAAAACATACTGTACATGAATATGTCTCCATTTTGACCATTGTGTCAAATGGAAATAATATTGCATGTTTTCAATCTCTTTCAATAAATGTATTCATCTCGGACACACAAGGTGATGGAATTACTTTTGGGAGGAATTAAAGCTGTTCGACAGGTCCTATATAATTATAATGTTTTTGAGTATGGTCCAAAGACGTTTTCTTGTTGTTAAAAACAGATAAAAGAACTATTTAAACTTTCTCTTTAACACATGGAAGAGGAGTTCCCGCTACCCTGGACAGAAAAAACCCAACACCTGTCTACAACTTTATGCAGCTCCTACCTGTGCTTATCTAATATATATCTATTCACTGTCTGACTAAGGACAGAAACCAGCTCGGCCCAGAGAATCTTTAAACAAAAGGCTAAAACTTAAATCCTCGCTCACAAATCCCAGCCTTGTAGATACAAAACCTGGAAATACCATTGAGCTAATTAAACTGATTGGCTCTGTCTGTCATGAAGGACGGCCAGCCTGCCAATCAAATGTGGATGTTTTTGCTGTAACAAACTTTGGCAACAGCGTTTCTTTCCCGCTTGAAGCCGAAGAAAAAATCAGCCTGACAGTGGAGCGTGTGATTGGACAGAACTATGCAGGCTGTAGTTGTCAATCAGTCTGTGAAGAGTTGAGTTTTTCTGACCCTTCTCAGAATGCTGCACACCTTTGAAGCTGCCAGGCGTGAAAATAATAGATACTTAGGATAAAGAGTCTCAGTGTAATTATACAGACCTGCAAAAAAACACCAATTCTCTGTGGACACATATGTTTCATTCTCTCCAGACATACTCACTCCTCTATCTTTGGTTGAAAAAACATATGCAGGTATCTATGCTCTCGAGGAGGGCACAGAGAAAGAAAGACAAATAGCGTGGGCTTTTTATCACCAAAGCCCTCCTGCAAACAGACAATAGCCACACAGGTCTTATTTTAGTCACTGCCTTTTGTGGCTGCCAACCTTCACAAGCTCCCTCTCTCCCTTTTTCTCTTTTATTTTTCTTGTGTTTTTCCTTGGGCTCAGTTCTCTCTCCGTCTCTTCCTTTTTTCTTCTCTTCTCTCTCAATTGCAAGCCTATTTGGAGCATGTTTGTTTTCACGCTTTCCCCTCTCGTTCTCAATCTCTCCCTCCCTCTCATTTCCTTCCCCTCCTCCCTCCACTCCTCCATAGTATGTGTGAGTGCGCTGTGCATCCATCGATGGATGCGAGGCGTGTATAACCTCAGGTAAGCTCAGTGAAGCAGCCTGACTAGCCAGTGTGTCTGTGGGAGGCTCTGGCTCATCTCTGCCTGCATCCCTGTAGCCTTAATCTGTGACAGACCATTTCATAATCACAGCCAAGGGGGCTTCTCTCTCTCTCTCTGTGTCTCTTGCTCCTCCTCCTCCTCTCCTTCATATTCCTGCTTCTCATTCCCTCTCTCTCTTCCTTCTTTTTTTTTTCCTCTCCCAAAGTGCAATAATTCACAGGCATGCACCCTCCCACAGGCGGATTAGCAGGCGGCATGCTCATCCTACATAATCGCAGCACAATGAGCCCATACGTGCTGCCGCCACAGCCACGCCATAGGGCACAATGCATCTGTACCGTCCCCCCACACCAAATGACACGGGACAAAATGGACCCCATCTAGCACCCACCACCTGCAGAACAGGCAGACCAGCAAGGGCCCAGGGTTCCTCATCAGCTCATTGCAGACTGAATAGCAAGTAGATACATTAGGGATAACCTGCAGTGAAAAAGGAGTACATCCTCCTGATACTTTTTGAAAAATACTTTGTGTTTGTCTTGCTAGTTGTACATTCTCTCAACTGCAAAAAAAAAAAAAAAAGTCCAATCAGACTCTTCAGTTATACTCTGCGGATGAGTTTGTTACTAATAAAGAAGACAAAATGAATCCCCTCCCCCGCCTAGTCCAAAATTTGTCTTCTAAATTACAAAAAAAAAAAAAAAGACAAATTGTGGCATCCTTTATTTAATCTTAATTTCATATATGAAAATTCTGTGAGCAGAAATCTCTGCACAGTGCCTGGCTCTAAATTGTTCTGCGAGCGCAGCTGACTACAGCTTGCGACATTAAAATGTAGTTAAAAAAAGAAGAAAAGGAACAAGCATCTTATGATTCATTTTCATCGTCAGAATAATAGCTGAGCCGATTAGCAGCATTGTTGTCTTTGGAGAGGCAAAACATCATTACGCTTCTCAATCTGTTTGAGTAATTAAACCATTTGGGAGAATAATTTCATGTGTTTGCTGATTTGGTCAGAAGAAATAAAAAAAAAAAAGGAAGAAGAAGAAGAAAAACTGCTGTTGAGCGCCGCAGCTATATGTAATGTTACATTTATGTATTAGCTTTAAAGGGCTTAAGTGTGGAGCTGTGCACAACTGCTCTGGTAACGGAATGTCAAATAGGATCCATCGCTCCATTCCAATGCATTTCATATAATACTGTAATGAAAGGCAAGGATTTATACCGCATTAGTATCAAGCTCCATCAGATTTAAAGCCATAAATCCATATTATATCCTCCAAGTTTTCCTCTAACATTTTCTGGGTGCTTAATTTAATTTTCTCTCAAAGTGCCAGGCAACCGCTGTTCTTTGGTGTCAGGTGAATGAAATAATTTGCACATACTTTGCGCCTAAACTGTGGAAATCCTAGAGGCAATTGCATGCTTTGCTGTATCACACAAACACACCAAATCTTCTTTTCAGTGTTGTGCTGTTGTTGTAAATGCACTATTAGACTCACTTTCATAGCATGCTGTTAGAATACCTGTGACTATCCTGATTGATTTTCCCAGCTTTATCTAGACTAAATCTGTTATGCTTCTTGTATAAACCAATTATCTGACTTTCTATTCACTTTTTTTCATGCACTCTAATAGCAAGGGATGACATACATTAATAACCAATAAAACTACCACAGGTTTCCTTAAGACTTGGCCTGTATGTAAAACATAAAAGTGTTCAGCTTGGTATAGCTTCCTCTCCTCCTTTTATCCCTTTCTATTTTGCCAGCTCAGCACAAGCCTACACTGCGGTAATCCCTCACAAGTCAGGACAAAATGAGGGACACAGGATGGGTCGCAGCTGGAACACGTACAGCTGTGCATAAGTTATCTTCAAGATTCTGCCCCTACCTGGGCTTACAGACAGACCCAAAGTGTGTTTGCAATTTGGCAAACCTCATAACCTGGTGTAGAAGAGTGCTACACGGTGTGAGCCTTTTCACATATGCAGGTTGAAACACACAGGGCATCATTAAAAGCATCAATGCAAGATGATGCTCCCTGTATGTAATCTACATACATGTTAACACCCTTCTGCTTTACAGCTCCAGAGAAGCTTGTTAATCTTTGCTTGTGCAGAAGTACATGCTGAAACGCTCTGCCAGGTGAGCAGGTGCATATTGTAGGAGCATGCGCTCTCCTTTACATGTTAACATTTAAGCATACAGGCATGGTTGTGCATGGATTTTCAAGAGGAATATCTTACACGCACTTCCTAATTTTTAGATGTTGGTTTCATTGATGATCTCTTTTCTAAGTATGCAATATATGCATATTAAACATTATGCTGGAAGTGTTTGTTCGAATGAATAAAAGTAAACGTGTCATTAGGGCTACATGATGGGCTTCACTTGCATTGGACATGACCAGAGGAAAATATAGCGAGAGACAAAAAAGAACAAAAGAAATGTGCAAGTCATGTGAAGAGCGAATCTTATAGGTTGTTAGGACTAAACATTGCTAATGGTACGCTGTTGTTGTCTCACTTTTAGTTCTGTCTCTCCCACTGTCCCTCCCTGGCTCATGTCAGTTTGCTGATTTATGGCTCTGTTTAAGTGAAGGCCACACGTATCTCCCGACGCTGCTATTTGTTTCAGCCTTGCTTCATTTTTCCACCCTACCCCCTCCCAGGGCAACCAGTAACCAACAAAAATTAACCCTTGGCTCATACGTACACAGTAAAGTGGGTTTTGAGGCTCTTCCCAGTTGTTGTACCTGCTTCAGGGAACTTGACAAGGCTGCACAGTGACTCCACCGTTGTTCTGACAAAGCGCCTAGCCAGTTCAGTCCTCCTCTGCTGTTGCTAGAAGTGCACTGGAGATGTAGAAAAATGACATGTCACAAGGATGCCATTAATAATGCTCACACGCAAGGTTTTCTTGACGTGGGGAAAAATGGGCGACGTCACAAGGCCCTTTTATCAACCTAATTTCATAAGAGGATTTCATGTCTGAGCAGGGAAAAGTGGCTATTTTTCCTCTTCTTTTATCTTGTAAACAGCCATTACTTGGAGAGGTATGCAGGCCTGCTCTGGCAGTAAGTGGATATGAATTTCAAGACCAAGCCATCCTTTTATATCAGCCCCTCTCACAAGCGGTTTGACATAATCGTGACATCAGACAGGCTTACTTTTTTCTCTACACTTGGGTTCAAACAGTACCATAATTCATTGCATTTTGTTGATGAGACTTTTTTTCTTCCTTTCAGTGATACTGAAAATTAGTTCTTATTGATTTCCCCCCCGAACTAAAGCAATTGTTTGACTAAATCAAAGAGGCAGTTGGAGCCACAATCACATATTGTGAGTGTGATTGTGTTGCCATTGATTCTAAATGTCTAAAGGACAGAGAGGGATGCATATGACTTGCCTTTGTGTATTTGGGTTGGTTTTTCTGCTATTCTGCTGTATTGTGCTATATTTGCACTTCTTTCTCCCTTTTCCCTCTCTGTGCCTTTGTGGCAGGATGGCATGGAGGAGGCTGTTGTTTACCCTGATAAGCTGCCCATTGTCTCTGCTGGGAATTCCCTTTGGGAGACAGCGCCACGGGAACGAGACTCGACGCAGCGCGAGAAGCTAACCGCAAAGCTGCTAGTGCAGCACTGGTGGGGCTCCATCCACTGGGATCTGGTGCCAGGAGTTAGATGGCCATCCCCTGAGACAGGGAGAGATGATGTTATAGAGACAACTAAAGGGAAAAAGGGAAAGACAGGCAAGAAAAGCGGAAAAAAGGGAATGAAAACAAAGGACAAACTAAATCCCTGAACTGAAGAAGTGAATTTGTCAAGGCTGGGGTGAGACTCACTTTATCCACTTAATATATCTTATCAACCACCTCTTACGGAAAACAAAACTGCACAGGAAGGGGGGAAGACGGACACATCAGAAGAAGAAAAGTCAAACCCTTCTCTAAAATATTCCTCTCCTTCTCTCATCATTTCTAAAACAAGGCTTCCTGTTGTATTACCTAAATCTCCTGCTCCTCTGCACAGTAGCCAGTGTTAACTGGAGGCCTGGCTATGCTTGGGGCTGGAGTAGAAGAAGTGCCCCAGCTCAGGTGTGTTGCTAGTAGATGCAGGGTGCTGACAGTATGGGTTAATCTCCTGGCTAGATGCAACTTGACAGCAGCAAAGCTCGCAGGGCCGAGTTGGCAGGTTGGGCGCTAAGGGCCTTATCGTGAACTTAAAGCGCACAGGACTCAAAGGGGAGAAAAGCACACAGAACAGCATTGACTCACATCTCAAGTCTAACAGAATGAGCTGCTGGTCAATCAGTGTCACTCCCAGTTGCTCTGCTGTTTAATGATGACAGCAACAGACATAGGTAGCTGTGTATATCTACTTAGTTTTACAACTGCAGTAAATATAATGTTAAATGAATGTCCTGTTCTTGCCCAATACATGTACAGCATATTACAATACAAGATTTTGTTATCCTATCTGTCTTTTTACTTCCCCCTAAATTAAAATTGCATGTCTTCAGAAGACGCAGACTTAATGGATTTGGGTAGTTGAGGAGCATTCCACTACTTTCGGAGAGGTTAAAATGTCATTGGTTAAGATAATGGAAGAGAGAGATGTAAAGTTCAGTGGAAGAGAGTCTAATGCCTTCTTAAGGTGAGCCATTTTAGCACGCAACCGCATTTGTATATGTCTGTGTATTTACCCACGAAGGGAGGGAGGTGACCTTTCCATGTGGAGATGGCGTCTGCATGGAAACGCTGCTTGCTGCATTCTAATGGCCACCTAGGGCCACCTCGCCTCCACGGCCATTCTGATATTTGCCTAAATGTTGGGTGGGTGAATTTTTCTTTCTTTTTTTCTTTAATCTTGTGCCTCCCAGAAATATTTATAGAATTTCTGGTAAACGGAAGCAAGAGAGAGGAGCGGTAAATTGGCACTGAGGATGACAAGGAATATGTGGCATTTGTTTGAGTGTAAATCACCAGTTTGATCATGAAACAATAAATTCAATGGATAATGATTCGAGATTTGCATCTGCCGATATTTGATCCCTGAATCATTATATTGATGTAGATGGATGTATGGTTACACCCCTAGGCATTAGACAGTTAGCAGCATTTGTTAACAATGCTAATGGTGTTAACTGATGATGTGGTAGCTTAGTGCAAATGTACTTTAATTTTAAACTAATTCTTAAACTTTAACACATTTTATTAAGTGTTGACAATATGTGTTAATTGCCTGTGTGCAGTTGCAATCATTTATAGCTTTTGCTTTAAAAAAGATATAAACTAACTTGGACAACAGAGTGAAACTTGGGCTTCATCATTAGTTATGTTGCTCCGAGTGTTGGTTAAGGCATAGGTCTCCCAGTCAACATGGCCTCCTCTTGCTGCTGTGTGGATCATTAGGAAAATGAATGATAGGAAGGCTGTGTGTGTGTATCTGTGTGTGTGTGTGTGTTTGTTTGTGAGTGTGTGTTTCTGTGCCACTGGGCTATGGACAGCCTGATTACTCTGCTCTGTCTCCTACTTACCTGCCAGCCCATTGACTTACCTTCAGCATACTAAGTCTCTGCTTTTCTGCTCACCTCTTGCAGACTTACCACACTTACATACAAACACAGATATTGGAGAGAATCACAAATGCATTTTTTTCTTGTCTAGATTCATCTCAAACTTCAGAATGTATCAAATCTTGACAAATGATTCTTGGCCAGCAAATCTATTCCTCAGGGTCTCTGTGCACCTTTGGAAAAAAAAAATTCCTTGTCTTGCAAAACCCTTTACTACCACAAGTCATTCTCCTCAGTTTTATATGTGTATCCCCACTTGTATACTTGGAGGCAAATGGCACACATGCATTTTAAAAGCACATCACTGTCTGGGGCAAAACCCCCCCGAAAGATGGAAAAAATTGCCGGATCAACGATTGATGTCAGAGGAACAACTCCGAGCAAGGGGCTGGAGATTTTTCTTTCCTGCAAGGGCATTTGTGTGAGCTGTCCCCATTAACAAGCTGAGGAGGTAATGTAGGTGGGTGGACACAGTGTGCATGTATGTGTGGGGGAGCTGTGTATTGCAGAGCCTACATCACAATATGCATGCATAGCCTTACAAACAAGATATGAAGTCAGTGCTAGGATTTAATCTTTGCATGGTTTTACTAAACATTCAGGATGTAACTTAATTATTCTCATTAAAAATCTTTAATAAGTGAACACTGATTAGTGTACATCTATAGCCGTTCTATAAAGACCTGGTGCTAGATAACAACTGGGGTGTGTCCCAGCACAAACTGAACTGGTAAAATTAGTTTTAATATTGAAGGTGAGCAGTGTGTATGGCAGGCAATAAAATCTTAAAACAAAGAATGTGGAAAAGCTAAGTTTGAAATTCACTAGAATGACAAGAAGCAATAAATGAACAAATTACAGCAAGTAAAAGTATAAATAAGTATACACTTTGTAATTTCCTGACAGTAGATCACAAGTTCACTCTTTTCTTCTCTAATCACCATAATGTTTTTTCTAAAGAGTACAAAGGAATATAATTGTCTTCTTTTTTTTTATTTCCACCATTCTTTACATTGCAACACAAACAAATTCACACTTTTGTTCACACATTAATTATGCAGTTAGAGAAAAAGCTGTAATGGTGGAAAGGAAGGAAGGTGAAAATGAGGAATTCAGATTCCCGTGCTCCCTTGTTGAATATTCATATAAGATCAATTTTTGATGCTTTTGGGCGTTGTTTGTTCCAGGGTGGCACAGTCACTTCTTTTTTGTGAAGCTGTTACCAGGAAATGGATGAATTCATTTCCTGGAGGAGAAAGGTGTCTGTGCTCCAAGGTAGACATATGTGAGGTGTCTGTGGCAGATTATGGAAGATATTCAAATTGTGACTTGATTTCCACTCCCACTGCTTTCCAAACTGCACCAAAAATGTAATTTGATTGAATTTGTTTAGTGCGTCATTCATTCTTGGCAACTTGAGAATGTTGATTTTCTATGAAACTGAAAGTGGTGCAAATCTAAAGCCCACTTTTGCTACACGTTTAAGAAAACTGTGATACTTTTTTCATGAGCTTTGCACAGTTTATTTCACCTCTAAGATGTTGGAGAGCACTTAAAGATAATTACTGCCAAATGATGCTCTAATGAGGGGAACAACCGTCCTGAAGTCTCTGCTTAAGAGTTGGACCCGCTTATTGTGACGGCCCTGTTTTTTTTAAGGCTTCATTTTGTTTGTCTGTTTGACTCTGTCAGACTTTCTACAGATGTTGCCTCAATCTGACTCATGCCATAATAATTGCTTGAACACAGGAGGAGAAAATTGCAAAGGATTTATTAAAATGCACCTTAACCGGGTTAGAAATGTCTTTTGGCAAGTTAAATTACCATTTCGCTTCTCTTTGAGTCTTTCTTTTTTTGTCAACCTCTCTTAAACTTCCTGTGCTCTTGGAAGAGGTCAGATGCAGCCCTTCATTTGTGGAGGAGGATTTTCGTCTCCTGTGGAAAATTGCGAGGCATTTAGAGCTATCAGAGAGGGTCAGAGACCTTTCCTTTAATTTCCTTTATCTTCTCAACCATGCTGCATGACCCCAAGCACATCGCAGTACTGATGTCTGGCCTGTCTCTGTGCATGCTATTTATTTGTGTACCTATTTTTCTCTCTCAATCAAACACCATGGAATTTTCTAGCCAGACTTTGGCCTATGCCTCCACAATGTTCCGATAATTTCTCTGTGCCTTTTCTAGCCGTACGAGCATAAAATGTTGTTCAGTTCAAATAAAAAATGTTAGACACCAACATTAGACTTTTTTTAAAAACCATTTCCGTGACTTGATGATGAGATAAACGTTGAGTTGGCCGGGAGTGCCTTCCTGCAGGTAATGCTTTGTATCACAGCCTGAACCTCCACAAGAATATTAATGACTGTGGTTGATTGTTTCTTTTCAACAAGCTGCCTCTTCATGCTGGTCTGTGTCTTGAAAAGCCACGGTTGCTACGGTAACACATATTGTGTCACTGGTCAAAGGTGAGTGACAGTTGTTTCTCATCAGTGAAATAAGGACACAGCACCAGGCACAGGACAAGAATGTTCTCTTACAAGCTTTCTAAGAGGATGATAGCACAAACATTTCCCCTGTAATCCGTAACTGAGACTCGCAAGCAGGGGACTGGAACTAATGAAGACAACTATTCAATTACGAGCTCAATTAATGCAAGTGCCTGGAAGCATGGATCACAGATGAGCCAAGCTGCTAGCCTTAGATGTTGTGGACCACAACTGGAGGCAAACAACTTCCAAAGACATTAAATTTTACTCTTGATCCCTTGGCTTAGCACTCATGGTTGTCTCCACTTTAAAATGGCTTAATGGGCTCATGAGAGGCATACCACAAATATATGCTGTTGTCCACTGCGTGGGGTCGTAAGGACCTAAACTGACTATGTGTCGATGTTGGTCTTCGACCTCTTCTTAAGCTTTACTCTGTAACTGCCATTCTCTCCAGAGTTTGATCTCAAGCTTCACTATATTTGACCAAGCACAACAAAAAGTCCAATTTAGCTTGATTTCCCTTTGATTCTTGCTTTGGCTTATATTGATTTCATACAACTTGTTATGTTCTGCTTCCTCTCTGTTGTGTTTTTGGATAAATCCATGTTGTTTACAGTGTGCGATGACCCACGGGGCGTCAAGATTATACTTAACACTTTTTCTCACTGAGGTTTTGCGAAATATTGATAGGAAGCCATGTTTGCTTATAATTAAGTCCCTACCACACCACAGATGGGACTCGGTTCAGACCTCTTGGCCCAATTAAAATGAGCTTTGCTTCTACAGTGCTACCTGCTTTGTTTGAATAGTATAAATGCATTCATTTGATAAAAAATGTTACATCAGAAAGATATTTATACTGCCTGATACATGATGCTTGCATCCTTATGATGCAAAGCAACTATGAACAGAGTATCACATCTCACCATAAAGCACCTTGTTGCCCAAAGGGAATGTTCTTCACTGATTAAAGTTTAAACATGGAAAAAATAATGAAAAAGCAGCTTTGCATTCTTTAAAAAAAGGAAAAAAACTAATTATTTCCCAAGAAATGAAATAAAATGGTAAAGCCACTGGGGAGTTGAGTCTAATTATTTCATTTATCTGTAAAAGCCCTCGTGAGGATGTTTCCTTCCTTTTAATTTTTCTTCTCTTTTTACACCTTTTGTAGTCTTGATCTTGCATTATGTTACATCTCATCCTCCAGTTCATCTTTGCAGCACACTGAGGATGATAATTGATCTGCATGTATTCACTGGATTAGGATACACTGATTGTAATTAGAAAAGGTGACTGTAAGTAATTCAAGACAGTCTACAGTTCTGTGTGGTTTATTTGCTGAGGCTGTGCTCAATAGACCTTTGTCAGTTCCACTCACAGGAAAAAAGCCACCTTTCTTCTTTATCAGTAATCAATCACAATAATCTAAAAAGAATCATTTTGCTTCTTCATTGCTTTAAACAAAAAGCACACTTTTCTTCCTGCCCTTTGCTTTTATTCGTATACTTGGAAGTTGCTTTGCAAATGTTTAATTATGTTTGTTGGCACTAAAGCAAACCAACACTGTTTCCAACTTTTAAGACACCCATACTGCACTCTTTGCCGTCTGTTTGCTCCCCTTCTCTTTACTTCTTTTAGCATAAATAACACACCTGAGATAATTTAAGGCTACTGTTTTAACACATGACATTTGCTACTCCCTCTTGCCGTAATTTCTATAAAGTGTGCTATTATAGATGTATTTAAACATGTAAGGTATCGATGCTCTATAATTAGATTTTTTTTATTTTTTTTTATTGACTTATTCAGTGTGTTTTATTTGTGTTAGACTGATCCAAATACTGCCTACTGTATCGGCAGAGCTTTAACTACTGTATGACCATGAGTGGTACTGTTCAGCTCAAGGCATTTTTGTGTTAGAGACACCCAAAACAAGGTTTCCCTAGTGAGGTGACAGAGGCAGCTAAGCCAGTAAACAACGATGACAGTAATCATATGTGTTTGTGGTGCTATGCTTCATCACCTGTCCAGCACCAAGGCTTGTTAAAGGACAAATGACTCTTAATAAAGCATATTCTTTCTCCTCATCTCTCTCTTTCTCTCCTCTCTGTCCCCTCTGTCAGTGTTTCTTTGCTCCCTGCAGCCCTACCCCCACCTGCGGAGGCCAGGTTGCCAGGCCGTGGGGTGGTGGGATTGGCCAGCTTCACGCTGAGATTGATTACCCCTCTAATCTTAGGACTGCCAGTGTGTCTCCAGGGCGAAAACTCCGTCTTGGATCCCCCCTCTGCTTCAGCTCCCACCTTTTTTCTGTCGCTGTTTCTCCCCTCTCCCTATTCCTCCAGCACCTTCATCCCTCTGTCCCTGTGCTGCCAGAGGCACTGAGGGACGACACTAAGTCACAGCTTCAGACAGGGCCACTCGCTCGCAGAGCCTGCCTTGTTCGCCATATGTCACGGCAAATGGGGCTCCCGTGGACTCTGCCATGGACAACGGGAGGATTAGGAATGAGGGTTGGAGGCTGCTCGAGTAAGGAAGAGAGGCAGAAACAGTTGGTTGATGATCTTTGATGGAAAAGTTACTAAAAATCACTGATCTTGTGGCAGCTGTGCAAATGCAAGAAAAACTAAAAATTGATATATAGAAATTACACTTATGGCTTGTATTTGTTCATCAGTGTTGATGTGCTTTGTTTCTTCCCCATGTTCGCACTCATTTCTTTGAGGGGTGCAGGTGATGACATAAAACCCCTCCACTATATATTATCACAGCATCAAGGATACAAGCGACATGACAACTTGCAAAGGTGACAATTATGCTTGGTGATGGTACGACCTGTCATCCAGATGCTGGTGAAATGAGCTGTCTTGGTGGCACTATAGCTCTTACTAGATTTAGAAAGACTTCCAGTATGGCTTAGGTGATGACATTACCCTTCATTGTGTCACTTTGGCAATCACATTCTTTTGTAAAGCCTGATTTATGTAGGACAAAGGTGGAAACTGGTTGTAAACCCTCTGACACTGCAATTAGCACTACAGAGATCTTGCACTTAGGAGAAACACAACAAAGTGGAAATTATGAGGAAAACTCAGAATATCAGAAACTGCAATTTACCCATTTATTCAATGATACTTAACAAATAAGTCTTAACCTAGTGACAACTATGCATATAGCTGGAGCTGCATGGAGTTACATCTTTACTTCTAAGTACTGTATTGGTAGGTGGTGAATCAAATTTTTTGCAAGGTAGAATGACAAAATGTGTGAGGATTTATTCATATAAATCACTACCGAACTCTAACATTAAAGCTATCATTTCATTGATACGTGAAGCAATGGATTAATTCAAATGTGTCATAAACCTGTCGATAGCTTGATTCTAGCATTAAAATCCAGTTTAACAAGGTTTTGGTGCAGATTCTACACATTGTCTAAGCATGACTTTCGGGCTCTACTCAGATCAACAGGTGGAAGCGTTAAATATAACCACGATCATTGCTTCTTAGGTAAAAACATACCTGACACCAGCGCTGATGGGGTTTAGAATCTGAAGACTACAAATAATTTTGATTTTATAAGAAGGAAGAAGCATTGCGCAAAAATCTGTTGGGCATTGATTGATTAACACCATGGATCTGAAAACCCACCCAGTGAGATGTCATTGGGAATTCCTATGGATGGTAATACAACTAGCATAACCAACACAAGCTAAAGAAACAGCTTAGAAAAGTCAAAGGTTATTACAGCATATATTGTGTGATTTATTGCCAAAGATTTACAATCTTAATGTGCGGTTCAAAGTGAAAACTATATAACCATTCAACTATTAAAAGATACTAACTAGACAGTATTTTACCAACAAATTTATTACTGACTATATTAAATAAAATAAACTGTCAAACAAGAACTATCAAAGTCATTTCCCCCTGTGTTATGTACTGTAGTGACAAAAATCTTATTGAATTGAAGGAATTTTTTGCTTGAAAATGAATTGTCCCTGAATTACGTTTTATCTAGATACATGTTGAATGTAATTATACTGGAGCCATATGCATTCTTAATAAGTATGAAAGATGAGGGGTGAATGGTTTCATAGTTAAAATGATATTGTGTTCTTGAAGTGATGTGGTATTTACATGTCTCTGCATGTGTTTATTGCCTAGGTCTAAATTTCTTCAGCGTGCAGAATTTTGCAATGCTCTGTTTGGAAATATGATTGATTTCGGGTCGAGACACATAATGACACAGCTAAGACTTTGTAGAATTGCAACATCTATGATTAACAAAAACACTTGACACATTTTATTCAAGGTGAAACTGAACCAAACTGTAGTCTTAACACACGGTGAGTAACGCTTAAACTCTGATTTTATTTCGTACATAAGATGTCCCTATAAGCATAGAGTAAGAGCCAAACAAGCATCAGAAGGCTGTTTGAAATGCTCTTTCGGGCCACCGTGGATTATCCACACACAAGTATTCACAAACACTCTTGAGAAAGTCATGAAGGGCACTGCTTTCTAATTCACCTCTGCACCTATTTTTTACCTTCTCCCCATTCTTCCTTTTTTCCATGTCTGAGTGAGTCCGAGTCATAGGGAAAAAAAAAAAAGGGAAAAAAAACAGCGTGGGTGAATTTAAGCAGAGAAACATCCTCTGGGTCTTTTTCCTTTTTTAAAAGAACTCCTCCAGATCTCATGTTTAATTTATGAGGGAGGACTCAGGCGTGATGCGTTCTGGCATGACAGGCAGAGTCCATCTTTGTCTGGGGAAACGTGGATCGGACCGGACCGGGGTGATTTGCCAGCCCCCATCAGGGCCCCGGGGTGCCACAGACTGGTCAGCAGCTGGGGGCGAGACCAACCTTTTCATTGGAACCAGAGCGTGGTTAATTAAACAAGTTCCCCTTGGTCAGAAAGCAGCTGGAGTCGGTTTACTCCATGTGCCAGTCAGTGCCAGGCTGGCTGGAAGGCACACTCCACCACACAAAGGGAGAGAAGATGACACACTGTTCTTCAATATAGGAATGAGCAGAACACAAGAACACATGAGAGGATGCAACTGTTTAAGAGTCTTCAGATGTCAAGATTCTGAGTCTAAGAAGAGGAGTGGGATGTACTTGTTGGTTAATCCACATCCTACTGTAAGCATCGGTCCACAACCCACACCCTTAAACCCAATACCACAGCTTTATGTGCAAGCACACGATGAACGAATCAAATTTGTTTAAGGTTCTCCAGATCTGCATGTTTACTGTTCTGACAAACATTCCAGCGTGCACACATACGGTCTCAAACACAGTCGCAAACAAACTCAGACGAGGTAAATCTTGTCAGGAGTGAAGATTAGGCATCCTTGTCCGCCTTCACAGCCTAAGATGCTGTGGTCAAACCTCGGGCGATTTCACAGAGAAAGATAGACTGGCAGTTGATGTGTTGATGGAAAGGATGGGAGAGAAACAAGACATTCTGAGCACTAAATCAGAGGTAGGATTGCAAACTGGGGGAGGGCGAAAGGAAGGGGGGGCTGGTACAAAATAGCCAATTTCATAGTACACATGTGGATTAAGTTCCCTCCTTTGAAAACGTTCTGGAATGCCCATGTACCAATTACGCCCCGGTGGTACAGGCGGGAGCTGTGAGGCCATGTTTTTGGATGTTCTCGCCCCTGTGTGAGCTTGGGCTTGCCAGATTGTCTGCGGGCAGCGTTTGTGCCTGCTTTGATTCGGTGCCAGTGAGGCCTCGCAGGCTCTTGGCATCCTGACACCTTCCCATCAATACGCTGGCACCGTGTGGAAGGGGGTATCAAAAATGACCCAATTAGAGGATGGCAATGTGTTCTGACAGGCAATACCTGCTCGGGTGTGTTTAAAACTGCCATGTTTTTTTTTGCTCTCTCTCTTTTTTCTGCTTGGTTCACACTCAAACTCTCCCCTCCCTCCCTGTCTTTTTCGCCACATTTTCCTTTCACAACCAATGACAATGGCTGGGATGAGAGCAGGTCTGCTTGTCTTGACATCGTCTTTGTATGTTTCCCTGAGCTGTTTGGTATAAACACCCTAGCATTTTGAGAGTGTTCAGATCCGAGAGGATTGGTTTTGACTAAAAACACTGGGATTAGAGAGTTCTGTGACAGAAACATTATCCACAGAGTTGCCTTGTCAACGTTCATTGCCATGACTGACAACTATCTGGATCCCCTATTCTATCTTTCTGTCTGTTTTTCACTTCTGCTCTCCATCTCTCGATATTCTTGATCTGTCTGTCTTCTCCATGTGTAGTTCAGTTGGAGTCTCTGCCAGTGTGTGTCAGTGTCAGTCTGTTTAAAGTGTGTCTTCAAGTCTTAAACAAATCTAGATACGTTCAAACTGAGTCTCACAAATATTTTAAGTCATCAAGTTACATTCCATTAGAATGTCTTAGTTCATTTCACCCTGGACACAAAATACACATGTCTTTATATCTTTAGAAACTACCGTAAATGTCAGGGCTTTGGCTGTGATGGACTATAATAAAATAACTCTTAATGGGGATTAAGTCAACAATTTAGTTTTTTAAACTGCACAAACTAAATTCCTTTGTTGATCTTGTAAGTTTTTCTAGTGAAGCTGTCTGTTAAGATTATTTTCACCTCTATTTTAGACGACTTCTCATTCCTTCTCATTAGATTTAATGCCTCACTTACTCCATCAGAGAGCAGACTGTTAAGGTTTGGCATCTGATACCCCGTGGCATCATACTGGTCGTGAGTCAAGCCCTCACAGGTCTCGACTGGCATGTTAGAGCAAGCTGCCAACCTAGATGGGCAGTTGGCGCCAGGTCCACTACCAGCTGGTGAGGTTCTGTGCCACTGCCAGGGCCATCAGGCTCGTCTGTCAAAACTCCTGTGACTTCTCTTCTTGTTTGTACTTAATGCAAGTGTCCTTCTGCTCTTTTGAGTGAAGATAAATCACTGTTTTAAACTTTGATCTGAAATAGAAGAGGAGAGTCAGCGATCTAAAGCAAACTCAAATGCTGGTGTAGTTTTAAATAGGGATTCATCATGTAATTAGGCATGTCATCAGTACAAACCGATGAATCCACATGCAAATGAGGTCAAATTTGACTAAGTTCAGGATTGTCATTTGAGTGGATTATCCAGTCTCGTTTAGTTGAATAAAGTTAACAGTTTTGCCTAAAAATGTTGTATAAAATATGTATATGTGTTTTAACTATCTATGCGTATCAGCATGAGAATTCAAAGATGAAAAAAATTGTCTCATTGGATGTTGACAGATATGCAGTTTTGTGCATTCCTAGTTTTAAGGGAATATTTGTATGTGTGGCATACTGCATGGAGATAGAGGGTTAGTTGAAATGGTTTTCACATTGGGATATATCATTCTATATAAAGCTCTCCCCACTGTTTGCTTGTGTACCACCTATACATCTTGTCCACTTATTTCTCACCCTCTTCTAGTTTCTCTCTCGGCTATTAACCTTTTGTTTGATATACTTGCTTCGGCATGTGTTTTTTTTTACGTGTGGATGTGCTTGTATGTCTGCTTCCCCCTGCTGATTGATTGGATGTGCAGGTTAAATGATCAAAAAAGCTTTTACGATTATAGGACAACTCCTTCTCTTAAGGCACCTGCTAAGTTGTTTGCTGCTAGGAGAAACAGACACTTCATCACGCCGCAATAAATGATTTCCTTGCCTCCTCACCTCGAGCTCCCTTTTCAGTGTTTCATTTTATTGAGGGTATATTTTTGCACTAGACCTCCGTTTTTTTTGTGGAAAACTCGGGGAGCGTTGAAAAGGATGTAGTGCTGCTTCAGGACAATAGCTTATCCACGAGTAACGAGGCCACGGCTAATTTGAAGCACTTGCCACATCCTGCTGCAGAACAACAGCTGAGTGCTTTCAGAGAAAGACTAATTTGACTTTGGCCATTATCTTTTGATAGATAAGGGGTCTCCAGGTGTTTTTGTCATCCCTCAGGGTGTGGTTTTGAAGATGGAAGACATGTTTTTAGCCAGTGACATTGATGCAATACAACCCAGAAGCAAGGGTACTATTGTCTGTGTGGAGTCCACTCAATCCTGTAGTCTAGTGTCCTCTTCCTGCCCTGGCCAGAGCCTGCAGAGCCCTATAACCAAGGAGTGTGCCCAGCAACCATGAGTCATTAAGGCATGTGTTTAGACAGGGCTAGGGGGTCATTGTTGTCAAAAGTAATGTATAGTATCAGGTTGCACTCACAAATCAGAGGCAGTCCACACTAAACTGTGTTTTTACAACAGAAAAATACGGATAAAAAAACAGTCAGATTTCCAATGCAAAACTAAGTAATTTAGGGTACATTTCAGAACTCATTTAGTTTAAAATTATGTGTTGATTATTCAAAAATATATTTCAATACAGACAAAATGTTTGGGCAGAATGATCATATTACTCTTACTGCAAGTAAAAAAGGACGAAAACTGTTATTTATCTTGCATAAGTGGAGGGATTTTTGAGGTAAGTTTTGAATGGCAAAAGTTCACATGTACTGGGGGGGGGGAATCACACTTTGCAATTAATTAAAGTAAATCCTTTCAGTGTAGTTTTTAGCAAATTTAAAAGCCTGAAATTTGACCATTAACCTCCAAATGGATGTGAAATACCACTAGTGTTCCTCTTTTTTCTTTCTAAACAGTGTGCCACAGAAAGGACTGTGAAATGAAATGATGAGTTTTAAATGTCTTTTTCAGGCAAACTCAATTAGCAGCATGTTTTTTTTTTCCTCCCCTTTCGCAAAGAGCCCTGCATTAGCACCAAGGCTAGTTATTATTTCTACCGTGGACATCTTAACAAATCATTTCTTTTTTCCTTTCCAATGCTGCCTCCCGTGTGCCACTATGTTCCAAAGTAGGCTCCAATTATAAAAGCATTAAAAATGCGAGTGAAGGATTTAGGTACATTACACCACTCAATGACATTTTACTCGCCATTATGTTATTAGCAGAGTGCTATGTGTAAAAAGGGCCTCTAATTGAGAAAGTGTTGTAGAAAATACATTTAAAACAGCCACCGTTCCCCTTTCTCTCTGCCTTCTGCCCTGGCAGCTGTGTTCACGATGAAAAGCTCTCATCTCAGCTGATTTGGCTAAAACCCTTCACTGATGACAGGGTAGGACATACGCAAATACAGGTAAGCACATACAATCAGGAACAAATTAGAATTCTTCTGTCTGAGTTTCTTTTGTGAAATTGCCTTTACAAAAAAGTGAGGGTGCTCCGATCACTTGTACACTAATTGCAGGTAGATATTTGTCTTAAATAATTTGATTGGTCATCACTGAAAAACTTGATTATCTTAGCTGATCAATTTATTGGATTCTAATTTTTCCCTACTTTTGCTTTGAAATAGCAAGGGCAGCCACATTCTCTCAGGCAAAGTGTGTTAAAGCGCAACAAGACTACTCAGATCTGGAGTTACTGCAATACAACAGAAGTTTCTGACGTTAACACTATGTGCTTCTAACTTGTTTCGACGGCACACTGACATTCATTTGGCGCATTCCGAGGACCATCATTTTCCAAGAGCGTCCTGGGAATGAGAAACTGCATTTGACGACTACTTTTCCAGCCTGGAGCATCATGTGACAGCTACGTTGTGCTTTACACCTCTGTATCACATGCCAGCAACTCAATATCAACACACTGACGCACACCATGGTTGTTTCATCAAATAGGACATTGTCGGAAGAAGAAAGTAAAAGAAAGAGAGAAAGAGGCAGAGCCAGAGATAAGACAAGAATCAACATTGTATTAACTTTTACTGACTGGAGAGATTCAGAGATGGATTCCTAATTAGCCGTCATTATTAGGGCTGCAACTAACGATTATTTCAGAGGTCGACTAATCTGTTAATTATTTTTTCGATTAGTCACGATTATTTCTGTTACTCCCACCATCTGTGCTTCTTGTTGACGCAGCTCTTTCTACAGGCACCAGTGTATGTTTTACCCCACTCGCTTAAATTGCATCACACAAATGGCACCCGGATTTCCAGTCATAACACAACATAATGTCCTTAAGTAAATTAAGCGAATGACTCCTGAACCAGTTGAATGTGAAATTTAAGCTTAACAGCTTACTCTTCATTTATTTTGATACATCCAAACTCAGCTGTAATGTCATATCCAGACAATACAGAATCTGGTTAAAAAAGAAAATAAAATATTTTCATCGTACAACATAAACTGCAAGAGCCTGTTAAGACACTCTGACCCAGCACAGGGAACTGTAAACTTGCCTTTTGATGATGTCTTGCAATCACATGGTCAACTTCATTTTTAATAAACATTTTTGAAGTAAGTAAAATCATACTTCAATAACATCAAAACTATGAAATTTGGCCAAAAATGATACTAAATTAATTAACCCTTACCTGTTTTAATGTTACAAATGAACTATGTTGTTATCCATTTATGCTAGGTATTTATTATTTGTTACCAAACATAGTCTAGTCTGATGCTTCAACCCACAAGACTAAAACTTAGGCCAGGTAGGGGGAAAAAGATATTTTGGGATTAACTGTAAGCATTTCTACACTGACCGACTGAGACACGTTACATTTTTACATAGTGTGTGCTACTGTCATCTTAATAAATGATTATGTTTGCCGAAGCGGTATGCTACTAGTTTTGTGTCTCTGTGGTCTTAAAAATGGTTACAGTTAATGTTAGGACTGTCAGGGAAGCTGTTCACTTCTACAATTCGCTGTACTATTGCACTTAAGACGTTAATTCTTACCAGGGGACTACAGTCTGATCCAATCACTGATCAGATGCTTTGATCAGATTAAAGACTGGATGTGTCAGAACTTTCTTCAGTTAAATGAAGACAAAACTGAAATCATAGTTTTTGGA
>JAOXYM010000006.1:8402521-8437258 GCA_028567055.1 Leptatherina wallacei
CTTTCTTTCTTTCTTTCTTTCTTTCTTTCTTTCTTTCTTTCTTTCTTTCTTTCTTTCTTTCTTTCTTTCTTTTCCAGTATGTTAGATAAGCAAATAACCTGTCCCACTCTATGGCCATATGATAGGGCAGAGATGATAGGGCAGGTTATAAATGCTTTTAGAATCAAGACTTTTCAGAAGCACCTCATAGCCTTGCTCTAGCCTTGCAGGGTCAGGGCTAACATAAAAGCTTCTTATAATATATGTATGCATAAATCCAACTATAAGCTGATGGCATGTGCCATTTTTCAAATGTGTTCGAACATGTGACTGTGTGGTTATCTTCAGATGCAGATTTGCAATGTTTTGTGTGTGTCACTACTTATATGTGCCCCTGCTTTTTGTAACTAGGGCAGATGATCACCATAGATCCAATAAAAGGCTACTAGGCATCTTAGATTTCTCATTTGGCAAATATCCACCAAGCCAAAGTCCTGTGTTACTGGTGTAGTAGCTTATATGCCTGATATGCTTTGACTGCATGTTTAGCATTCTTGTGAATAAAATAAATCCCTTGAAATCCATTTATTAATAAGAACTATTGACCAGCTGCATTGACTGAAGCTCAAGGGCCAGTCTCTGATAAAATAAGTTAACCTCGTGCCTGTGACGAAGGATGGTGTCAAACTCATAGAAGGAGAAATAAATTTGAGTGAATAGCAAATTCTATGTTAAATTCAAATCCAGCCTCAATGCCACTTAACACCATTTATTGTTGAAATGAGTTGAGGAATATCTTCACCAGTCTTTACTAAACCATTCTGAAGCATGCCTGTCACCATTTTAGTTGATTTTTTTTAAAAATTCAATACAGAAAATCCACTTTACAGTCATTCATGCAACTGGCCACATTTTCTTTATGTATTTATGTTAGAGGAGCTCTGAATTTGACTACTGGTTAGGGGGCTTACACCCCGCTCTTTCAGGTTAAGTCTTTTTCTTTTCCCCCACCTCAAGTAGGAATGAAAAAAAAATAGAAGTGAATAGCAGCATTTTGTGTTCCCTCCTCCCTACCCACCTTTCCTTGCCTTTCCCCACTCATCTGTCAATGAAAGACACAGTTTTGCCACAAGGCATTGTGTGTTTAGCGGTGGTGCCAGCAACTGCCATTTGGGCGCAGGGAGGAAAGGGGATCCACCCCTTTGAACTGCTGCCAAGCCAGCCAGCTTGCACCTTCTTTAATAACTTCCCCTGAAGGCACTTCCTTCTTTTTCCTCTACCTCCTCTTTCTTTTTCTTCCCTTTTCTCTTATTCACTCCCACCCTCCTGCTCCTTCTATTCTTTTTAAATGGCTGCAGTTTTCACGGGTAAAGCTGTGATGCTGATAAGAAAGGTAAGGCTTCTTTTAACTGACAGCCTGACTTCAAATCTGTGCAGCAAATGCACACACACACACACACACGCACACACAAATGTGTAGAGGGTTAAGATCATGTGTGGTCTTAGAGGCAGAGGCTTATTGTGTTGTTTGAAATAAGATTAAGTTGATTTTTCTTACATATTTGAAATACACCTGTCAATGTGTTCTTTTGTTTGTTTCTAAAAGGTTCAATGTCACTCCATTTAGGCATACAGGTATTCTCCAGCATGCAATGCTTTATTCTCAAAGCATTTTTTTCATTTCAATATACTGTGGGTAATGATTTTAATGCACACGAGACTCACATGCAGCTGCAAGGTTAACATGCAAGAGTGCATAAGTAAGGACTGTACCTATAGAACAACAGTCAAGTCAGTATTTAACTTTCACTTATGTCCTGTATTTCTCAATAATATGCATCAAGAAAATATTTTGCTATGATTTGGTACAGTAAAAATGTAAAGGAATTAATATTCTGCACTGAGTCAATTTTACCACAGGTCATAAACAGAAAGGTTAAAAGAGATGAAAAGATTTTAGCCTTGTCCGACTTCATTTCTCTCTCACGGCTGGTCTCTGTGAGCCTCTCCGGACAGGGTTTACTCACACCATACAGATGCTCTGTGAACTCTCAGTCTGTCAGTTCCACTGTACAACACCATGGCCTCGGGAAAAAAGAGGCAGATAGACCTGGCTAAAAGTGCAGCAGGCAATAGGTGTCACATTAAGGGTGTGTAATACACTATGTCACCTCAATGGTATATGGCCCATTAAGGCTATAACCTCATACACCATGGTGTTTATTTTGTCACTAGGGATTATTTGGAACAAACCGGCCTGTCAGGGAATGTTTGGTTGTTTGTTTGCTTGTACGCTGTTTGTGAGTATTGAAAAATATATTGTTTGTGTCCTGCGTATGCATGTGAGCCCTGATGTATATTATTTTTAGGATATTATCTCTAAATCTCTGCCTCCCTCTTTTTTTTCATTGTGTGTGTAAGCATAGGTGTATTAAAGGAGCTGACTGAAAATGAGAATGTAAATACAGCCATGAGCTCACTGAACAACACCCCCCACCTCTACCACTGTCACCTCCTCGTAGTCGCCCTCCTCCTTCTTCTCCTGCGTGAGGGTGAGTAAGCCAGGGGGTGACCTTGCCCAGTGTAATTAAAGTGAAACACCTTGACTTGTCACCATTGCCTGAGACAGCTTAAATCTCCCTAATGTAAATGGAGGCTGCAGCTGATGTGTGGCTAGGCAATGCTGCAGAGAAGATACAAGCGCTGGTGATCCATCTCTGTACCAGTGCACACATGCGCTTACACACAAACACACATACATCCTCTTCCTCTACTTTTTCTGACACATCCACACATAAGCAATTCCTCTTTCTTTCCATCTTCCTTAAACATCCCTCTATCTCTCTACTTGCACCCATTGTTGACATTTTGCAGCCCTCAACAGCATCTTGTTGTCCAGTACCTTTAGTATTATTATTATTATTTTTTTTTACATTGCAGACTGCACATTACTTACAGTAACAACAGCAACAGTGCCTCATGGGAAAGCTGAGGTGTTGTGGTGAAAAGCAGCACAAGTATGCAATTATTCAGAGTAGTCAAATATTTAGCTTTACCAACAAAAACACAGAATAAATAATTTTCCTGTCTGCATTATTAGAAATGCACTGAATGCAGCTAAGCTGTGTTGAAAAGCGCTTGATGGAAGTTTGGAGGTTTCCCACACAGGTCTTTAGCTAATCTGTGTTTGTATACCAGGGTAGCAGATCAGGCTGATTTACTGATTCTGTTTTTATTTTCACTGAGGACAAAAACATGGCTCATATCTACTACCAATCTCTTTGGGTTTGGGGGTGGTTGATAATTTGAAGAGAAATTCTGTTGAGTTTGCCCTTCAATTAAAGCTCTTTAACACAAAAGTCTTGTTGACCCTAACGTCCTGCTTCCATTAGAAGTCATGGCAACACATTGCTGAATGATAGGCTACTATATTCCAGGCTCATTTGCAGTTCAGGGAATGAGGGACTGCCTGAAACCACAACAGAAGCAATACTGAGGGCTACTGCCAAAAAAATTGCCCTGTGTGAATGCCACAGTGGCATGTGAAAGAATGTTATGTACTCCATGTGCCAACTTTACCAGTTGCCAGTGCCCTGTGCCAGCATCCCTTCCTGCCCAGCCCTGCCTGGGCAGTGGGCAATGTGACAGGAGCCAGACACCCATCATGTGTCTGCACCAGGCAGCATGCCCTTTTGCCTTGATCCCTGGGGCAGTGCAGTTACTGTCCTGTCTTCTCCGGAAGATGCCATATTTCCTGCAGTGCACACTCTTAGACTGGCTTGGAGGAAGCCTTGTGGTTGCATAGCAGTTCCAACTTTGTATAGAACTATTCATTCAGAGGGATGATTATCTGCATTTCTTGCCCTCCGCTCCGAGCATCCCTTAATGCATACTTTATTAGTATCACCTGTAAACTGATCTCCATAAACAGTTATTTGCATATGAACATGCAGAATCCCTTTTTTTGAGGCAAAGATGCTTTGAACCCAGTCTGCCGATCTCACTGTGAGATCTCACTTTTCTGGAGTTTCTACTTATATTTTTTAGTCTTTGAATGGAACGGATTGACTCAACTTATCTCCTGATGATGACCGCTGGTTATCTCCTGATGATGACTGAACTTTTTGTTTGTTGTTTTAAATCTATAATCAAAGCAAATAGGGAGTCTTGGCCAATTTATCCATCATTGATTATCTGAATATGTGTGTACTGGAAGCCCAAAAATGTTATAATTGGATAACATTTACTCAGAACAGGTGAAAACTAAAAGAGTTTTTACTGTGTGATCATCTAATTTTATCAGTATTTTACATCTTATAGATATAAAAACAAAGAAATATTATTTGAGAGCAATCAGAAAAGCAAAATCCATGTTTACCCATCTTGACTTGCAGGCATGGACGGAAGACACAGACCGTTTACCCGCCTGCATGCTGCAGCATCAAAGACAAGTACAGGTTTAGACAGCAAGGCAACAGAGAGAGACAACAAACAAGGATGCTGCTATTGTGATGGACAGCCTCTACTGTGAGGTTCAGTATGTCAGTGTGTTCAGTGTGTGATGTAGCAAGTTCTCTAGCCGTGGGGGTCTGAAAAAAAAGAGCAAGAAAGATTGTGGGAGAGAGAACAAGAGAAAGAAATGATCTCAGGTGGGTCCAACATCTGCATTCACTTCCTGTCTTTTACCAAAGGGAGGGAGAGGAGAGAAGGAGGGGTAGTGAAGTCTTGAAGAAAACAAGAGCAAGATGAAGGCCTTTCTGGAGGCTACAAAGGAGCTGCATGCTGGAAAAGGGATGTGGAGCCCTCAATGGGGCTGAAGAACACACAGACAAAACTTGGAAAGGAAGAAGGCATGCCTCACAATGGCACAGGGCCCCATGGTCGGTTCAAAGAGCCAATCAGAAATACAAAAAGAGGACAAGAGTGAAAGACAGAAAGGAAATGATGGACCTACTGGGAGGTATTGCAGTGGTATTTCAGGGGGGGGGGCACAATGTTGTATATGCTAGTCAATAAGTTTTCTCCATTATTCATTTAAAAACAAACTGAGTGGCACAGAAAGGCCGTTAAACTGCATCTGGGTGTGGAGTGGATTTTGTCCTGGTCTTCAAAAAAGAAAATGTTTGCCGGTGCTCCATGTGTGGCCCTTTTCTAAAAGTCAAGAGAAAAAAGGAGTGAAAACTAAGGACAATTGGCAGGAAAGGGAGTTAGAATGAACAGGATATGTACAATTATTGCAGAATATTGTTGCTGTAGTGATGTTACAGTATTTCTACAGCGTAGGTTCGTGATTTTCTTTTTTGCTTTGCTTTCATGTGTGTTTACCACTTTAATTCAAATAGATTTTCTAAAGTTGATTTTATCATAACTGTCAATGAATTGTAGCAGTTAGCTAGTTGGTTAAGGCACGTATTGTGGACACAGCACACAAAGAGAACACGAGTGACAGTGAGCTGTTTGTATGTCCTTGGTATGCCAGTGTCATTGTCAAGGCTTATCACAATCTAATGGGCAAAGAAGGAGCGGAGGGAGGGAGAAAAGGGGGACAAAAAAATACACATGGCTTTAATAAGACTTTATCAGGAGTTGCCTTACTCTGTCTCCCTCCTTTACATCACCCCAACCCCCTCCTCTGCTACCCTGTGAAACCCTCGCTCTAATATTTAAAGAGCTCTGGGTGCACGAGTGCGGGAATCACATTTAACTTCACCAATTTCTTATTGCCTGTCAGTCTCTCTAATTTGATCCAGCGTTGGACAGTTGCCTTTTTGGACATCAGAGTCACGGCACATATTGGCAGGGAGACTGGCAGCTAATAAAAACCAGCTTGGTATTTACTCCCCTTTTCCTTTTATTTATAATGTATCTCAATATTGTTATTCTGAATATATATGCATTTAAGCCTCACCTGTCTCTTTGGGTTGCCCCTCAGTTAATAATACGTTATTGATTTCCATACTGGACTGGCTGTATATCTGTTTTAATTTCAAGGCCTTATCGCTTCCACTGTGAATCATGTGAACCCTTTCTTTATTTCTTTTTTTTTTAATTCTTTTTTCGGATACAGGCATTATTACGTTTGTGTAGGAGTGTAGGTAACCTGTTTTTTTTTCTTGTTTTTTTTTTTTACAGCTTGACATGTTACATTATATGAATGATATTTCTTGTGGGCCCCAAATCTTTTTCAAGTCGGCCTTTATCCTTTCTTTGACAGATTAGATCGAAGGCAGATTGAGTCAGGTGAAATGCCAAGATTTTGGAATGCCTGCTGGCAAATTATAGAAGAATAGAAAAGATATATTGAAGCAGAAACAAATCGATTTATCTAAAGTATTTTAAATGTATGGCCTGGTTTTTGATCCAGTAAAACTGCTGGCCTTGTTGTAACATGATCAAAGTCATTAATAGTTCATCCAGATTCTGAACTTTCTTACTAGTTCATTTCTGCAGAGGACAACAGGGACATACAGCCTCATACACCGAAACCTTTGGCCAACCTTATTGGATAGTTAGACCTCTGAGGGCACTGCCTCACCCTCAGTCCCCTTGGCCCATCTCCTATAACCAGAATGATAAAGGGATGGAGATGAAGGAGAGGAGGAGAGAGGAGTAGGAGGAGGAGGAAAACTAGGAGGGCTCAATGAGAAGCAGGAATAAGCAGTGCATGTATATATGCGAAATATATGCGCCATCAGCAGAAAAAGGATCTGAGTCAGCCCTTTGCCGGGTCTTGCTGCATGCTAAAACACATAGAGGCAAAGCCCATTAAAAATGAATGCCATGCTATAATCACATTCACACTTAAAATTTAATGTTGGTACATGGCGACTGACAAAGAAAAGGCGGCATAGGTCGGTGTGATTATGACCATGCCTCCTGTACTCCCTACTTTGAAGGGACCTTTTTTTGTGGCCCAAGTAAACGCATCAATCCAAGGGATGCCATGGGCTGGTGTTGTAGTCTAATTGTAGCAATTAGCTTAAAGGATCCCATAGACTGGAATGGAGAAGACCACATAAAAATCCTACTTTTGTTGCATGTATATTGGTCCTTATATCACCTTGTGGAGGTTTATTCCATTTTTCCCTTTAAAATTTCTTTTAACGCGTTACATTTTCCCAGCAGTGACAGTGTAAGATAAGGAGAGTGAAAAATGAAGCAGTTCTATTAGTCCATCATTCACTAAACCACCAAAAGGCTTGCATGTAGCATGAAGCCCCCCTCTGCTGAGTATGCTGGGGCCATGGGGGACCTCATTTGGGAAGGCAGTAGAGACAATGAGTGGATGGGTGGTGGCGGCAAGGACTGAAGGGGAGGGTGGGACTCCACTCCAATTTTAGCTCAAGTGGGCTGAAGATGGTTGAGAAGTGCACTTTCCTTTAAAGAAGGCAAATTAACGTTCTTCTTGCCCAAACATAATATTGTTAAAGAGTTGCGCAACAGGAACTTCTCACCAATGTTTTTAAGTGTGTTCGCACACTTACTGTATGTGTGTGTGGGTGTGTATGTGTGGGGAAATGTGCAGCCATTAGAGCCCCACTCAACCGACCATCGTCAGTCCATAAAAGAGGGGGAACCTCCTCCTGATCCTCCTTCAAGGTCAGGGTGGAGTTTCTGAAAGACACTCTCCCAGTCAATTTTACCTCCTTATTCAAGCAAAGGATATCTCTTTTAACCTTTCCCCTGCTTCTCCATCCTCACGTCAATTACAGAAACCCTGGGCATCTTCTTTTGACAATGACAGGGCTCCTTGGAAAGAGGGGAAACGACAACAAGGTTTTCTGCAAATGGAGACAGCAATACGATCTAGGCTGGTAAGAGGTTGACTGGATGAGTGCAGGTTCAACTCTGTTAAATGTTCATAGCTTTTTGGCTCAGTTAACCCTTTGTCATTGTGAAACATTAAAGTTAAGACTCATAAATACAGTAGCAGCATGGAATAGAAAATATGCTTCTTTCATATACAGTAGTTTGATTTAGTTTTACAGCATCATGACCTTCTTCTACAGTATTAACAATGAATTAAAATCATGTGTATATGATGAAAATTATGCAAAAGTCCTCTATTTTGAGACAACTAGACCAATAAAATGAATAGACAAGTGTCAAACAGTCTAAGAGAACGCTGCCTATAAGAGTGAAGTTTTTTTCTTTATCTAGGTCACAATATGTGGAGCAATTTCAACAGATGGGCTGCAGAGTACTCCCCCGGCGAACAGAAGTTAGTTTTTCTTTCTTGCTCTTGCTTCTGGATTTCCACTTCTCCCACTTCACGTGAAGCAAGAAACAAAGTAAATTCAGAACCATTAAAACAAATAGAACATATTTAGAAAATGTTACTGTTTAGTGGACATCAAATTTTGAAGAAAGACAAAATTTTAAAAAAGGATTAAAGGGTAAACATAAGGTAAGAAACAAAGGTGGGGAAAATGAAGAATGAGTGAGTGGAAAGCGGCTATTATGGGGATGCTGTAGGCGCTCCTTCAAAACTCTCACCGCTCACACATTCATGTGTAACACACACTGAGCCCATGGACAGAAAAATGCTGTAAAATATTTGGGTGAAAAAAAAAAGCACCGTTGGGAGATGTGGGATGTTGTTTGGAGGCCTGTTGGTACAACAGCACAGAAAACAGAAATCCCTTTGAAGAACACGCAAGCCCTCACACACATTTTCTGTGTCCAACACACACACAAAGAAAAAAAAACATCTATTAAATTGTATTAGATGGTGAAGCGCAGATGAGTATGCATACAGTATTTGTGTGAGAGCAACATAGAAAGAGACATGGAGTGTGTGAGCGTAGTGGGGTCCCATATAATGGAGAGGCTCCACCTGTTTACACTTCTTTGCCCTCAGCATTCTTCAGCGGGCCCCTTTAGAGGGCCTCAATGCCGACAGGCAGCTAACTGCTCTTTGGGAACCCTCCACGGGGACCAGAAAAACAGCTGAAGCCTCCAAGGGTTTCCTGAAAGGGAGAGGGAGCAGGGTGGGGAGGAGAGGGTGTGACGAATAGGCAAGATAGAGAAAGAATAATAGCAATAAAACTAAATAGAGAAAAAAAGCAAATAGACTGAGACAGCTTAAGAGTGTATCACTAGTGAACCACTTCCAAACAAGCTTTTCTAATGAGGTACACCATTAATACAGAAAAGAAATGGAGAGAAAAGCAATGGAGGGGAAGGCAGAAAGCAGGAGGCCCTGGGAGTAGACAAGGAATAGACTGAAAAAATGGGTGAATGCGTGAGTGCAGTTTGTGTACTGAATCATTTTATCTTTGTTTTTCTGCAACTGTACAATGACCTCTGTTGGGGCAGTGATGAAGACAGTAGCAGGTTGTGGATGGGGGTGAGACGGAGGAGGCGGGAGTGGGGAGTGTGGGTAGTGGGAGGCTAACAGGCTAGACACCAGGCCTTTGTGTGCAAATTTCCCAGCAGTGCCTTACCAGTTAATTAAGGAGGTCAGTAAAAAAGGGAGAGAGAGAGAGCAATGGAGAGACAGAGAGGGAGACGTGGAAGGTGGGGGTCAGTCCTAACGAGCTGTCCGCAGCGCATGAATGAGGGGTTTGTCCTAAACCAAGCAGTGAGGGACCAAACAATGTCAGCGGCAATTAGCAACCACTGGTGGGCAAACCGAAGGCCTGTGGTCTGAGCAGGGTAAGGATGTGAGAGAGAAACAGGAACATGACCATGCAGACACACATACAGTCACAAACATCCAAGAAGAAGTAAAATGGAGATGGGCTGCAGGGGGCAGGTATGAGGCAGTAGATTAGGCAGAGGGTGGTCATGTTGCCTTTACTTCTCCACAAAGCAAATCTCTGAGATATGTAAAACTACTATACTTACAGAGGGAAACAAAAACTTCTGGTGGCAGTGTGAACTTTATTCCTAAGTTGTATAGAATTTTTGTAAATAAATTTTCAAAAGCAATCTCAGCTCTGAATTTGATTGAGTAGTCAAATACTTTCCTTGTGAATTACCTCATTAGAAAAATGTTGACCTTTTTTTCTGGACAAGTCATTCTTGTCAGCTCTCCAGCAAGTCTGTTTTTGGCTTCTACCTTTCCTCTCCTACTTCCATTCTTGGCACAATATAAAGGCCCCAGTCTTTGTTTCATTCTAATCTCGGAGGTGAAGTGGCCCTCTTGTACCGCAGGCTCTAATCGCTGGCTGAGACAGTGTTCTCTAGTGGTGCTGGACTGCGGTGAAAACCCCACATCATCACAAAGAGAATGAAAACTGCTGCGTTCAGGCTTTGTGTGCAAATATAAAGGCACACAAAAGCGGGAGCCTGAGATAGTGTCATAGTTACTGTTTTCACTCTGTAGTTTGGGATATGGATTATATATTTCTTTTAATATGAGGGTTGTTTGTTGGCCACTTGTGGGAAGTGTGTAGGGGGGGCAGCATGATGTCTGTGAGAAAATGGAGCCTGGAAAGAGAAGAGAGTATGGGAAGGTGTAGAAAGGCAAGAGGGTTCATTGGCTGTAGATGTTTGTCACTGGAAGCCATGAGAAATGTTAGAATTGTACTTCATAATAGCCAAATGAGTGTCTAACTGTGCTCTCAGGCTTCTACGTTTGTACAGTACGTATGAAATGGTTCTGAGTAGGTACTTTAACTTTTCACCATGCATTATGGATCAGAGTAGATACATTATGAATGCTGTCTCCATGCATTTATCCAGCTCATTTACAGTAATTGCCCAATTCCCTCCCCAAGATAGCTGTGAGCAGATACTGTAGGTATTGCTCAAATGTGCTGATAAACCAATCTCCAATCCATCCAATCAACAGGCAAATACATCTATTCACATTCTCACTTCTGAAATCTGGCCCCTTGTGCACTCTAAACCAGGAGAAAGATTCACTGGGATGATGTCCCCCCCCTGTCCTTCAGAGCAATCCACATCGCTGCTCAGCCAGTAATCAAGGCATATAGGGACTGTGTGATCAGTGACAAAAGCTAGGCAAGGAAACATCAACCTGCAGGAGGAGAGTTGTGGAGAGGTGTCTCGAAGGTTGGTCTCTGTGGCAATGGAGGAGGAGTAATCAGTCCCATCCAGCCCCCCTTCTCCAGAAATTACCATGGAGATTTAAAGCCTATAAAGGAGGATCCTTGGACTGTTTCTTCTCTTCACTGCTACTGCATCACAGCATAGACCTCCACTACCTTCCTGCCTCTCTCACTCCCTCTCTCTGCTCTGCTAATTGGAGACAGGTAGCCCCCAGATGTGGGGCCCAGGTTACGGTAACCTTGGTGGTGAGATCGGCTGCTCGCCTTCATGTGGCTAGCTATTCATCAAAATGGAGGGGTGGGGTGTGGTGATGTGGGGCATGGCGGCAGAGGGGCAGAATATGCAGTAGGGGGAAATGAGCGTCCAAGACAGCAACCCAAAAGGGTAACAAATCACCCTCCATGGCCTAATCCACCATGGGGGGGATGTGATGGACCAGTGGACACAATACACAGTGGCAGAGATACGCAGCTTTGACTAATCAAACATGCAGGTTCATATGGGATTTAAAAAATGAGCAAATATTAACTAAGAAGAAAAGATAGTTACATATTTAGATGTCATTAATTATATACAGTTGCACTGTAAAGTGGAGTATGCTCTCAAAGAAAAACAAGTAGATGTCTTGGTTTGCAATATAAAGAAGATATGATTAGATGGTAGACTTGCAGACTGTGCAGTAAATGCAAATTGCTGTGCAGATAGAGTCTTATCAGCAATATCCCACTGATCGATTGCAGCGGTTGCATTATCAATCATCCATCATTGCATTGATATCTCTGCAATACCTATAATCTTACCCAATCAGATTCATTGATCAATACTGAAGTAGGATTGATCTACCATGCCAGCTGGACTGGATGACAGGAATGTGGCAGAGATGTAAAACATTTGCAAATGAGCAGGGAAGACTCTTATATATCTCTTGTGCTAAAAATAAAAGCAACAAATTCAAAATGCATGGGTGCAAAAATAGCAGCCAGGCAGGGTGGAATTTATCTTTTCTAAATTTGAAGTGAGGGGAATCCCATTCCTCCTACAAAGATGTATTTCATATGGCATATTACCACGTAATTACCCCTGATCTTGCATTTGTGATGACTAGTTTCCTTCCCATTGGAGAATACTGAGCTATAGTGGCTTGTATTCAGCAGGGAAAACAAGCAGCCAGGCCACAGTACAATTCAGTCTCTTCTGTATCGGACCTTAATCATCTTGGCTCAGTGTGCATGTGCATATAGGGAGATTTGTGCATGAGCAGGCTGCATGTGCATCTGCATGCGTCTTGGATGTTTTACAACAAGTGTGTATATGGTTTTTCTGTGGAAGTGTGTTCTCACTGCTTTGTAACTATGTGTCTATGATAAAAAAAAGAGGGGGGGGTGGCTCAGAGAAACTGAGACAGAAAACCCGTCCCTCCAATTCCCCCGTGAAACCCACTACACCAATTTCCAGCCATGGGCAATCACTCACTCAGCACACACATCTACATAGAGGCTGATGAGATCCTCCGTGGGCTTTACCATGTGACTGGAGATCCTCATCTACAGTATGTGCCTCCCCTTCATGCTCCTATTCTAATACTATAGTGACTGAGGGGAGAAGGTAGGGTGGTATGGATGATCTACATACAGTTATGATACATAGGTAACCTCTGAGGGGCAAATCAGTGATATTCCTAGCTATGTTTCCCATTGAATTCAAGAAGAATCTATCATTTTTGCATTCCCATTATTGGTAGAGGTGATATGTCTTCAAGTTTTATGTCCTTGCACCTTGATAGCAGTTCTTTTGAGTATATTTTGCTAAGCAATGACTGATATGAATGGATGTAGGGGGTGTAGACTGGGGTAGATAGATTAGAGCTTAAAAGAATGTCCACCCTCAAGCTGTGATGTTAACATGAGGAACTGTGTGCTTAGAGTTCATTAGTGTAATTGCCAGAATATTACCCATTGGCATTGTCATAATGTATAGTATATTAATGGCATAAATCTCCATCCGTCTTCCATCCAGGAGGCCAACACCATAGCCAACATCATTGTATATTAATGAAAAAATGAACTTTTTCAATGAGGACAATAAAATGTTGGCCTCTGCTGTCACTAGTTTTCTCTTTCTGTTAAGTAACACTTTTATATTGCTATATCTGTTTTGTTGTGCATGTTTAAGCACAATAGCTGCCTTTCATTCCAGGGGAAAATGCTGTTTTAATGGAAGGAGGAGAGTTGCACGAGGCAGCAACTTAGCCACCTCTTCTTTCTTACAACCAGTCCACTTCCTCATTACCTTCTAATATTGACATAAAGCTCTCTTTCATTGTGGGGCCACAACTGCTATGTAAAGGCTTGACAAATGTGTAAGTGGAGAGTCTGTACAGGGTTCCAAAAAAATATTGTTTTAGTTTTAAGAAGAAACAATAGAATCATTTGTGCCACTAGTGAATTTTGTGTAAGGATAGGTGGCGACTGTTTAAAAACATATTAAAACCTAAAGCAATTTCTTCTATTTGGTGTATTATGAATAGGCAACAGTTTTTTCCCTTCAGGAAACCGAGTAGGTCTTCTGAGGTCAGGAGTTTAAGAGGTTGCAGCCCTAATCTTTGTGTCTTACAAGCTTTTAGCTCACCATAAGCCTCAGAGGTAGCAGAAATATATACTGTTCATTGAAATATATGCGAGAGGCCCACAGAAATCATTCATTTGTCCATCCTTAGGTTAAAGTGTAAGGACATACACCTGCATTCAATTAAAGGCCATAGCATAGTCTGAAGGTAGACTATTTTTAAGGCATTTATAGTGTTGCTTTAACATTTAAGTAGGCAAAAAGAAAGGGTAGGCTGCATTAGCATATTCTGCAAGCACCCTTTTTTCATTTATTGATCTGACCTTCTGTTGCTGAAAATACCTCTGCATTTTTTTTTTCTTCGTACATTTAATGTGCCTGTCTGTTTCCTATACACTGCATGATCTAAAGCTTCTGGAAATACTATGAGAAATGACATCAAAATTTAAGAAACAGTCAAGCCCTGTTTTTAATATAAATGATTTATTAGGAGACAAAATAAAAACCTAACCAGTAATTTTATGTGTGATTGGTAGTGAATTTCCTCAGTAGCGCAATGTAAGTAAACAATAACTTTCTATAAAATAATTATTTTATTTATTTATTAATTTTTATTAGTAAAATGTTTGTCAGTATCCTCCCAGCCAGGCATCTGTGGCCAAGTGTTAATCAATACTGAAGAGCACATAGACCATAATGGAGGATTTATCTCAGCTCTTTGTACTATTTACTTACCAGTGAACACCTCCACAAATCCTCCTCTCTTTATATTCTTACATTTCCTTCTTCTTTGCTCTCAGGTGCATACTATAAGCCTTGATGGAAAAACCACTCCTAAGACAGTTGTGGCGGTGGAGGAGATTAGTTGGACAAAATAAGTTGAGAAGATCGTTAGATCCAGAGCAAGGGAGAAGGGTCAGAACAGTGTTGCTGACATGGTCAGAACTGTTTGCAAACATGAGATGTCAATTTAGAGTGTGTGTTTGACTCTACACAGATCATAAAAGTAATTTTCAACTTAGCCTTCGAAATTTAGCAAGTTGACAAGTTCATTCAAAGCACATGGTCTCTTTTTTATACTTCATAAAACTTCTGCCACCATGGCATTTTGTGCTGGAGTGTAACAATGAAATGTAAAGCAAAACTTGCCTTAGGAGCATAGATGCATTACACACAAAGGGTTAATAATGGAATGTGTTGTGTTTTTGTGATGGATGGAAAAGATTGTTTTTGCAGATAATGGGGGGGTTATTACTTACGTGAACACGGGAGAGATGGTCCTTTATTGGGTCCAATGTTGAGCAATACATTTAAAAGAAAAGCAAGTTAGATCATTAGCTTTGAAGATTTCCCTCTTAGGTTGTGGGCTTTGTTTACACCCTTACCTTTCAGATTGCCCAGTTCAAACCTCTCATGTACAGAGCATGATGTTGCTTGTGTACATCCTTTGACTTTTCATGCAAATTTATGTTTAAGTGTACTTGTTTGTGTGTACGATCAAGAACACAAACACACACACAAGGGGGTGGAGGGAGACCTAGAAGGGGAGTTGTGAGGTGTGGGGGGGGGGTATTGGTGATGGTGGTGTAAGGCGGTGACAGAAATTGAGGGGGACGGGGTGGCAGCTGCAGGCTGCTCGGTGCACTGTCAGAGCGGAATGATTAATGAATGGCGGCCCCAGCTGAGCCTAACCTTTGGAGAACCGCACAGGACATCTGCAGAACTGTCAGCGCTCTGACAAGGACAGAGCTGAACAACCAATTATTTCGCCATCACTAAGGTGGGCTGTCAGCTTAATCCTAGCCATTCACTTAGGCAAGGACAGGCAAATTTCTCCTTTACATACACACACACACACACACACACACTGAGCAGACCACGGTCCTGTGTGGACATACACACCTACACAAGTGAACAAACAGGCATGCATGGACAGGAACACATGCCTATGTGGACATGTACACAAAGAGGACCGGTGCTCTCGTGCAATCACATACTCGCATATTCACACACAGGCATAAGGTCCTGGACAAAATGGAGTTAACCCCTCCACTGCTGGTGGTGGCAACCCCATGCAGGTGACATATATTAAGGAAAGCAGGGCAAGCAGGGGAGGTTTAATGATGACAAAACAGCACTGGTGGATGCTGGATGAGGCTGTAAGCTGGACATGGGTGGGGCTGTGTACTGGGGAAAGCGCTGTGTCTGGGATATGTTGAGAGGGAGGGACAGAGGGTTGAATGGAGGGAGGGAAGGTGGGGCCTAGAGAGAGGGAATGGTGAATTCCCTTATGTCTGCCAAACGATTTAAATAGTAGAGCAGGAGTAAATGCAGCAATATGTTGCTTTTACAAAATATTGATAATAGAAGAAGATAAAGATTTATCTAGGAATCTTTTTCCCCTCTAAATTTAGTTGGTATTGGAGCACATTAAAAATGAAGTACATGTGGAGGACGTTGCATGAGAGGATTTTCACTTTTTTTTTTGCAAAACATTTAAAACACCCTGGAGAAAAAAACAAAACAATCGATTGACCTTTTAAATAAAACGAAATGGATCATGTTGCTCTGAGGAAGATCACAAAAGAATGTTTGAATAAAACATGGTGATGAGGAAAATCATGATACTTTATCATGTCATAAAGAAAAAGTCTGAAGTACTCATGCAGGAGGAAGCTTTTCAGTTGAAGGTTATTACATAACTATTTGTACAGTGCAGTTTTACAGCCAGGAAACACTTATTCAAGACTAAAACATCTGATGGGATAAGAGCCTAACCAATCAAAGCAAACGTTTTCCCTTTTTCTGGATGACAATCTTTTTTGATGCATGTACTTCAGGAGTCTCTCTAAACATCTTTCTCTCCTTTGTCAAAAGAGGAACATTAATTGATACTCATGAGTATTTGATCACAAGTCTTATTGATCAGCCAGTGGGACCTCAGTAATAACAGAGGAGTAAATGCAAGTGAAATTAGTTTGCATTTACATTATTCATTCATCATCTGTATCTATGTGTTTGTGGGGAAACCTGACCAGAGTTGGGTGCTGATGGACAGTGTGAGTGACTGATTTGGATTTGATTGAGGCGTTCCTGAGGCGATAAAAGATTGAGTGTTGCTGCACAGCCTATTGACAGACTACTGATGAGGCCAGAGAGAGAGAGAAGGAAAGCCGAGGAAATTAATAAGTGGATAAAAATCAATTAACGTAAAAATTGTCCCTCATCAGTGGCTAACCACATGTGCGTGCTTGTGACTGCGTTGCATATTGCTCCATATATCTGTGACTGTGTCAGCATCTACCTACAGTACTGCAGACTATAAGGTAGCAGTGCTTTGCATTGACCAACCTCATCTTGTGGACAATACCAGCATAAAATGCCAAATCAGATCAGTTTAATCCTAAATGTGTTGTAGCTGTTATATTCATGAGTGAAGCGTCTACTACTCTCAGTGAATGGGGAAGGCTTTGAACAGCTCAACTCATTTGATGAGGAGAATCCTAATACGGCTTTACAATTTGCAATATTGGAATCATTTACAACTTTGGTGTCGCCAGTGGATGCGAAACCCATTAGGTTATTTTTTTTAAAGCAGCACAGTCAGCACAAATTGATTTGAGTCTTCATGACTCATTTTACGAGAAATATTTGAAATTTCTCAGGTGAAGCATTGATATAGAGACTGTGTTTAAGGAAAAGTGCATGAAACCTCACGTCTTAATCTGTGAGCTGTTATAAGAGTTTTAGTCATGCATACAACCAGGGTGTATTCATTAGAAGCTTACTAAGGGCTGTCTACTGTCCCAGACAAACTGCAGGAGGAGGTGTCTGGCTGCTCGCCTTTAAACTGGGTTAGTGGACCAGAGAGGAAGTGAAAGAATGAGAGAGGGAGACAGGGCATGAGAGAGAATTTGAAGTCTAAAACTAGGACGAGGTACATGAGAAGATTTTTCCTCATCAATTGCAGTTGCACTCCCCACTGTGGACCCCTTTATGCCACATGCACACAAGTATTTATTTATTTTCATTATTATTGCTATAGGTCATGGGGCTATGGTAGATGCATGCACCATCTTCCCTCATGTCATTTTTTCCAATGTTATAATATGTTAACTCCACTGGCGTCCTATAATGAATTGGATATTTTTCTTATGCTTTGCTCACTTCAGTCTCCTGCCCTCAGTTGATTTAGGAACCAAATGGCAGCCCATTAACATGTGAGAATGATTGTGCAGCCTTGGGGTTGTAGCGTGGCAACCCACAGAGAGGTTTTTTTTGCTACACATCCCTCTGATTCTCAGACTTTGCACTGTCGACGAGAGTTAAGCATCAAAGGCAAGGACTAACTATCCTCACCCTCAATCGCTCCCTCTGTCTCTTTTTGGCCTCTGGGTTCACACTGTAATTTGCTCCATCTTTCCTTTGCATTCTCTTTCTTTTTCTCTCTCTTTGTCTTTGTCTTTTTTCTCATCTCTCTCAGGGTTTGTGAATGAGTAGAGGGAGGTGATGAGGTCAAAGTGAATCTTCTCCTCGCCGTGGATGATTATGTCTTAACCTGCCGTTATTTAAAGGAGCAGACCCTGTGGCCATGAGTTGGCCTGCCAGCCACGTGCCGGCAATGAAGAGGCGACACCTCGAAGGAACGACTGGGAGAAAAGCCATCCAGTCAAATGGACTCCCAGGGTCAAATGTACAATGCCTTTACTGAGCGTTTCATATGACTCTATCCCCATAGAGTGGGTTGGTTGATGGATAATCGTCGTCTTTCTAATGGCCAATCTAAGACCCTTAAATTGATTGTGGATGACATCACTAGAGGCAGACATTCGATTTTAAAGTTGCTATAGAGGTTGCTGTGAGAATGAATCAAACACTCCTGGGAGATTTGATGTGCAGTAGGATTCGGAAAGTGGTGCCAGTGGTTATGAGAGGAATGTCAATTAAAATCCAGCTTATTAGCAGCCAGTGTTGGTTAATTGATCAGTATTTGCTTATTGAGGTAATAGAGAATATCACTTCAATTGTGCTTTGTCTCAATGAGCAGAGCTGGAGGGTTCTCACACAGTCTTGAGTCTTCCTCTTTTATCTTTGTCCCTCCTGACTTTTCTTTAAGCTCCAGACTTCATATTCAGCAGCCCTGGGCTTGGCTATCGGTCTTCCCCTTTTTCAATTAATTCTTTTCTAGGTGTGACACACACATCACACACATCCTGCAGATACACTGACAAACTCATGGCCACTCATTTTTCTCACGTGTGTTGTTTAATGAGGGTAACTAAGAAGTCAAGTCTGAAATCCACTGGCGACAGTAACAAGCCAGTGAGAGGTGTTAACACAGCTGCTTGACTCAACAAATCTAATACGCATTTCATCAAATCTTAAACAAGTCATCAGCAAGTCTAATGCTCTAGTATGAGAGCCGCACTCTATGATGCATGTGCCTTCAAAGCATTTTCTTAAACATCAGCACTTAGCCTATCCTCTCACACCCTGGGATCATGCCTTTATTGGAAAAGTGCTGATGATAAGTCAGATTTATAATTTTTCTGATTCAGATTTATAAAACTAACAATATTCCAATTGATAACTTCAATAGCTGCCATTTTTGTTGTTGCTTAAACCTGATCTGCATGAAAAGTCTGTCTTAATAAGTTGTTATTAAATAGCATGTGTTAGAATTTTGAATTCAGCTTCATATATTATCACTTTTTAACATTTTTTGGGCACAGGAAAATGCGTCAGTGTCACTAATGGCTGAACCAAGTGAGCCGTAGGGAATCGCCCTGCGTGTCTGTCTCAAGGCTTAAGAGTTACTCTCTTGTGACGCCTTACCATTTTAAACCATATTTGGTTTGCAAAAGTGAAACTAAGCTCTTTTTTTCTCCTAAGTTCAATTTTTGGATTCCATAGCTTGAGACAAAGATAAGGGGGGATAAGGGGATAACTTCTGGGGACAGTGGACATCGGATTTCAAGTGGGTTCATGAGGGAAAGGGAGGGAGGAATAGAGGGGGAGGAGGAGGGTACATTAGAGAATGAGGGGAGTGGAGGTGAGGATCCTGGAAGGGTTGGAAAGTAGGTGGAGGGGGCTGAGGTTGGGGCAGTGAGACACTCCAGAGAGTTGACGGAGCTTCAAAGGGAAGTTTTCTCCTATGACTGACAGGCCCCTAGAGTGAAGGGGACCTGGTGGCAGGCGGCATGCCCCAGTCCCAGGATGCCCGGCTGTCTCCATGGCACTCACCCCCATCCCACTGTATTCATCAGAAAGTAGGGTTGAAGTGATTGGGGGTCAAGATGTGTGGAAGCACAGCTATAGATCATTGGCCGGCTCAGTGTTTCATGCTATTTGAAGGACATTATACCTTCTTTGAACTTCCAAATGAACATTTATGTGCAAAACCATATAATTTTACAATTAGTCCTTTTTGTATTGTGCATCCCTTCTCAATTCTTTTTCCTGCAATGCAGCATCACTGTTGCAACAACAAGCACTTTTTAACATATTTAGCTGATAATTGAAGCTGGAATCTCTTCCGATGATCTTATCAAATTCGGATTTTCCGAATCCAGGTCATCATCTATTTCACCCCTTGCAGTTTTTTTCTTCACTTTATCCTTCACCTATTGGACAGTTTTGCTCAGAAATAAAAGCAGATGTGTGCTTTTTTGAAAACATAGCTAATTAGCTAGGCTGAACCTTTCTTTATATTTAGTGCAAGGACATATTTTGAGATTGGTAGGGTCATAAAAGTGTCATTAACCCTAGAACACTAAAGGTAGGTATATTTCACCCATGCTACATTGGTTTTGAATGGGTAGAGTACACAACGTTAGTGTTCTAGGGTTAAGAGGTCCCTGGAAGACAAATGTTGTTTTTATTTTTGGTGTTTATTTGAAATATCATGTTATTGAGCAAACAGAATTCTGGAGAAGCAGAAATTTAGGAGCAAAATATTCAACTTGATGAAACCTTGAAAGAAAAAATTCTGTAATTGCAGACACAGTGATAATCCAGATAGTTGTAGTCTATATGTGATGATTTTTGACATTGCATTTGCATAAAATTAGTATTTGGGGGAATCTTTAACTTAATATCATTATTATTCTGATTCTATTTTAAAATCATGATGAATTATTTTCCAGGGTTCTATACCAACAATGTATGACAAGCATGATGCAATCTGATTTTGATCACATTTCAATTAATTAAATAGACCAAGTCTCAACTCTGAGTACTAAAGCTCAACTGCCTCTACCTCAGCATCTCCTCTCTCTGAAGTGCAGCTTTGATTCTGTCACCTGACAAAATAACTCATAGATGCATGGTATGAATTAAGCTTTTTTTCTTATAGTTACTTTTATTATCACCATTATTTATGACTTAAACTTTCATATTGACTCACTCTAAAATAACTCCTGTTGTCCACCTTTCTTTTCTTTGCTCCCAGAGTTCTGACTGAAGACATAACCACCTGTAACTTCGAACATAGTGACAGCGGGGGCAACCAATGGCGTTAGCAAGAAAAAAGAGCTGAGCCATATTGGTTGAAATATGTTATAGGTGGCATGTTTAGTACTGACTGCCGACTGCTTTTTGGAGATAGAGGGCAGTCCGGGACTGATCTCAGCTGATTGTGTTATGGACAATGATGGGGATGACTCAGGACTTGCTGGACATTGGTAAGGATGTCCCCACATTCCCTACCCAAACTATGCCCATGATTTACTGGTAAATTTAAGCAAACGGTAAAATTAAAAAGGCTTTCAAGGCTGGAAAATCTCTTAAATACAAAAAACATTCTTCCTTTGTCAAATTTTTTCTATGAGTGCATCATAACCACTGCCCAGAAGGGGAAAGATAAATGACACCACTGTTTCAAGTCCTGCACCCTTCTGATACATGAGAGCAGGGAGGGTTGTGTTTAAAGGTGTCTCAGTAAACACTGTTAGGCCTATGTAAACAGCAGTACATTGATCAGCCCTCTATTTATGATCAGCATGTCTGTGCCTGGACTGGATTAGTCAACATACCGACCCGACTGTTTGCTCCACTCTAAACTGAAGCCAATGTCAATGCCAAAGCCTAATTGGAATACAGCACACTGCTGGGATGTGCTTGCACAGAAAGTAGAAGACTATACGAGTGCATAACTTTATTTCTAAATTGACAATATAATCTCAAAATAAAAACCATTTCCTTTTCATTTCATGAGTTATTATTGAATAAGACTAATGACTCTCACATGACACAGATACTTTATAGAGAACACAAACAGTGGCTGCAGAAAATGTCTACTGAACAATTGTTGCATTGTGTCATTGGAAACCCCAGATCTACAATCATCAGGGTAGTGCCACAAACAGAATATCATCTCTCTGTGCTCCTTAGAGGAATGGACAGCACTGCTTGGCTAGGCACTAACTGCTGTTTATAGCAGAAGAAAAGAATTTGAGAGTTATTGAGTGTCAGAGATGGAGAGAAAGAAAGCGCTGGAAAGAGAGAGAGGCATCGAAGTGTGGAGGGCAGCTGCATTGTATCACCCCATTTTAGCCCATTACACTATGTATGGGGGCCTTTCCCCCCCTTCTTTTGCATGGTAATTATTTTCCAGCCCAAAGGTAGCTGCAGGCAACGTCAGCCACAGCGTCAGGGCCATTGCATTAGCCGGCCATTGCATTATTTATTTGCGCGTGGGCAGCTGTATGGATACCCCAAATCCACTGAGACTTGGGGGCCCTCTCAATGTCACCTCATGCATTGCGGCAGGCAGTTGTGGCCACTTGGACTCGCGTTGGGAAACCTTAGGCTGAGAGTGGCTCAAGGGCAAAACGGTGTCTTGGCATAAGGGACTTGTGTGTGGGAGTAGTAGTTAGGTGTGAAATGTATTCAGAAGTGGGTTAGAGGTTTAGTAACTGCCCTCACTTATGCAATAGTCAACTGTGCAAATGTATGATGCTCTGGATAACCATATAAGGACCTTATGTGACATCACAGAGTTTCAGCATTGTTAAAGTATAAATAGAGGTCCATATAGTTCACAATGCCTTAAGGCTCTGTGTATAACTACAGATGGTAATTTGCAGGCTGGGTTTTTATTGGTAATAGACAAATTCATTGTGTTGCTGGGCAAGTTAGCATCTCAGATGCAAAGAGAGTGATGCAGCTCAGTGATTATGACGTTTGGGAGGTTGTACCCCTGTGCCCCGTTCTTTACCACAGCGCATACACAGACAGCACACAGAAGCACCTATGTGCTGCTCTGTTGAACATGGACCCCCCTGACCTGTCAGTCCCGGCCAATTGTATAGTAGCACCCAAAATGACAGCTGAACTACTGTCCCTGTCATGGCTCCTCAGTGTAGAGACACACACATGCACCAAAACGCACAACGCACACATGCCAGTACATATCCGCTACAACATCGGTGCAACATCAACTCCCGCTGGCCCCTCGGATCTATCTCTCTGTCTCCCTGCTCGCCAGCCAGCTCAACCGCACGAGACGCTCAGACGGCCTTGTGACATGACAGTGACAATGCACTGATGCTGCAGTGAGCGCCTCCAACGCTGTCCACTTCACCCAACCCCACACGTCCCCCCTCTCACGTCTCTTGTATTTCCTTCCTTCTCCTTTGTCTCTTGTCAGATGGGATAAAACAAACACAGTTACTGTGCAACTTCATATTATTATGATATAATGTTCATATTGTTGATATGATTTTAGTTTTCTGATTTCCAGATCAGTTTTACCCTCACTCAGAACTTATGACTTCCTGTATCCATGCATAGATGGATGATATTAATGTTTTACACTTTGAGGAAAAGAAATGAAAGAAGACAGTCCCTGATAAAGATAAGGGTGTTGACACTGCTGCAGGGACCCATGTTGATGGAGACCTCCCAATTATTTTTCTGGCTGATAAGTGCTGGTGCTTGTTTAAGGCTGCAACATGGATGAAGAGAGAGAAATGGAAAGATGGAAAAGGAAGATGAGGAGGAGGAACTGTGGGGAAGTAGCTGGGGCTGGGTTTCATGGCTGACAGGTCTTGATCTGGCAGGATGGCTGGCTGTCACACACAACTTAAGTCGAGCTCCCCAGGGCTTGCAAATGCACACTTACAGCTACACAACTAGCATGTAGTTACACACATCATGCATCATGTAAGCATGTGGAACAGACAACAGGATACACATGTATGTTTACAAACATGTCTAAACACATGCCTAAACTATTTACATACCAGTGCAGCTTTATGATTAAGCTGAATTGCATGAATTTATACTTAGCATGCATACATGCTTCATTTGTAATATGCAAGTGCTGATGCAGAAACTGTCTAATCTATACCAACTTGGAAAAACAATGTAAAATTGCTAACACTGAATCGCATGCAGATGGGTTTGACATTCTGTTCCTTATATTTGATCCTTACAGTTTCTTTGCATTGCAAATAGTAAATAAGGCACAAAAGCCTGTGTGTCCTTTAACAACATTCGTTCAACAACTTTAAAATACATATTATTTTATTCACACTTAGTTTTGGGATCTCTTGTGTTGTTGAGACCGCTGTGTCCAAGATTTGCTACAGGCTTGGATGCCTTGCTGAGCAAAGAAGGCGGCTTTGTAGTCAAGAGTGAGCCAAACGAATTATCTGTCTGTGTGCATTTGTATGTAGAAAACAGCATTGGCAGCTGCATATGGTTGAAGGGCTGGGTGCTGCCACTTATTGCCAGCCTTTTTGAGCAGGAACAGAGCTGTAACAAGGAGGAAGCGAAAGCTGAGAGCATTGAGCCGTTAGAAAAAGAGCCTCATTTGCTCCTAGAAGGCGATCTTTGTGTGTGTTTTAGCTGCAAAATGACAGGACGTGCTTATCCTCAAAATTATTTAATGATTCAGAGAAATTAGGACAGTTCATTCCAAATAACACTTTTCAAAAATAATTACACACTTGTAAAGTAATTGCATCCTTTGAATCAGAGATACTTCACATTAGAGAAATTGTTGCATCAATCATATCAGGCCAAAGCACGCAACAGTAGTTCCTTAGTGTCAGCCCCTTGTCTCAACACCAAGGGTATCTGTGTCATGACAGCCTGTAATTTGCCTTATGTTAGCTTAAATGAACGCCTTAATAAGGGTTATCTAATCCATACTAAGTGTCATAATCTTGAACAGAATGGCTGCATTACATCGGTGTCATTGCTGAGCTTTAAATGCCTCAGTTGTCGCCGATACTTCTAACATAGCCCACAGCCAGAAAAGATGAGCGATATCAGTGGGAAGGAATTTTCTCTTTGATTTCATATTAGCTTGAAAAACCCATCACTGGTTTCTCTCAAAAACTATTCTCCAAGATTTAATTTTATATCTTCCATTTCACCTCCTTTCTGCTCCATATAAAGGAGAAGGAATTGTGTATTTATTGCAGCTTCTTTCATTATCATTTCTGATATTCTTTATGCATTGCAACTTCAGCAACTTTGCTGAGCTCGTGGAGTGGCTGGAGGTTAAGCAAGTTTCACTCAGGGATTCTTCGATCGGTTTGGCCATATTGAAGCCCAAATTTGAGACCCATTTAGAGGAAAACTCATTCACCACATGCACTCACCTGCAACATTTACCTTTTGTACAATCTCTTGTATTTCTTTGTATAAAAACCACTCTGGGACACTTAGTTTTGAAGTTCCCCTATTGAGGCAGCCTTTATGTGCTCCTACTTCCAAGCAAGAGTTGCTCCTTTTGCTTTAATTACAGTAAGTACAGCAGACCCCCCAGGCTTTTTTAAATGCATCAACCAGCAGAAGAAAAGAAGAAAATGCTAATTAGTTCCATAATGTTGCTGACCACGCGAGTTCCTTAACACTGCTGAGTTTTATTGACATAAGAAGGACAATAGGAATCTGTATTCAAATGATTTGCTCTACCCTCCTCGTGTTTGGGTGCAGCTGCTGCTGCATAGACTGCTACCTACCACACATTTCAGTGTGTGTTCCACAGAGTGAAATTAGACATGACAATATGAGGGAGTCAACGTGTGTTTGTGTGTGCCTTTCTGATTTTGAGTCTTTGTGTATTGAGACCTGTGGGATTCCAGTATTAGAGTGTGCTTTGCTTTTTTACATGTGTGAATACTGACAACAACAAAAAAAAGTGTGCCTTTTTCCATTTCTGTCTATATGTGAGCATGTGTCAACTCCCAATCCACAACCTCAGTGCAATATAAAGCATCTAATGCATTCCATGTTACAGAGTTGAGAAGCTGCATGTGCGTTTGTGTGTGTACGTGTGTGTAGGAGAGGGAGAGGAGAGAGTCAGAATCAGGATCAATACTATTGACCTGTTTACCTTGGTGCCGAGCAGCTCGGGCCAGCTCTTCGGTTTACCACTTGAAACATTAAAACCAGACTATTAGTAATACTTTGGTCTTTCTACTTACTGATTGGATGGTCTGCACTGGGGCAGTCCACCTAACACACATGTAGAGAGAAGGAGGGGAGCTGTGAGAGGTGGAGGGAGAAAGGGGGTTAAAGAAAGAGAGAGACCCTGAATCTAATCCTCTTGACTTAAAGCCACTGGGTTTTGCCCATGTCTCGCCGCTTGCCTCTAGACCTGATGTGGTCACTCAACCCTATCGAGCTGCAGGGCATTGTGGTCCGCCCGTCTCTGCCACACTCACACCCCTCCACCCTCAGGCGCTTTTGTGCTCCCAGCTTCCCACCTCTTCCCCCACCCCTCCTTTTCTCATCCTCCTCCACACCACCAAAACAGAATTTCTTTAAATGCTTAATTTTCCCCCCTTTGGCTTCCTTTTTGCAAGTGCCCTCTCACTTGTTTGTCCATCGATTTTTCATCCTTCTCCTGCCACTGCCTCCCTCCGCCTCCTTCCCGTCCTTCTCCTCCTCCTCCCTCTTTTCCTCCTACTCTCACCACCACCCCAACCTCCCAGCTTTTCATCTGCATCTCCCCAGTCTCTCTTGCTCTCCTCTGTTGTTGATGTAAAGTGATTTATTTATTTATTTTAAGCTTGTTGCCCAGGTAATTTGTGGTAGGTAATGACTTTCCGTGAATCTACTTTGGACTCTTTGAATTCTTTTTCTGACCTTTGCATCATCCAGACCCAACTCTCTGCACATTCCCTTTGTCCTATTTGCTCTCCAACTTTTTTTCTATTTCCCCTCCTTTCCTTCTCTGTCTCCTGTCTCTGCTCCTTGCCAGTGTATTTTTAATTCCCCTAGATATTGGCAGTGCATGGTACATGCTTGCGTGTGTGTGTGTGTGTGTGCGTGTGTGCGCGCGCATGTGTGTGTGTGTGTGTAAATGTCTCTGAAGCCATCCTGAGGAGGTGATTGACACCTGGCCCTCTGCTGTAGAGGGTTCTCACTCCATCACCCCCTTCACTCCCTATTCTCTCCCTTTCTACAGCCACCGTTTTTGTGTCCGTTGGGACATTGAATGAACAGTATATGACTGTGGGAGAAAAAGAATGGAGGCAGAGACTAAATATAGGCAAAATATTTATCAACAAACACATAGTGAGATTTTACAGAATAGCAGGATTTGACTTGTCTTTCCCAACTGAAAAGGTAAGGCAAATCAGGGTGCTACTTATAATTGAATAGGCATGAAAACTATGCAATTCCCTCCAGCCAACACAACCAAAACCTGCACAAGAAGACACACACTTCTTCACACAATGCTGTGTTTCTCTTCTTGTCCTTGCTTCCATCTTCTCCTACACCAGGGAAGAAACTTAGGATCTGGAAGAAATGACACAGAACAGTTATTAGAATGAACCTTGTATGATATGCCTCAACATACAAACCTGTTACAAGGAGGCACTGTCACTGTAAACAGTGTGAAAAAATTAAATGGCTTCCTTTTAAGTATGTTTATAATAAAAAAATATACTTTTACAACTTTCCTAGCTGTTAAAGCAGACAGATTTTAGCTTCCTGAGATGCTTCAGCATACTCAAGACGGCATTTTTAATTTTAATGTAATATGTAAAAAAGAAGCAGCAATAAACAACACGTCAGTGCAGGATCCTAATGAATGAGTTTTTTTTGCATGCAGACTGATGGGTAGATGTTGCTGTGTGGAAACCAGCCTCCAAGTCCAACCAGGAGGGGGCAGTAGAGAGCAGGCAGACCACGGTCTCCCCTTTATTCAGGACGATAAGGGGAAAAATACTTTTTAACCTCATTATATCTGACAATTGAGGAACGAATTCAGTGTAGAAGAGAGCATTAGAAGAAGAAGATTATTGGTATTTTAATTTAGAAATCATGGCATACAAGTTGGATTAAATTTTCTGTGCCATTATTTAAAAATATTGTCAATTTTAGAGCACATAGACACATAGACACATAGAGACATACTTACACACGTTCTAGGAACTTCCTTCTGGCATAATCCAGAGGTCAGGGCAGAATTCATCTCCCTTAATCATGCAGATGAACATGACCTTGGCTGGCCTTGGCACCCGGTCACATCAGCACCCTTATCCAGTGTTGCTTTGCATCTCTGATTGTGTTAACTCTTGTTTCCCTATCATCAGCAGACACTGGATGGACAGCATCCTTCTCTAAGCACATCCAGAGAGGGATAATTGCCAAGACCTTTAAAAGCCTTTCAGAAAGAAACGGGGAAATCAACATAATTCAGATGAAGGGGAATATCGGAGACATAAAGTAAAGTATGCCAGGCAACAGTGGGTGGGGAAGGTGGGGGGTGGAAGTGGAAAAAAAGATGCAAGACTTTTAAAATGGTGGGTCCTTGGCATTATTATGATGATGCGTTTAGCCATGCAGAGTGGGCCAGCTCATTGGAGGGCCCCTAAATGAAGAGGCTGACCTTCAACAAGCCCTCTCTCTGTTCATTAGCCACGTGGTGCTTATCTACAATAATACTGGTGTGGAGAATATGAGGCCACTGGGCCCTACCAAAGTCAGTGATGCACTACAGGTTGAAAGATGAGTGTCTGAAATTGGCTCAGGGTACTGGACTTTACCCTCTCACCCCATTCAGTCTCGGCCTCCCTGATCAGCAATAAAACTTATGACTTGATGAGTGGAATACTAAGAGAAAGTGATTAAACAAAAGGTGTGAGAATAAGGGCACTTCGATATACACAAAGTTAGATTGTAAACTTGCATCAGAATCTGTGTCCATGATATATTCATACACACATACTTACACTTCTGGTTAGAAATTTAAACACACTCATCCTGGACATGAATTTAATTGTCATATTTTGGCTTCCCATGATCCCTTTGAGCTGTTGTTTTTCTGGAAAACAAATGTGCAAACATCTCAATATAGGTGCACAAGTTTTAATGCATTGTGGATTTTCTGAAATTATATGTATTTGGCCAAAAATGTAGATGAATTAATGAAAAAAAGTCTATTTGAACAAATTGACAAACATAACCAAAAATAGATAGATACACTGCCATTTGGTCAAATGTCCATTAGCAAGTTGAACTTTGACCAGATGCTTTTGGATGCACATCATGGGAGAAATTCTAAATAATCAAGGTCAGATGTCAAACCTGCAGGTTTGCCATCTGACCTTCTAAATAATCAATTGATTATTTAGAATTATTTAGAATTTTTTTAGAACTCGGCTGAATTTATGCTTTCTTCCAACTTTACTGTAAAGCATTTGTCCACATATCCCTTGGTGAGGTTGAGGTCAGAACACTGCAGGGGATTTCAAAAGCAGCCTGCTTCTTGCATTCCACAGGCAGTTTTGGTGTGTGTTTGTATCACTGCTTATTTACAACATCTTGTAGTTTCTAAGTTTCTAAAGTCAAGTTGGTGTATTTGGCTTATGAAGAATTTTTCAGATCATCTTCCTACTGCCATACCACATGATGCCATCACTTACATGTTTTTCACACATGGTGTTGGGACTGAATGCCTTACATTAACTCCTCCAAACATACCTCAGTTGATTTTGTCCAAGCAACTAAATCTTTGTAAAGCTTGAAAGTGTTAATCAAAAAGCTGAGGGTCCTTCCTCTCTTTTATTGGTGATGTATAACTTAATTGATTGTTGACACTGATGCTCCAGCTCCTTGTATGTCATTGTAGACCTGTGTCTTGCTGGTTTCTTGGTTTTTCCTCACCATCTAAACCAATTTCTCCCAATATGTGTGGCATTTTTTTGACCTTTTCCCAAGCTTTTATGAAGAAGCTGAATCTAAAAAAAACTTGTAAATGTGAAAAGTCATTTAATTTAACTAAATCTTTTGTTATTTTTTTTTTTTTTAGAAAACTACAAGTCATTCCTGACTTTCATAAATCCACTATCGTATTTCTCTTCTGCATGTCTATTGCAGTCTGAAAAACTATGGCTTAAACTGAAATGAAAAATGTACAGCTCAAAAAGACTGATATTTAGTTTGCTTTTCATTTCCAGACAGAAATGGACCACACTATACCCCCATTAAGGTAGCTTGCTCAGTATCTCCATCGTAGTGTTATGGTTTGCACTTAGTTGTCTCCACAGGACAGTGCAGATAAGAGCAAGACACTATGATTTTCTCCAATAACTGTCTTGGCAGCTCTGTGTCACACTGCATCTCAAAAACCTTCCCACTCCACTCTTGGTGCTTTGGGTAGAAAAATGCAGCATAAGAAGGAATATAGAAACAGAGTTAGACAAAATTCAAAGGTATTGGATCTCTCCATATGAATGAGTGCAGGCCAAATTCAAACACTGATACTGGGGTTAGGAGCGGGTAAATAGATGAATAAAAAAACAGAGGGGGGAAAGCAGACCCAGAACATGGTCGATAGTGTCAAAAGCAGATGACAGATCTAAAAGAATGAATATTGATCTTTAGAGGGCCTTTGCTCAGGCGACCTGTGGGAGGTCAGCCCATGTAATTAGACCAGAGGAGGTCTAATGCAGGACTGGGGGTGTAGCTGATGTTGGAGGAAAAGCTGAAGCCAGGAAATATATTGCAGAGAGGTTTGCACATACAAAGTATACAAAATGATTTTAAATGGCTAACTTTGCCACACCTCTTATTTATATTTTCTTCTAATCACATAATTTGTCTCAAAATTTCACAAGATCTTGGTGCTCCCTGTAGTTTTATCAGGAACTATTGCAGTCTTGATCCTGGTAAGCGTAAACAATGTTTTTTATATAAAGAAATTAGTACTGTGCCAGTGGGTTTTTGTGGCAGGAGCTGAAGTGGTAAATGTGGGCTCAAAAAGACATGGATAAGGTGGTGTTTATTGGAGCGGGTTGACAGGGGATTAGAGTCCATACAACCCCAGGCTACACACACTGCCTCAACAAGGTTCTGCTTGATGATGACAGTTAACTCTTGCCCTAAGTTTTGCTCTCTCTCTCTCTCTGTCTCTCTGTCCATCTAGATCTCACTTGGAAGTATTAATACAAACTTGAATCTTGATAGAGTGTGTGTTGTGCACACAATAACACACATGGATGAAGATAAATACACAGATGCACACTTAAGCACCAAAAAATCAACACATAGACAAACACATCAGGGCATGAGGACCATATGCAGACCCACACACACCCACAGTTCCATGCACATCCATGTGCAGTCTCTTTATCTGTCTGGCTGGGGATAAATGTGGGCAGCAGAGACTGAATGTGTGGATGTAACCGTGTATCATTGACTTTATCCACTGCAGTAACACTGCTGATTTAGTGCCTCACAGCCCTATTAATGGGCCCCTGACACACACACACACAGTGCGCCATTGAGTGCACCCTGCCAACAGGCTTTGTAGTCTCTGCGATGTTACTGCCCACTGGTTGACCCTCACTTCAGATGCACATATGCACACATGTTTATGTTAAGAAAAAGAAACTCTCAAGTGGTTGTACTAGCTTGCGCGCGCACACACACATTCACAGATACACAGATCAGCAGCAATGCAGTTGTCACCGCTCGGGGACGTCTCATGTAAGGTGAACTTAGAGTGAACCTACCCCAAACATAAATAACATCCCTCTCTCATCTTTCCCTAGCCCCCACAGCCCTTCTTCCTATCCTCACTCTCTTTTTCTCTTTCTTTACTTCTTTCTACTCTATTCCAGTCTCTCCTTTCCAGTTTTCCTCACTCTTTCCTATGAGCAGACACAGACAAAGTATGAACATTAACGCAAAGGGATAATACACATTCTGCATCTCACTCTACCAACACTGAAACATAGCCATAGAAATACCTGAGGTCATGCCTTGAAGTACCCTTCCTAGTATTCGGCAAGTATATGCCAATATTATCACGGCCACTTCAAAGTGACTTTCAGAAGAATTCAGATCATATATCATTAGATGATGTTTTAGATCTTTTCTTGGTCAATGCTGTTTTAACTTACCTACCTGTTTCTGTAACAGTATTTTCACCTTGCCTCTAAGCAAAGTGCCCTGGAACACTACAGTAGCACACACTTCTATCTCTAATAACCTGCCTAACCATGTTTATAGCCGTATTTATTATAGAATTTACTCCTCCTCCTCCTCTTTATTGCTGTTGGTCTGTATGTTTGGTCCCCTTGCTAGCACTTTCTGTTAACACACAAGGCGTTTATTGATAGGCCATTCCCATTAGTGCTGTTTACCTGTCAGGCCTCGCTGCACTAATGAGAGAGCTTTGGGAAGGAAAAATGAGTAGGAACGGTTAACCGCTAATGGATGTTTACAGCCTCCCTGGATACTACCGTGTTTGCTGCTGCCTCCACTGGTACCACTATCACCAGCCCCAGACCTGCTCACCAGCTAATTGGTACAGCACTGAAGACCCAGTCTAGGCCCATTTGATTATCATGGGATTATGGTGAGAGCATGGTAAAGTTAGTAGCCAGATAAGTAGAAGGGAAGACCCGGTGTTAGAGTGGGGGTAGCATTTGGGGTTATGGGCCTAATCGATATCCAGCGATCAGAGGCTTTTGAGGGGGCTGAGTGTAGACATTGGAGTAGGAGCTATGGGGGATTGAACGGGATATGTACGAGGGTCGTAACATCAGTTTTATGCCAAAAGCTTCCTTCAGAGCACTATTAGTACTGGTGGTGAAGGGTAATTGTGCCATTAGAGCTGTAAGTGATACTAAATGGTGCAGGTATGGTAAAGGAACCACTGTGTACAGTGAACTGGCAAGTGATTTAATATAAATCTCTGATCAGACATCTTAATAGCTAGTGTATCCTTGAGAAAAGTGCCCATCGTTGTTTAAGTAAGCAATATTAGTTTAAATATATCTCAGTACCACCAAGTCAATCCATCTTACTCATTAAATTTGGATCTTACGAACAGACCTAATTTCATTCATTTTATTTAAAGCCTTTCTTTATGATCTAAGATAACTATAATTTAAGGAACTGTGTTAGGTTTGTGAGGCCAGTTTCTAGATGACACCCAAGGACACCCTTTTAAAAGAATCTACAGAGAAGAGTTCATATTGTACTGAGTATATGCATTCTATATTGCTCTGCAATTGCCGGGTCCCCAGAGAAGATCAATTTGTGCTTTTATTAAATTATTGCAGAAATCTTATAAGTGCTGGACTATCTGTGGAGGGTATTTATCTGTTTATTGAATGAGAGGGCTTATGCACTCTCTTTTTCATCTTCATTGTCTCTCGTGTTCTTCTGAGCAGGACCAGGGCTCCAAACCTACATTTTCCAGTAGAAGTACTGGTGCCCTCTTCTCAAAACCTGAGCAGAGCAACAGCAAAATCTTAAGAATCTCCACTTGAATGAATATTTAACACAACATATTTTCCACCAATAAATGTTATAAAAAAATAGGAAAAAAATACCAGTATTTCTTATTTCTAATAAAAGTAGTATACTTTGGTGTCCCCTAAAGAAGGCTATTCAACATCTGTCTTGCATCCTGCCTCTTCTCTTAGCTCTCTACAGCCAGTAAAAGTCAGTCTGATAGAAACTTATGTTGTATTGCTTTAAAAGATACACAACTAAAATAATAATAAAATAATCTCTTGAACTTATTATCTGGTTATTTTAAATTAAAAAAAGGTATATGAATCTGGAAATAGTTTATTTTCAAAATTTGATGAACAATGCTGTTTTTTGTGTGTTTGTGTGTTGTCATTTCAGTTTCTCCAGTAGACTAAGTATATCCCTGTCTTTCTAACGGCTGCTGCCTTAAGTTTGCAGCTGAGCTAGCAAAGTTGTTTTCCCATCAAAAGTTGGTCCTCACCAAGCCACGTGGATACAATATGTGTTGTTCTGTGCTTTGTGGTGTCCAAACCAGTCAGCTTGCCAGTAATTTCTTTCATAATGGCTACATCTTTACGTTAATTACCTTGAGACCATATGTAGCAATGCTTATATATATTTTCTTTTTGTAAAATGAATTGTTAGCTCAAAGAATCCCATGACACTGAGAGTTGGCTACTTACTGATTAGGTGTGTAGGTCTATCATAATACGTGTTTTTATACTTACCAAAATCTTGTGTTAACTTTTACATCAGTCAAACATGCAAATACAATTCAGCATCACCAAAGCATCAAACACCGTCCAAACATTTTATTCTCTCTTTCTTGCTTCTTTCTGTCTAAAGAGAGTTTAAAGATATGTGCAATCAAGGGCAAAGCCTGAGTTTGTGGAGCAAGTGGGTTGAAAAGACCATAAATCTGCCAGTTAACTTGCAAAACTGACAACAGTCAGTTGAACTTAAGTGTGGCATTACACAGATTTCAGACAATTCTGTTTAAATGGTGTAAATTTTCAAATTTTAAAAGAATCTACTGTCAAAATCCCAGAAGTAAAAAAAATGGATATTTACCAAACATATGAATAAGTACTTATTTGTTCAGGTTCATGTATTTGTCAAACAACGTTCAGATGTGGATTGGTGGTTCCTTGTTGAGGCTTTTCCTGTCAGCTTGTAATCCTTATGTTCTGGATTAATTTTACTTATCCATTTAAAAAGGCATCAAACAGTCACTCAGTATCAAAGGACTTAACCTTCTCTCTGTAATTTACTTGCATGTTCTCTTTTTCTCAATTGCTTATCAGCTCTGTTTCTTCTCTAATTAAAACTTCACATGAAACAGGAGGATTGTAGACAAACACACACACCACACACACACACACACACACACACACACACACACACACACACACACACACACACACACACACACACACA
>JAOXYM010000006.1:8472586-8499470 GCA_028567055.1 Leptatherina wallacei
CAGAGCTGTTTCAGTGCTGTGATGGTGTCGGAAGCCTGACTGAAATTTATCAAGATTTCCATGTTCATTTAAAAAGTTATTTAGCTGGTTGAATACTAGCTGTTTCTGCAAAGGGAAATTTCTCACGGGAGCTCTGAGGTCTTCAATAGGTGGTAAAATGTGAGGTTTACGACCAAATACGATTTTCAGCAATGAAAGATGCCACAGATTCAGTCTATTATTTTTTCAGAGTTGAAGGGAAAAGTTGACAGCACTTTGTTGATTCTTGGTTAAGTTGGGTCGTATAGACATTTGTTGAAGTTGCAAATTATAGATCAGAGTGAAAACAGTTTATGTGCTTTCATTATATTAGTTGTATTACCAAAGTATTCCTTTTGTGGGCAGCTCTAGTTTGTGCTTTCCAGTAAATTCCTGAAATTCCACACGGTTACTTTCAAAACACCCAGCATAATTTATTCCGCTTAGAAATCTGTCAACCTTAACCAAATCTGGTATTTCTTGATTTAAGTAATAGTAATCTACTCTGCATTTTATATTTTGATGGTGGTGGAAACAAATGTAATCATTTTATTTATTAATTAAAATTGCTAAATTAAGCATTTGTGACTCTGACTGACTGAAATACCATAACTATGGGGTAAATGCACTGATCCTGTGTCCATCTCTGAATGTGCCCCTCAGTGAAAATGTATAAGAGATGCTGATGGTGGCGCATTGACTAACATTTGCTGAATAGTGGCATCTCCTCCCAACCATTTGGCCTCTGACAGTACATGCTCGCAGCTTGCTTCTCGCTCCATATTGATGTTGCGCACCAGGAGGTTGCTTCAGGGCGCCATTGTAGAGGGTGCTAATTTATGCTTCTTTGAGGGCACCCAACACCAGGCACTGCAAACATCGCAGCATGGGTAAACACTCAGGTGCACTTCCTCTCTCTCAAACCAAAGTGCAAACGAGAATCAATGGAATTAAAGAGAGAAGTGAGCCCCTGTTGCAAAGAAAAACAAGCCTCTTTGGTCGGGGTGAGATGGCTGGAGGCTATATGATCGGGGTAGATGATGTTTGAGTGAACACAACAAAAAACACAAAGTAATTTTTCTCTTCTTCACCTCCAGTAGAACATTGCTGCTCAGATGGATCCATTGGGGATCCAGAAAAACTGTGAGGCGATAAAGATGTTTGCTACAAGACAGAGATTGTGATGGTTTCTTTGCTCTGAAACTTTCAGCACTGCTGATTAGGATGTAAGCTAAACATGACAATTAAATTTGACAGTTCACACAGTGTTTTTAAAGTCGACTTCTTCTTTTGATGAACACCACGAGAAAGCACGTGGTCTTTTTTTTTCTAGGAATGCAGCAGTTATTCAGTGAAGCCGGGTAAAGAGGTGAGAACGGCAGGTGGAGCAGACTGCAGGTGGTTGCTGCCATGCCATGTTGTTCTGTTTGACATGAGAGTAACGTGTCAATCAATGGCTTCCTCCTTGCTTCTCCTGTGGGGCCTTGTGCTATTGATTTCATACTGTGTTAGAATGCCAGGGGGTTGTTACAACAATAGAAAATTCACACCACTGAAAAAGTAAGGTCTTTGAAATATGTATTTGCCACCCAAGTAAATGGATTAATAGTAGAATGGGAAACTATTAAAAAAGGAATATCTTTGAGTGATTTTCAGAAAGGGTATCCAGTTATCTGCCAGGATTTGAAATGATGCCAAAGTTTTATATCTTTTTAAATGCAGAGTTTTGACTTACTAATATGTCATAATTGCTTGCTTATCAGATAGAATCTTGTATTTAATTTATGTGTGCTCTTCTGAATGAGTGTGGATTACTAAAACAATTCTTAAATATGGCTGCACTTTGGAACAGTTCATAGGCTCATCGTTTCTTATTAACCCTCTGCGGATAAATCATTAACAGCTCATTAAATTATATCTCCATTGATCAGAGAGCCCTTTCTTCTGGCAACAAATGAGCAAGGTAATAAATCCCATCATCAAAAAGCCTCAAATCATAGCTGCTGTTGTATATGTTTGTTATCAAGATGAGACGTTGATGAGTAGGAATAATGAGGCTCCTATGTCTTTTTTTCTTTTTTTAAATAGCCTGTTGAAACAGGAACATGAAGGTACAATAGGGATGAAAGTCCTCTGCAGAAAAAAAAGAAAGAAATGAAGCTGTCTTTTTTAGTCTACTGTTGCACAGCATCTGCTTGAGTTCCTGCTTCTCCCTTTCCTCTTTGTCTGCTGGTGTAAGTGAAGACACAAGACAGTTATTCTAAAGAAGCAACTTGAAAAAAGGTATCAAGGGGCAAAATTATATTGAGGTTATTAATTCAAGATTTACCTGCAGCCTCCCTGTGTTCCCCTTGTAGTGAAAAAAGTGTGCCTTACTGTTGGTGGAATTCAAAGACTGCTCTGTTTTAAGGTGTCACTTTCATAGCCATGAATCTTTGATTGTCTACAAAGGCTTTGCCAACAATTACTTGGCCATGTATGCACAACCTGCATGTGATCTTTGTGTTTGAATCACTTGTGTGTCTCAAAGTGTTGTTTGAATGCATAATTGGTATGGTGTGGATTCTGTAATCACTGTGCTTGTTTGCTTGCTAGTCACAGTTATCTGAATCTTACAGGAATTTGAGCAATGAAGCAAAGTGAGGTCACCCATATTGTTATGCAGTGGCCAGGCTTCTTCTCTTCTCCTTTTATCTCTGTGAGTCTCTTTTACTTCCCATCCTTTTTTTCTTTCTTACTTCTCTTTCTACTTCCACTACCACCTCCTTCCACCCTCTCTGTCTCCCTGCACAGTGGGGGGAAGATGTATGCCGGTGCCCAGGTGGAGAGGGGGAGAAATCAATAGTGAGGCTGTTTGAAGTTTTCTGAAAGACTTCCCAGGGAAGACGCTCTTGTCAGGGTGATAGATAAAGCTCGCGCCTCAGTCAGCTTCGGCAAGAGGCGGCCAGAGGAGAAGAGAGCGCCTCACCTTTTTAAGTGGAGCCCTAATAATAAAACAGCATGAATAAAACATCCTGGCTGAACCACGCGCTGCATTAGCGCTGCCGTCCCGTTATAAATGATACCAGTGGCCCTGGCGCCATTTGGGTAAAAGCCCACAGCACCGCTTTAAAAGAGGGCTGTGCAAAGGGAAAGGGAGATAGATTGATATGTGTGTTCAGCACTTATTTATTTATATGTTATGGGCTCAAGGAAGAATGAGAGAGAATTAGTACGCTTCAGTGTTACAAGGTGACTTATTGTTACTTTGTTCCTTGTGGAAAGTTGGCATGATCAGTGCTGTGAGGTCATTATCTTTGCGCTCTATTCTTCCTCCCCAGTGACCTAAGAAGCAATCGTGTGAAAGCAGGGTTGAAGGCGTGCAACAATTATAGAAAAGCTGTGAGAAAAATTGTTTTGTTTTTCACCCAGTTCTTGGTTTCTACTCATGTGTCTCATCTGTCTATAACAGATTTAAAACTGTGTTCTTAAAAATGGTTCATCTTGTTGGTATTGCCATGACAAGACTAACGTTTTGTAGGTTGCTTTTTCTAAGACTGCAGAAAGATATCTCAATGTTCAACAACTGACAAGGACATTAGTACCTCTTTTCACACCTTAACCTTTTCTTTGCAGCAAGGTCTATACCATGTCAAACTGCAAAAACAACATAGAAGCATTGTACAAATCCATCATTCATCAGCAGCGTACAATCCATAGCTTTCAAGATGGACTCAGAGCCAGGAGGCTGTTGGAGCTTCAGAGGGACATAAATCTCCCCGCATTGCTGCCCTGACCTCGTTTGTTCGGCCCTGACCATTTCTTACTCTGGGCTTGTGGTGGAAGGGTGGGCCGCAGCCACAGGCTCCTGCACCAATGAAAGCTCCCTGAGACCAAGGGTAAGCAGGGTCAAGTAGCTGTCGCTGGGGTCAACAGCTCTCAATAACCCCCCCTGGCCCAAAGGTCAAACTCTTGACCTCAGTTGTGGCCAGACACTTCTGAGGGAGGCATAAAGTGAGGTCAAGCTTTCTCCACCTCCACTTTCACCTCTGTTTCCTATAGCTACACAGGTGTCAGGGGCCCCAGTCCTGGCTAAGGGTCAGAGGTTTCAGTGCAATAGGGGGTCCACTTTAAGCCGTTAGATGGGCCTTTGATGAGGTGCAAGTAGAGCTAGTAAGCAGTATTGACTCAGAAGTAGAGCTGTGGGTGTTTGAGTTTCACTCATCCTTCCAACAAGATGTGTTGGAAGATGAATACTCATTAGTATCAAGCCATGGGCCTTGTTTTATGACTAAAGTGTTAAAAACTGCAGATAAAGTTTGGTGGTGGTAAAATTCAGATGTTGAAGGAATGAAACGGTCTTTAAGTCAATGTTTAATAAAAAGATGAATATTTTCTATAATTCTTTGTGGAAAAATCCTATTATTACTAAGAATCAAAAATTGTATTTGAATGCTCATCATAGAGTCTATTACATAAGGGATGAGAGAGCATTTCTTGACACAGCATATAAAAACATCAATTAAAGAATCCAGATTAATGATGTAATTTACATTGAAGAGAGTCTGTCATCATCTATTTTTGTGTGTGCCGCAGGGGAAGACACAGAAAAACTGTTTAGCAAATGCCCGAGCTATGTGAAGGACATTGAGGAATTTAAAAAGGCAAGAACCAAAACAAAAACATTTGGAGAATCTTTGACGAAGATGTTGAAGAGTGCAGAGCGCAGCTGGAGCATTGCATGTTGCATGTTGAGGGAAGATACGTACCTAAAGCTGACAGCACCCCACTGAGACAATCATAGAACGGGGAGTCTCCTTATTTGTTTAACAGCCACCAGATAAATAACAACACTCTGCTCTGAACTAAAACACTCTCTGTCTCCCTCTGTCTCTTGGTCTCTTTGCTGCTCAGATCTCACGCACTGCCTCCATCGCCAGCTTTTTCCTCTTTCACTGCCTTGACAGTTATTTGTATCTTTGTTCCTCTCTATGTCTACCTGTCTGCAGCTACTCACACAGCCAGAGGCTAGCTGTTTCTTCCTCCGTTATGAATCATAATATAACATCCTCGTTTGGCTGTGCTGACTTTTTGACGTATGCTGTACTGAAATCAAAACATTTTTTTTCCCATCCTCTAGGAATTAAAACAAAATAACTGAATACACAAAATCAGGAGGATTATAGCCACCTTTTTGTTTAGTAGCTTTAAAGCCCTGTCTTCAACTTTCCCATTTTTCTGACCAAGTGAGAGATTTTGAAAGAACATGTAGGATACAAACTCATTGTGTCAGGGCAATACCCATCAAATGCCCCCAGTTGTATCCTGATATCCTGGATATGAACCATCCAAGTTTGATATTCAAAGTGTCAAACATTGATTCATAAAGATTTATTGTTTTCTGCACTTAAAGGATTATTCTGGCCAGAGACGATGATAAGCCTCCCTCTCAATGTGTCCTGTTTGCCTTTTAAACATTCCTGTTTTTTTTTACTTGCTATTATCAGATGAATACTTATCATATAGTTTCATCTACACATCCTTCTCTAGGCCTTAACAAAACATTGTTCTGTAAATGAAATATTCCTCTTATTCAAATACATCAGAATATTTTTGAATTAATGCATGTATGAATCCCACTGTGGCTAAAAAGGGACAGAGTGAAAAGAATTGAATCTAAGAAGTGATAACATGACTTGATGACTCACACCACTTCTCCCCCTGTTGCCAGAGACAGTTCAACTTTGCATTTCTTGACTGTAGTTGGGCTTCATCAAATATGTTCCCACAAAAAACCCACGGTGGCATGTTGCTACATTGGTTCAATGATACGAAGAGAAAGAGAGGTTATTCCAGAAGATGACAACTACCGGTGTCATATCAAGTAAACATTTTAATACACAAAACATTTACCACAAATGCCAAGCACGTGTATGAGATCATCAGCAGCGCCACATTGATCGGCATTAAAGCCTTCACTCCAGAGAGGCTGGTACGCTCAGTGAGCTGAAATTTATGGACACATTAGAGCCCCCCTCCTATATAGACTGCAGGATACATCATTGTGAAAAGTGTGACAATAAAGGGTAGGTGTGTTGCTTTTCACTCCTGCACAATGGAGCTAGAGATGTGGGGTATGGATGCTTAATTGTTTTTATTAATTAAAGATGGATTTATCTTAAGCTGAATAGCTTAGTTACACTGTGTCACATCTGTGTGAGATCTTTAAAAAAAAGTGCTGTTTAAACATATGTTTTCTGTCAAGAATCTTATTTAGTTTTCCTGAACAATATATAGCAGGCCCTACAGTGTTGTTTATTGCAGGTTGCCACTTATAATAGCAGCTCCGTGTGAATGAGAGCTTGACAGGGGATACCTTGGCTGTATTGCTCCAGGTTATGTAATTAAATTTACTGATGAAATATCGAAACGCCAGTGAGAGTGGAGGCCAAAAACCTTGAGAGCTCAGACAGAAAGTGCTGAGCAGCACATTTCACCAGATTCTACCCTCACATGCATGCTTAATATTGCCAGCCCCCCAACAGATGGAGCCCAACAAAAATCACAATGGGTGCAAGGGTGGCCGGGGCAAGGCAGTGAAAGTCTAAGGAAATTTATGAAGTTATTGATTGACTCGTTCGGCTATCACTAACCTTTGCCAGTTGCATGAGGGGAGAAAAATAATAAAGAATTTTTTGAGAGGGTCTTTTTTTTGTTTTTCTGCCTACTCTGCCAAATATTAATCTCCTAATTTTTAATTTTTAATCCGGACAGAGCTGGAAAATAAATGCCTCTGTCCAGCAGGCCATGGTAAATAATTAAAATTGAAAATTGATTGTTTGCACCAGAGCCGGGATTTATGGGATAGGGGCTCCACCGCACCCCCGGGGGACCCACTCCCACGTCTGCACACACCGGCCTTGTTCCCGTGTGCTAAGCATTTTTTCACATTATTCTCCACCTAATATGCTAAGGAGAGTGAGTAGGGGGGGATGGAAAAGAAAAGGGAGGCAGGGAGAGGTGCAGTGGAGCTTTGCTTTGTTAGATGACTACTATGGTATTTTATTTTTTTCACAAAAATCAATGGATTGGGACCCCCACCCCCCATTCCATATGACTCTAATATTTATTTCAATGTCCTGTCAATAAATATAACAAGGTTAGTTTTATAACGGTTTACCCCGGGAATTCAATTCAAGGGAAGTTAAATTTGTTATGCCCGATTAAAAAGAGGCAATCGATGTGGGTGAAACTACCACAAAACCACCTCCCCCTTCTCCTCTCCTGCCCCCCCAACCGCTTTTCTCCTTTACCATTTTTCCTAAACGCCTACCTTCTTTGGCAACAAGCAGTATGTAATACACTTTTAGCACAAACACACACCTCCTCTGTGTTGTTACAAACATATCCGACTATGGTGGCCCACCATGTCAGCCTCACCTGACTAATGAACAGTAGGAACACAAATAAGTGTCCCCCTGTAAAATTAATGAGGAAGGAAATGTGCCTCACCTAACATTTGTTTTTTATACCGCTCACCGCCTTTACAGCGTGCATGTGGGGGTTCACCATAATGATAATTCACTTTATGTAGCTTCGCTCATCATGATGAATCTATCTAGTCACCTGTGGCTCACAGTATTACTAGTAAATTTCCCACCATGGCATCACTCAGGAGGAAAAATATATTTTGGTGCATTTGCCCCATTCTATAATTTCAATGCAGTCAGATTTATAGGCGAAGCAAAATACTGTATGCTATTTTTTTCATATTATTTCCATTTCATCCAAGCTTTTATTAAACTGAATGGTTTAGTTATAATCCATGAGATATATGCAGAGGTGTTGTTTTCATCCTTTTTGTCTCACAAGAAAATACACAAGTACATTTCACAGTTAAGGCACAGAAATTGTCTCTTTACTGTACAATTTAAAGCCAACCTCTGACCATGTATTATTATTAAAGGAAAGCCATGTGTATTTATTTACCCTTAATCTAAACCAACAATGTTGAAAAGTGAAAAGTTCTTCGACAATATTGCTGAATGATATTTGAACATTTTTTTCTGTTGCTACAGTCCATGATGCATTGATACAGTTGAGACATGTTATTGTTCAGTATTTCACCTTTATGACATTTGTTAGCGTTAAAAGTGAATTTTACAACTTTTAATGATGCATGGGAGTTTATCATCATGCAAAAACGATGACATGTTGAAATTATAAAAGGAAAATGTAGGCATGGAAAAATTAAGGAATCCATGAGTTGTGGTAATTTCCCAGTTTTATGCATTTGTTATTTAATTGCTTTGTATTTTGAGCTTGTGTAGATATTTCACACTTTTCAGTGTGTTTGTGAAGGATTTTTAGTTCAGCCTTTAAATTCTCTTGTCCTTCTGTTGTGCCACCTTACAGTGCTGTTCTCTAAGCACCATGCTAGCAAAAAATTAAAATTTCCCTGTCTCCTAGTTGCAGACAGAGAACAGCGAGATAACCTCTGTGGTTCTATCTTAATAATTAAAACACAGTGATATAAAGTGGAGCGCCGCTCTTTTATTTATGAGAGAAGTATGCACGCTGAAGTGATTGTGTTGTAACCAGGCAAGTCCTTGATCCCTGACATAAGAGTTTGTTTTTTCACAGCATATTTGAATTTCAATGCTGAGACATGATCACTCCACTTGCACAGCCCGGCCATGCACACTCACTGTCAACCCCGTCCAATGTTCTCACATGGCACCATTGAGTATGAGTGGAAGAGCTGTGATCAAACACACATCAGTTATCTGCCAAGCATGTATCTCATACCACATATACATTATATGTCATTTAGATATAAAAAAAAAGCCTTACTATACAGATCAAAGTTAAGACAAAGGTTTGGTTCAGTCATTTTCCAAAACATTTTCTCATTTGCCTGGAATGATAAGTGCAGGTCTGGTATTTATTTTTATTTTTCTTGCAGCATGTTGTCTCGAAAGCTCAATGAATTATCTGATTAAAACTTTCAGCATGGATAAAAACACTCATTGTTCTAATGCACATTAAATTCACTAATAACTACGAGTACAACCTCAGAACATATATCTGACCCTAATGTAAAGTCTACCTTTCTCTTACAACCATTTCCCACATAAAAGGACATTGATTTGGTTAAAAGGCATTAGATTCAAGCCTGCCTTCAAGTCTTACTTGAAATATTCCTTCAATTCAGGTGTAATTCTCCCATGCATCACTACCATGCACACGGTATGTGAAGAGCTTCTTTCTCTCTTTCCTCCACCATCACCACCACCACAAAAGGGAGCTCTGAAGAAATCAATTACTCCTAGGCGGGCGTGTTGGGCTGCAGGCAAGAGTCCATGCATCCAGTAAGAAGAATTATTTAGGAGGGGGCAGGAAAGGTATAAGGTGGGAAGAGGTGGAAGGACATATGCCCTGCTGGGGTCTCCCATCTACTGCAGCTCAAAACCCTAATCCCTCAAAGCGACATGGGCCCATCTTCTCACTTTACTGCTCTTTTACAGTTCTCAATCTTGCTGGCCAACCAACTCATTAGATCCGCATTATCTTCTCCTCTTTTAGCCCTCTGCCACACTGCCTGATCAGTGGCACAGGGGGGAAAACAATACCTATTCAGCAGCATGATGCATGCATGTGCGTATATGAATGCACACAAACACAAATGCATATTTGGAAATACAGAGTGGCAGCATCTTCATTATCCAAATACTGAAATAAGAAAGGGGGTGTCTGAGTGAGTTGCATGTGTGTTCATGCTTTAATATGGGAGTGATGTGGTTACTGTATGTGTAAAAATATGGAGAGTGAAAACAGTCACCTCTGTCAGCACACACCTGCCCACTGCATGCTCTTGCACATGCATACACATTCTGCATCTCTTCCCAGTGAAAATTCTACTCAATGAAACATTCTTGCTAAATTTCTTTATCTTTAGGGGAGAATGGGAAAGGAAAGATATAAACTTAAATTTGTTCTTTCTCATATGTTGCTTTTCAGGGTGTCATGATATTACTTTTTACCTTTTGATTATTTTATTGGTAAATTAAGTAGTATGTTAATGGGAAAAAATATATAAAAATAGAAATAATCCCTCCTTTTATAGCATATCTGTCATGCAACAATCCATGACACCGAAATGCTGATGTCTCCTTTTAGTCCGGTTAAGGTGAATTAAATTTTTCTTCATTGAACAAAATATTGTTGAATTAAGGGTATTTCTGCATCAGATGACATGATATAATAGCAAAGATTAACTGGGAAAAAGACACATTAAATAAGAATGTGTTTGCAGATATTTGCCTGACTGAGGGAATTAGTCGTAAGTCATGCACACTGTAAAAACACACATTTAGTAGCACATACTGTATCTTCAGAAATCCACATCATAATTCGAAGCTACAAAAATGTGAAAGCCGAATGATTTCAGTCCCCCAACCCCTCATCACACACACAACAGAAGAAATCGGTTCCTTTTTTTAGAATGAAATGGTTCAGTGTTTTTCATCTCTCCTTTGGCTTTGACTGGACTGGGTAACCTTGTTTACACTTTTTTACGCATGTATAAATGCTACCAAGTGCTGTGATGAGCCCAAGTATATTTTCTCCTTTTCCTCAAGTGCGATATTTTGATGTCCTTGGGAAGTTTCATACCAGCTTTAGTGTTGCACTGAACATTATCTGGCCATGTAAACAGTAACTGTGTGAGTATGTTTACACAAAACACTTTTCTGGAAAGTGTGAAAATGTCCTTTAGCAAACAAGGAATTCACAGATTATCTTCCTCTCAGATTTAGACAGCTTGCTATATAAAGTGTGGCAGCAATGAGAGAACAGAGCAGACTTGTGTTTATCAGGAAAATGTGTTATTATGCTACACATAGGGTACTATTTTCAACAAAAACAATTAATATATTTGTTGTTATTCAAAATTAAACTGTAAGCAAATCATGGCATTCATTATTAACTCACAAAACAAATTGAAAATGCTCACTATAGACAGTCAAACTCAGATAAAAAGAAAGTGGTTCATACATGAAATTCTGCCATCTTGACTTTGACTTATGGTTCAGTGGTTCCTCCTCTAATATTCTCCTTGATGCCTCTAAGCTCTTGCCATATACATTGACTCTGTGCAAAGAAGGGAAGCTTTCTCTCCTCATCGCAATGTAGGGGGTGGAGAACCAGAAGGATGTGGGGTGGAGAGGGAGGATTCTTCAGGACTTGTTGGGGTCTCAGGCCATTAAATATCCATGCTGAGGAGGAGTGCTCAACACCTCCAAACTTCCCGCTGCATCACACCACATCTTTCTGGCTTTGAAAGCTCACCATCCTTTTTTCCCCTTTTCTGCTCACTTCCAGTTTTGCCTCACCTTCACCATTTTTCCTGCCATGTGACACACTCTGACACACAAAAATCAGTGCAACCAAAAAATTGTATCTGTTTCAAAATCATTTGCACACATTATTCATGGTACAACACTCAGCTCAGCGACCCCACCCTCCTACCTGACTCACAGACAATGACTTTATATATCACTGCTATCTACCTGACAAAGACACACACACACACTGACAAAACCCACACTCTCTTCACCACACAGAAATGTCTCATCCCCAGACCCCTTAAGTGATTCTATTAATAGCTAATATACGCTATCATTAGCATGCATGGAAACCTCCCCTGAACTATTAATAGGACATGTCCAAATCACCGCTGTCGCATTACTGGCTAACCGCTACAGCGCAGGGAGTTTAAGTGTTGCTAACGGAGCATGCCTGGTTTATTATGCCTTGTGTGAATAATAAAATACCCTCCCTCTTTCTGCCTGCCACACTTTCTCCCATCACAGCACCTCCACATACTGCATGTGGCTTAACTTGGCAGAGCACTTTGTTCGAACACTGAGTGACTTGCCTTGTATTGTGAATATTTAACTTTGTCTGCTGGGCCGCAGCTAACGTTGCTGTGTGTGTGGACTCATGAGTTAGACTTCAGCTATAATGTCATCCAGTTTCTTGCTTTCCTGCTTGGTTTTCTCTTTTTTTTTATTGTGATATTGTTCACACTGTCTTGTAAAGAGGCTACTTGTTTATCAGTAAATCAAAAAAACCCCCACAAAAATCAATTCATTTTCGCGCATATTTCTGTAGCATATGACAAGAAACAGAACATTTTATAAACTTTTATTTTGTGAAGTATAAATTCACTATAAAAATCTAAATCATTCATACATTTTATGTAGAGTTGAGGGGATGGCTGAAGCACAGATTGTCTGAATCTTCAATTCCAGACCGATAAAAGTAAATCAGTAGCTTTTGTGGAGGTTTAAATTCTGTAACGCAACTCTTTGAAAATTGTATTCTCATTTTAATCTTTTTTAATTTTTCAAAAGCAAAACAATGTTAGTCTTTTACCTGCAATTTTTTTCCTCAAAATTGGGCAAACTGAATCAGATATGAGTGTTTTGCTGATGTATTATTGAATATCTTTCTCATGTATATATAAAATATATGTAGTTTATGTTGCTGCAAAATTTAAGGAATATTGTTTTGGAATGAAAAAGGTTTGTCTGATGGAAATCTAAGCTGTCTTGTTGCAGGATAATAGCCTTTAGCTTTGCAAAAACGGTGACCGTCAAGTCAAGTTTTCTCAGAAAGTGTTTCACTGTACAAATTTGGAGCCCAACTTTCCAAGGTTTATTTTAACATATGCTACAAATCCTTTTGCTGTATATCACCAAGAAGCTCTTTAAAATCCTCTATTGCTTCTAGAGCATCTTCTCTAACTAGGTTTCCCTCCACAATATCTTTTCTCTTTTGCCTTTTCTCACACTTTCCCCTCCCTCCCTCATCCTGTGGGAGGGCATTTTCATGTAACAAGTCAACAAAAAAAGAACAAGAGGGACAGTTTTAAATCTCCTGCTTAACTGTACATGCTGTTCTTTTTTCAATCTACCTTTTTCTGTTGCTCTCATTACCTTTTGTTTCATACAGAAGGCTGTCAAAAGTAAAATGAGCTAGTTCTTGTGTACATGAATGTGTTAAGAAGTTGGTCAAAGTGAATTGTATTAATGTGTTTATTTCATTTGAACTCATAAAAAGGTTGTTATTGTGACAGTTTTAACTGTGGTTAATGTAGCATAATTAAGGGTTCATTAAAATCAATACTAATACATTAAAGAGAAGAATTATTGTAAGCAAGGTGGATAATCAAGATCAAGACTTAATTCCCATTAAAGCAAACAAGTCTCCTCATTCTATATTTCTTGGGGAAAAAAATGTGTGGCTCATTATTGAGCTCACCAGCCCTTTATCCATTCCCAGCTTTTTCAGGTTCCAAGGTCCTAATTTTTAATGGGCCTGGGGCTTTCTTTCATCCTGACCATCTTGGATTTGACATCAGCTTATCACAACATGAAGGCCTATTGGCAAAACCCAAAACAGAAGCAGCCCACTATTCCTCAAGGAGATTGATTATCGATTGAGAGCAACAACTGAACTGATTGAGAGACTGTGGGCTCAATAAAGAATGATTGAAGCGTGTCACACACCAAGTGCATCAGCTGGAAAACAACTGAAGCACTGAGAGACTGAAATTTACCCACATTCTCCCTGGAAATGGCACATTGTCTTAACTCATGCCTTTATTTTATTTTCTTTCATTTATCTTTGCTTGTTATAGTCCAGTTTTTCATTCTCATCTTCCTTATGTTACATAGATGAGACCATATAGTGTTTGAATTTTTACGCTAGTGTATCAGACTTATACTTAACCATAGTGACTTTTAGTATCCTGCCGTGTTTGTGCTTGCTATATCTATGTTGGCATGTATCGCTTTTTGTGTATGTGTGTTTGTGTGTGCGCTGTGTTTGTGAGGTCCAAGTTCCTGCGGTGTTGACAGGTCTCTTGCATGTCCTGGCCACTCTAAACAAACCAAGGTTGGGTTTAATCTTATAATGGCTGAGAGAAGGCCTCCTTAAAGCAAATCACAATGCATTGACCAAAAGACTCATGCATTATTCAGAGCTCCCTTCTTTTTTCTCATATCACACAACCTCAGCAATGCTCACATACACACACTCATTGACACACACAGGCTCATTTGCACTCACCATTGGCACTCTATAGGCTGTATGAGCAGTCGCAGGGGGTTGTTTTTTTAATTCAAATTACTGATGCGTGTCTCTGTTATTTAATTACTGCTCTTTGGCCAATTCAGGTAACAATGTGGTCAAGTATATCCAGCTTTTATTCATTTTGATATGCAGTAAATTGCCTTTGACATAATTTTGCTGACATCCAGTAGAAATATTTGTTTGTTTTTCGTTTATTTGCACAATATTAAAGTAATGATATATTTTCATCTCAAATCATGTAAATTACATTTTAAAAATCCCTTTTATATAAGAAGTATGTAGGCCTTTGCTCCTTGTCTGTGTCTACAATTACAGCTCAAACTGAAATACTCATCATCACTCTCCACCACTAATTGCAGCCAGGTTAAATGTTCATTCAGAGACATAAGTAAAATAATCTGATTAAATGGAAGAATAAAGAGGATGATTGTTCCTTTTTTTTGTAGTATCTCTGTTCTTCAGTATGAATTAATGTCACAAGTGATTATGGAGGCTTATCTCAGACTCCAGTCCAGAAATACACTTTCATTTTGTGTGATTTAATAGTTAATGTTTTATCATTTACAGCAAATTAGAAATAGCTGAATATAGCTTTCCACAAGGAAATGCTGAATTTGAAATCAGTGTTAAAACAAGATGCATAATATTGCATTATGTTTGTGTGCCATTAACTCAACATAAAATAATAAGATACATGTACACCGAGACACATACAGAACACCTGGACTGGCCCAGTCACAGAGGGGAATGTATACTCAGCCTCTCTGTGTCCTGCCTTTCCTCTAATTGGTTTCTTTGCTGCAGAGTTCTGCCACTTAGATGCAACGCGTGCCCCTCTCTTGCATCCATCCACCCCTCCATCCTTCATTTCCTCTTCTGACTCACCTCCACCCTTCACCCTCACCTACCCTACTCCTTTCAGAGGACCTTGTTGTATTTTCTGCCCTTTTTCACCTTTTCTGAAGAGCACTACAGTCAACCTTACAATCCAGAGCAAAATCAAAATTCATGTATTGGAAAGGCTTCTGTGCTGTTTAAAAGCAGTAAACTTCCTGCAAACCTGCAACTTTAGCCTTTGTGAGTATCCAAATATAAATTTTTCAAGCTGCCGCTTTGTACAGCACATGCTGTTGAGGAGCTCTTAATTTCACAGTGTTTAAATTTAGAAGGACAAGATCTACATTATTATGCCTCCATGCAGACGTCAGTCATGGCTGCAGGCATGATGTTTCCCATTTTTCATGAATAGTGTGAACACAATATTTGAGGAGCAGTTTGAGGGGATTGCTTCAATTTTGGCTCTTATTTGCAGTTGGACTCCAGGAAGAACTGATGAGAACATGTAAGCCAAATCGTCTCGCAGGACTAATTGATAAAGCCATGACAGTTAATATTATAATATAAAAGTGCGTTATCTAGTATATTTTTTGAGACATTAACATAACTAAGGAACAGAAAGGGAGTTAGTCATTTCATATTTGGTCATATATTAAATAGGTGAAAATAACTGCAGCATGGTTGTCAGAGGCATACAACTGTGAGGGCATTAATCTAGATTAATTGGAAAAAATGATAAATATTTGCAATTTTTCCATTTATTTCTTCTTCTTTTGCCTGCATTTATTTCCTCTTCATTTAAAAAAAAAAAAGATTTAATCCTTGCAAAGTTACTTAGGATAAAAAAAAAAAAAAACTTTTAAGAGGAAATTTGATCAACTTTCCAGTGAGACATTCTTGCTGGCAGTTTTGGCAGAAAGCTTTAGCTCCATGTTATTTATAATAACAGGACGTGTACATAATGTGTGATTTTTTGTTTTGAACTATTGCTTGTGGGCTTGTGTATTATTTGGAACATTGTCCTGCTTTGAGAGACACAGAGCAAAGCCATGTTTGGCCTGAGGGGACACATAAACGTGTGACTATTTCCACGACCCAAACACAAACAGACAACACCGTATACGTAAACGGATGCTGACACATGTGCATGCACGTGGGGAAAGACAGACGGTGTGGACGTAAGCAAGACCACAAAAGGTGTTTGGTGAATTAATAGATATACTCAGGCATGCATGAAACACACGCAAACGCACAAGCACACACACACACACACACATAGAGGCCTATATTCCTACTCACCTTAATTGGCCCACCAAGCATCATTTAAGAAGCCTTTGAGATAGAGAGAGTGTGAGATAGACATGGAGGAAGAAAAGGGGGGAATTCAGAGATATGGAGAGAAAAAGGGAGGAGATGGAGTCTCGAAGACTAGAAGGAGATTGGTAGGAGAGAAGAAAGGGAGACAGAGGGCAGAAGGCATGAGGAGGAGGAGAGAACGAAAGCTCCTTGTGTGTTTCTGGGGGTAATTACAGATGCAGATTTGCGTTGCCACTTGCAACATGGCTGAATTCATTTCCATCTTCGCTTTGCCCTTCCCTGGTGCCCCTGGGGAGGCAGAGACAGAACTCTGCATGTGTGTGTAGGTGAGTGTGTGTGTGTTTGTGTGTATGAATGTTGAAGGAGGCAAATCTGGGAATCTGCATAACAAGCTGGGAAAGAAAAGAGGTAAACGGAAGAGGAGTATGAGAAAGAGGAAGACGGTGCTCTGAAGAGAGGAGGGCTTGTGTTTGTGAGGGTATAAGAGGGGCATTTACAATTTGTTAAAATGTAATTAATTCTTAACACCTGATCTGAAGTACCAATCTGAAGATATCCTTGCCTAGTATAACCAAAATAAAAGCCAACCACAAATGAACTGCCAAGGATGAAACCGCAATATGTTGCTTATGTTATGATGCTTATGGTCCTCACTTTTGTGTGCAGCTTTGACTTTTAAACTTTTTGGACATGATTAGGTCTGCAAAAGCATGAGGAGCAAACGCTTACATAATCATTTGGTGTAAACTATATACAGTATGTGCCAACAGTGCAATCAGTGCCACATAGTTTCATCAATCAAAGGAAAATATTTGAAAGTCAATTTAATCCTCTCCTGAGTGATTAATAGCTCAACAAAATACCAGAACTGCACTCCTGCAGTAAACCTCTCCCACTTGATGTCCCATGCAGATTACAATGACATGAAAAACTATTTCAACTATTTTCTGATCTCATCTTTATCTTAACATGCAAGTTCATATTATTCAGCTGAACTTGGATTTACTAAATTTTACCTTTTCTTGTTATTGCAGGATGATTGAAAGAACTTTGCCCTTTTAAGAGTTTCTGCTGCTCTTTGAAATAGAAAATTGCCAGAAAAAGCCTATATTGTTTTGAACTTAAAACCAGGAAACTCTTGGATGCTCAGACCATACAGGGATAGAATACAGGTGTTTGATGTTATCCCTGCGGTGTGTTTATTGCAAGGTTGTCCTTTTGTCAGCAGAAGATTGATGGAGATCTGAACAGGCTCTCAGTGTACTCATGTTTCTGTAATGGCAATAAATAACCACCAGGGGCTTACTGATCACAGGAGTCTGTGTGAAAGAGAAAGTGATTTTGGGAACTGCAAAACAAGAACTACAAATTGACAACAAAGATTCATACATGTGTTACAAAGCATGTCTGGAGTGTACTTAAACATGCATTTATCTGATGTTTGTATGTGCATGCAGTTAGAGCTCGCATTCTGAATCTATTATGTCCCGTGTTTGTTTGTTATTTACCATTCTCTCTAGAGATAGAGTGCAAAACAGAGAAAGATGAGTAGTTACTTAATCTGTCTTCAGTTTTATCCCTTTATGCAATATAGCAAATACAAAAATATACACATACACATGCATACACACTCACACGCTCCTGTTAGACCACCTGGCTTCTCGCTGCCAGTCCGCCAGCCAGCTCAGCAGCCAGAGACTTGGCCCGATTAATTATCTTCCTGCTAATTGAATGTAGAGGGACTCTACAGGGATGGGTCATTAAACTGATGCAGCGTATGTTTGTCTCCACTGTTTATCTATCCACAGCTAAAAGATACATCAGACTCACTGCTCACAGGCACAAACACACACACGCACACAAACTCACAAGCATTATGCAAGGATGCAGATATCTGCATGAAAGCTTATAAATCTAAATGACGCACAAACACACAATCATTCACAGACTGCCACTCAAACACATGTGCAGACACAAACATACACACAAAGAGGGAATTTAAGGGTTATTACAGTGCTACTGATCGCAGACTAGCAGAATGTGTCCAAAACTGTAAAAGTGGTCTCTATTCTTTTATTCTCAGAACCTAAGATAACAAATATAAGCTTCAAGAAAAATAACAGGAAAACTAAGCAAACCGAGGGAGATACACTGAGGGACAAATGAGGAACAGGTGAAGTGAATGAACAAACAAGACCAAGTGAGCTAATTGACAGAACTGAACCAAAACCACAGGGGAGGAAACTACAAAATAAAGCCAAATATAAATATATATATAAATATAAACCAAAAATACAAAACACAAAACCAAAAACCCTCATATCATGACACAGATGGACAATGATCACTTCTAACTGTGTGTTTGCTAGTGTCATGAATATTCAACAAGCTTAATTCGGTGCATTATAGGAAAGAAAAGATCACGAAGCATTATATTATTACTTTTTGTGTTCATTTCAAATGTGACATTTGCTCTCTTTGTGTGATGAGAAGTGGAGTACAAACATTACAAGGTATTACACGCAAACTCCCTGACCACGTGCCCAGGCCTTATGGAGGTCTTATTAATAGAGTGTATATGGGGTTAATTAATGCAAAGCATTTTAGGTGTGACAAGCAAGCCCCTCGGTCTCAGGCATTACGCCTACATTGTTTCAGTGATAACGAGAGGGCTCTCACGGGAAGTGGCTCTCTTCTTCTTGTCTTGTTTCCTTTGTCTTTCTTTATCACCTCCTTCATGCTACTGGTGTCATGTAATCCTTGAAACTGTGGCTCAATGTTGATGCGCAGTGAAGGAGGTGTAGTGTTGATGCATTGCTAAGGGGAAAAAAATGTATTGACAATGAAGATTCTCATTGTTGCAACAAATTTTACATTTGCAAGTAGCTCTCAATTCATAAATAATTACATATGATTGATAAATCATATATAAACTCAGCAAAACTTTTCCAAAAGCACTTGTTGAGTTTTATTGCCCCTCAAAGTGCTATGGTGATTTGAGTAAACCATGAAAAAGCTCATAGACTTCTCCGACATTCAGGAGGGAACACTGCTGAAGTGTGCTGTCCTTCTGTTCAGTGTCCATAGCAGCAATAAACGAAATAGTTTAACCTCTTACTTATTATCTACACTCCAGCCTTCAATGTACTTTCTTTCAAAGGGCAGTGTGGAATAAGTGTCAATCCTTGGTCAAGAGGAAGCTTATAAAGCAGGATTGGCTTGCACTGGATAACCGTTGAACATGAGACAACATAAGAAACTATATCAGCGCCTTCATTTTCATGTCAAGCAAACCATGGTCTGTTGTAAACCTCTTACAACTTACAATAGTCAAGGTTTTCCATCACTAATTATAATAATGATACAACTCCAGTTCCTTGACTCCAGCAGGATTCAAATGTCAACATTTCATGATTCAGCTGTTCTCATGCCTTGTCTTGTCTGACTTTACTGAAACCAAGACTCAGTCATTTCAGAGTGTTTGTATTACTGGCCTGAGCAGAGTATTCTGACAGCCAACACAGAGGCCCATTCCCCGCACATGCCTGCACACACATAATAGCCATTTCACAACTCGTCTGGGGGTAATGGAGCCTGGTTGGGCCAACCGAGGTGGATCACCCTAGATGGAAATGAAACGGGTGATCTGGCAGAACTTGACATAGCCTACAGAGAATGAGCATGTGACATCACCACGGCTTTTGTCCACCATTTTGGAGAAACCAGCTACTGTTTCCATCAACACTTTCAGGTTTCTCACTCACAAACTAATGTGAAAACATGTCTAAAACACGCTAAAAAGAAACATCTTTAGCACCATCAGCTCACAAGTGAGGCAAAGATTTGTTACAATAGAAAAACACTTATTAATAACTTGGACTGTTACACTCTACTTGTGACAGTCAGGTCCTGTCACTATGGCTCTGATTGATCATCCGGCCTGGCTACTTGGCCACAGGGATATCACTTTGGCTGACTGGTAAGCGTGCATGAGTCTCAGCCGGGAGGCTGGGGTTCAAACCCTGCCTGGGCCCTCCTCACATACCGAACATCGAAAGAAGTTCTGGTTTAGATTTGTCTCCCCCAGTTCCAGTCTCAGACATCTGTGTTTACCTGGTGTTTGATGTAACTTCTTACACCTGCCATGAATTTAAAAACTACCTATCATGAAATGTCCTTGCAGCCATTTTAAAAACAGGTGGATAAAGACCTGCGAGTCTACAAACAAGTTTTCAACAACACCATAGTACTGAAAATGTATGCGTTAGGTAAACATTTATTGTTCTGATATTTTGATTCTGAAATCAAATATTTTATCTGTACATCTGCGTGGTTTTATTTGTGATAAATGAAAATATTCTGGGTGCTATAAAAGGAAGAGACAGATGTCTAAATATACAGGATTAACTCATTAATTTAATAGATCTTGTTTAAGCAAAAGGAGCAGTAAAAATTTGAAAGCAAGCAAAAATATGAGGAGGTATATTGATTTATTACAATAACAATAAAATATACAAAAAAAAAACTACTGGATCTCATGTCAGATCTTCTCAGAAACGTCTGAAATGAATAAACTTGAATGTTTTGACTGATGTCTGACAGAACAACTCTGAGACTCATCACAGAACAACAAACTATCACAATCTAGTGGAGGAAAGTGATGCACTCATCTACACATGATATCTACATATGGAGTATCTTCAAGATCTGTACCATTTCATTTAAAATCAAATACTTATTGCGTCTGCAGCCAGTAACCGTTTCTACATGAATTCTCAGGTGTACCACCTCTCCTGTTGTCTCTTCACCCCATTCTTTGTAAATGCAGCCATCTTTACTTCAGCTCACATGAAGCCCAAACTGTCCTGAAAACAAAGGAGTGAACAAAAATGGTTTTTATATTGTGATAGCAGCTTTAGATTCTGGCATACCTAACCCGTCCTTTATATCCAAACCGCGGTCAGGCAAAACTGCATCACCTGGAAAGGTTTAGGCAAAAGTCCACTGTTCTCTGGGATGTGTTTATTAGTACACTGCCTCCAAAACAGAAATGCAAGATGAAAGAATGCCGGTTAATTTCCTTTTTGTGTGCTAATCACAAAGCCGCTGCTGCAGCCGAGAACACAGCTCTGTGAGAAAATGATAAGATGAAATAGCCTACTTGTCAGAAATTACAAATAAGAATAATTTAAACAGAACACCGGTTCCCCTAAAATGGCGATTCAATCCCACAGTTCTCTGCGTGGTGACGTGAGTACGTATTCTCTATAAGTGCTTTTAGTAGTCCCAGCCCCCCAAGTTAGACACCCAAATCTCAATCTGTCTCTTAAATACCAGGTGGAAGCTAGGTTTGGGGATAAGGACCTTATGATTTGTAACATGTTACGAATTGGTGAGACATAGATGAGACGTGTAGGATATGATTCTATATCCAAATCTGTGCATATGCGCAAAATGAAGCTGAATTGGATCTAAATCTATCATCTAATCACTCAACTTGGACCAACAAAATGATCTGAATCACCTGCACAGCCCACCCTTCCCCTTCAAACTCAACTCAACCAAAACACAACATGACTGTGCTGGTATTTCGACTGGACATTTGAGGCGAGCGGCAGCCGACGTTATAAATGGTGTGTGGTGGATAATGTCAATACTCTGTGATTGGACAGAGCTTGCTGAGTCGCTAAAGGTCAGGAAGGAGCACATTGCTGATTGTTTTCCAAAGACGGCCCACTGAAGTTTATCTGATAGGGGTCATTTAGTTTCAGACACACTCAGAGGTTAGGTTATCTGTCTGTGTCATGCTGCCTCTTTTCAAAGTGCTGTTTATTTGAAGATGAGGAGTTTTTGTTCAAGCATTCCTCTAAATTTAACATCCAACTTTTTTCAGTTTATATTTATTAGTATCAGTTTAGTGTAATCTATTGTCACAGATTAAAGAAATTCATTGTCTTTCTGTTGTCATTACACAATGATCAGGTTATCATTTACTTTGCAGTTGTAAACATAATAAACGTTTATCAGTTACATATCATAATTGGCCACAGTAAATGGCAGTTGTTTTCCTTTTTTGAACACTATGGGGTATACACATGTTATAAATATGTTGATTAAAGGAACAGCAGGTTAGGTTCATGTTGCCAGACAAATTAGGGTCAGGGGAGCAGGACAGCTTAAGAGGAAACCTCACACTGGCTACGTTCACACTGCAGGTGATCAACTCAGATTTTTTGCTGAGATCCAATTTTTCCATGTGGTAGGCATATTAGCATGTGTGTATACATATTGAAGTTGTGCAATCAGAGCTGACAAAATTATGATATATTGTTTTCATTCCATCTTGCTGGGGTGGCGGCCTGCCTCTTCTGGCACAAAATGGTGACGTCTGTCTCACTTCAATGATGTAAAATTCAGATAAAATGTAACATGATATTCAGACTGAAGATGTTTTGGAAAACATTGGATATGTATCCGACTTAGTACCACATATGAAATCGGCCTGGATTTGATTCGAAAAAAAAATCTGATTTGTGCTATTCAGACTGACACAAAATTAATCTGATATGGGTCACATTTAAGGAAACATGTCCGATTTGGGCCATTTCGGCCTGGAGTGTGAAGATAGCCACTTTTAATGGAATGATAATAGCTTTTGTCTGAATACATGCAAATGCATTCAAGTTAGTGTGATTTAAATGTTTCTTCTAAGTAAAAATGCATCACATACATATTGAAAAAAAAGAGTGAACAAAAATGCTTTTTATATTGCGATAGCAGTTTTAGATTCTGGCACACCTAAAATGCTTTTATCTATTAGCACACCAACTATGGAAAAAAGAAAGACACCCCCCAGAAAATAATTGTCCACTTAGATTTGGTAAATCTCTTCATTTGTTGCCATGGAAAACATCTATCTTTGCTTCAACAGCTCATATCTTCTTACAACCTTTGAGGATGCTTTAATCTCAGCTGTCTTAGTTTTCATTAAAACCACATTCAAACATGTGTGCATATTGTCATCCCCTAACGAAGGCTTTCAGGTCTAATTTCACTGATGATGTCCCTTTTGTGGTATAGCTGGGAGAAGTGATCTAAAAACACAAGATGCAAATGTGGGTATTTGCCCTCCTATCTACCCACATCATCTGGGGCGGTTGATGTATTTGTGCAAGTTGCGTACATTTGCGCTCACGACACCCTTCGCCTCACTATCTCTTCAAAGGCACTGAGTGGTGCCCTTTGTGGCCCCCGCTCCCTCCCCCTTCTCTCTCCCTCCTTTTGTCTTTGCGTTTCATATTTAATGGCTTTGGCTCAAAAACACAGCAAGGATGGGTACCTGAAGCTGAGGGCGAAGGCCCACTGATGCCTGGGTGAAGTGTCTCCTCAACCTCTGTCTCCTTCCTGTGTCTCTCTCTCCTGATCGTTTCAAGAGAATATATGAGCAGCAGATCAAAGGGAGCCACAATGACATACGCTTATTCTGTTGGGACAGGATGGTCGTTGAGGAGCTCCTTTCTCTGAATTTGTAGACACGCTTTCCTGCTTTTAAACAGGTGTCTTGACTGATAATTGATACAAATCCAGAGTGTCAGGGAGCTGGAACAAATACCCAGTGCAAATCCTCTTTTTTTGCTTTCATCCTTGCTCTTCCTCACTCTACGTGGCATTCAGTTCAATCTTTCACTATCTTCACTATCTTTTCTATTGTTGAGACTGTTTTTGTTTTCGTTTCCTTTTTTTTTTGCTAAGGCCTGTTTATTTTGGAGGTGGGAGCATCTCATCTATCCTCAGAAGATAAAAAGAAGCCTTCCCTCATCTCTGTGCACTTTCCCCATATTCTACTTTTTTTTTCTACAGTGAAGTGATGAGAGCTCATTGATGTCTGTCAAACTATCTGACTGATTTTATAGCTAGCTTTCAATCACCTGCCTTGTAAAGAACAGGAACACATGTTCCTTATTGATCGACAATCAATGATCAATTAAGCAAGCCATTTGTCCAATTAGAGCAAAGGGTCCATCCGGACCATGGCTTATTTAGCTGTTTGATTGGAAAGGAGCAGAGGGAATGGATATGCTTGCATAATTGATCAGTACCAAGTCTTTAAACACTTATCTAAGTCAGATAGTGAGGCCATTAAGGTTACTGTGAAGGAAATGTGTTGCCTATAACAGACTACTCAGGAATCAAATGTGTTTTTATGGGTCTTAATGTAAATCATTGTGCTTGACACTAAGGGTCTTGTTCTTACTGTGCAAGTGCAAAGCATTAAGCAAAGGGCACATTGACTGTGATGCTCTATGCAAAAATATATGCAAAAGGTCCTGTGTGAGTGATCACTAAGTTAGCCATACCATCACTGTTCTGATAGCTTTTAGGCAGCTGTGCCAGTGTCACATTGATGTACAACAGCTCAAAAAATGGAAAGAGGCATCTTAAGGAAAAATTATATAATTCATTGGGTGGCATAAATGGCACACTGTGCACAAAAACATCCAGCTACAGCCAGAGGCCGGTGATGTGGGCTTGTTTTAGATTGATAAATAAAAATAACGAAAGAAAAATTAAAGAAAGAAAGAAATATATGTTGGAAAAAATCTCTAAAACAACTGTTCCTTTGAATTGTATTCTACTGTATCTTTTCTCAAGAATATTTATAACATCAATATATAATATCATTTATTCTAAGAATAAACAATGAAATACTACCTTAAATCACAAGCTGTTTGAGAAACAATCAATTACCTGATGAGCCAATGTAATCTGGTTTATTCTGCAGAGAGAACCTGATGCCAAGTCATTGAATCAGTCTTATTGAATGGGGTTATTTTGCAGTGCCCAAAGGCCCTGTGCATATGATTTATTACAGTTTAAACACAGCGGATGGTCATGCTTATCTACACTACACTTTAGCACAGTACTTCTCAGATCAGAGGCTGCATATTATATTTATTAACACGTGTCCTGCTGTTTTTCAGATGTCTGTATGTATTTAATGATTTGCATCAGTATTTCAATGCAGTATAAAGCAGCTGGTGGATATAGCAGTTGTAATAACTGCCTTACTGATGTTCCTGATTCAAGTTTGAGTTGATTCAGGGAGTAATCTATCGAAAATGTTTCAAACACTGCCCTGTTGTTAGCGGAGTTGGTTGAAAACGAGTTCGGAGACTGTGTGATTCTGAAATCTTGACTGAAATAATTTTCTACCTTTTTTTTTTTTTATAATAATTTTCTACCTAAATACTAACTTGTCGTACCCTTCTCTTGTAAACCTTTGACCTGTGTACCATTAAATTGTCATCAAAATACCAGCAAGGCAAAGCAAACAGTAGGAGAGTTGCCTGCTCTGGTTGTTGCACAGTGATGGAAAAAAGAAATCTACATTTCAGGATTTAGATTTTAGTCCAACTGGTACTCTTCACAGATGATAGAGACAGTCATCCTGATATAAAAACAAGTCTATAAGTCTTTATAGGGAAATTGATATTACCACTTTTGTTAATTTAGTTTAACATTACCAAGCTACAAGCCTTAACTTCAACCCCCTGAGTCTTATATCATCTAAAAAACACAACTTTAGTTTTAAAGTTGTGAGTCTTTGGTGAAACTTGAAAAACACTCAAAGTAATTCAAAGTGAACTTTAAACTGAATAAGGTAAAGAAAGATTCCATTTCAAAGGGTTTCTGAGAGTTTTCTCATTACATGGCCCAAAAAATTCTGACAGATTCTTATAGACTCACCCTTTTTCTCCTTTTGGCCCCCCCCCAACCTCAACTCTTTCTACCCAGGTGGCGCTGTCTTATCATTCTCACCCAATACCTCAAAACACAAATTCTCCGGACCCCCTTCTTCCTCCTCCTTCTTCTTCTCACACTGACACATTGTTTATTTGGGTCAAATAGCCAGCTATCTCAGGGAAAAAAGGACAAGGGGGCGTCTTCCAACCCTGCCATCACTTTTCCCAAATCCTCACCCTCCATCTTTTTCTTTTCCAGTTTTTTTCACCTCCGGCCCGTCTATTTTGGTTTTCAGCCATTTAACCAGTCAGTGACAATCAGAGCTGACAGAGTGACGGGAAACAATCGAGGCGGGGTCAGTGGAGGGGTGACCTCAGAGGGTCGGGGGGTAGGGATTGAAGGGGGGGGGGGGAGCCCGGGCAAAAAAACAAAAAACAAAAAACCTGCCACCCCATTGCAGTGTCCCGCCTGGCTCTTTGTTGCAGTTGTCCAGTGACAAAATGGGGACACTTTGGCTCTCTGTACCCACCTTTCTCCTTCTCCTTTCCTTCGTACGTACTATTTCATTTGCTCCTCGCAGACACCATTTCTTTTCCCCCTTTGTGTTATCATTCAGAGGGAGAACATGGGGCACCAAGTGATAAGGTGACTGACTTTTCCTCCCATTTTTTCTTCTTCCCTTTCTCTCCAATGGTGTCTGTGACTGCGTGACACTCTTGGTTGCTGATTGACAGCAGGCGTGGAGGTGTATGCATGCTTCTGTGTCTGTATGTTCTGGGGGGTGGGTGGGTGGGGGGGGGGGGGGGGGGGGGGGGGGGGGGGGGCAAAG
>JAOXYM010000006.1:8557795-8572232 GCA_028567055.1 Leptatherina wallacei
ATGCTGAATGAATGACGGAGTGAGGGATATGGAGTTAGGCCCCAAATGTATGCCAGTGCATGCATCATCCACCTCCCGCCCCGTCTTCCTTCTCTTGGCCAGGAGCTGTTTACCTCTCTATCAGCGGTGCTCTCTGAAAGCAGGGACCCCATCCATATTCACCGGCCTCAAATTCCTCTGCTTATCTCCCCCCAACCCTCGAAAAACCTCCTCGTGTTCCCCTCTGCACATACATACATACATAAACACATCTTTATGGAGGCAAGAGGCAAACGCACTGGGCCAGGAGGGGGTCGGGGATAAGAATCACCTTGAATTCAAAGCAGAGGATTGTGGGTCCTCGGCGGACGGACGGACAGGCAACCAGGCTCGTGGGCTGAGGCTCACACTGGAATGACACACGAGCAAGTGGCTGGACGAAGGCTTTAGTCAGTGGATCCAGATGTGTGCGCCGGGGGCCATTAGTAATTCAGAGGATTTTGGTGACATGTGAGTTGTTAGATGATATGTGTCATTAGATGGCAGGTGAATGCGTGGATGTGTGTGTCAGTTTCTGCTTTGGGTGTTGACCTGGAGTCAGTGTTTCTGTTGCATACTTTTTTTTTTTTACTTAAAAAAAACTGCATTTAAATGTGGTTTCAGATGTCAAAAAGTGAATCTAAAGAACCCCAAAAGCTCCTCTTGCTCGAAAAATATCTGTTTTGGGCCACCTCAGAGGTTATTAACAAATCTTATTGGATTAGCTGTTATTCCCAGCATGGGGATTTATATGAAGTGGTCAAATCACTTATGATGGAGTCTGCTTTGAAAAGGGGAGCAGGAGACGGGCTGATAAGCACTGAGAGAACAAGTGAGGGCTCAAAGAGTGCTTGAGCAGAAGCAGAATGGAGCAGGGGGGACAGCTACCCCGTTCGTCTGCAAAACCGCCTTGTTGGGGGATTGAAGTTGGGAACTCTCTCCTCTACTAATTGCGCGTCGGTGCTTTTCATGAATATTCATTCTGGCGCGTTCAGACCCCGCCTAATTAGCCAAGAGATAGACGAAGAAACTCGCACCTTTTACCACAAGAGAAGCCCCCCTCCCTCTCTCCCTCCAGTCGCATTCTCATGGGGATGCTGTCAGAATAGCCCAAGTTCATTAGCCAAAAAAGAAAGGGAAAAAAGTTACCTGAAAAGCACGGGACGATTTGGTCTTCAAAATGGTTGGGCAAGCAGACTTTTTTTTTTTTTAAGATTGCATATTTAGTGCCTATTACCCATGTCTATCAAAAGAAAGAAATAAAAAAAAGTATATACGAAATACAATTATCTGATTGAGTGAGTTGGTGGATATTATTCCCCTCACTAGTTGGAAGGTAGCTACGTCACATGAATTTTAAAATCTAAACACACTCCTGTGGTAGGTCGAAATGTTCCCCTTGGAATTGAGGAAGAATTGCATTAAATGTCTAATATAAGGCCCTTTTTAAAAGAAAACATTATGCTATCTTTACTTGTGGAATCCGAAACTTAATTTTGAAAGTGATGTGCGTATATTTATAGCCTTGGAATAAGTAGGAAGATGACCGGCACTGAAGTCTCACAGTTCACTTCTAAAATCTTTAAATTCAGGACTTGATGAAAAGAGAGAGATCGGGTTCACTTAAATGCTATGCTGGATATCTTTTCCTGTTCGTGTCACTATCTTGAACCGTGATATAGTTTTGCAAGACTTTCCCTATTATGTTTAGTCATTTCTGTGCATGTGCACGATACTGACACAAAGGCACAGAGGAAAATAAGACGGGAACTTGGTTAATTGAAGGGTCGATGAGGTCCTATTGGTTGACTTATTGTAACAGTAACTGCTGCATATTAAGTAGTGTGCATAAGAGAATGATTAACACGTGACTGACAGAAAAGCAAAATGATTTTAATCCCAACAAATGACCTCCTAAATTCTGGAAACACAGGGGAACACACTCCTTGTATTACTGCAACTTAAAAATGGTCTCGAAGAAAAAAGTCTTGGGTGCAGTGTTTACTTTGTGTTTTATACAAGATAAATTTAGTTTTTCAGAAGGAAGCCTAAGTCTTAACTCTCACTGCACACTATGTAAAGATTGCACACAGTTGTGTCTACTGGAAAGAAACGAAAAGGAAAGGGGAAATTAATCAGATAATTCTGATCTAATGGTAATACAAAGAAGACTTATTTCTAGTAAAGGAGGTCACCCAACTTCCTTGACACTCATCTCTGCGGTTCATACTGAGTGAGCGTCGTAATTTCACCCTTTTTTTTTTACCCCCCTCGGTTTTTAAATCCATCATATCGTGATCATTTCCAGCCTCTTTTCCTGTATGGCCTGTCGGTCATCACTAAGTTCTATGTGATCCCTTTCATCGAGCGCACCATGGAAACCTAGTGCGTCCTGGCAAAAATGCACCTCATCGCACACAAGGCCGTGTTCTTTTACAAAAGGGCCAAAGCATCTGGATCTTTCTTTTTTTCCAACAGCTCCTCGCTGGCATGGCAAAGCACAAGACTGGGTCTGTGTGGCAGAAACCACTGCTTTTTATAGACTGGGAAGGGGGGAGGTGTGTGTGTGTGTGTGGGGGGGGGGGGACAAGAATGAATGGCAAACGCGTCTTCATTAACTGAGAGCTGCGTGGAGCTCCGGTCTCTTACAGCAGTGACACGCAGTACTGGGGTCTCTCAGGAATTACAGAGACAATAAAAACTGTCCTGCCAGAGATCTGTCAAGAGGAGCAATGTCCATCTTTGTCATATTAGTTATTATTATTATTATTATTATTATTATTATTATTATTATTATTATTATTATTATTATTATTATTATTATTCATTTTATCCAATTTTTGCGTTGTATAACTATTAAGTACAGTAAAAAAGGTTTTGCGTGTAAATGTCTCTAAGATGCAGAAATACCCTTTAATTTTAATTTAACCATGCAAATATTGTTTCTTGACATGTTTGCAAAGTTTTACATATCAATCACAGCTCGTGTCATTTGAAAAGATATACACACCTCCACAAAAAGAAAAAATATATATAATCGAGACAATATATCTTTAAAACTGATTTTCTTAGTGATAAACGACACGCAGATAACTAGCGAGGACTGTCTCCCACTCATCCCAAATAAAGGAAGGGTGGACAAAAACCACGCCTTTTCAAGAGATGATGACGAGCACCTGTGACCCGGACAGCATTTTCCACGCACACACTCGCTACATTGTTAACGCCGGAGACTAGAGTTACAGCAAGGACGCAGCCACAGCAGAAAGGAGACTACTCACCTTTTAGTCACATAGTCCCGGATTAAAATGAACAGTAGAGTTGAGTCCTCCTGTAAATAGAAAGAGAATGGTCGCATGGGGAGGATGACAACACACATACACGCGGCAGAGATAAAAAGGCAAAACATTGCTTTCAGGTAAATGATTAAAATGGGACTGTTGCGCCTGAAAAACCTTCCAAAAAGCTCCTGTTTTAGAAGGAGCGGAACATGCGCCTGATTGCAGAGTTTTAGGCGAATGGAACGGGAGAGATGTAAGATTTGTTTAAAGCCCCGCATTTCCATTTAAGAACGTGATTGTGTTTGCAAAGATCCCTTTCAATCTTCGCATCCCCCCCACCTCCTCTCTCTACCCCTCAGCGTCTCTGAGGCTGCTTTGCAATTCATAGAATTGGTAATTTGCTATTGGGACAAAACGTGAAGGGAAAAATAATCAGATCAACCGGGAGAGGTAGTGAGGAAGGAGCCAGGAGAAAGAAACACAAGGTTTCTCTCTTCAAGTTGCTGCTTAGTAAAAAATGCTTCTGGATGTAAATTATCTAAAAAAAATAAAGCATGTTTTGTTAAATTAAAATTCACCAAGTTAGAAAAATCTACAACAACTTTAAAAGCTCGGCAGTTAGAAATTAATTTTGACTGTTTTATAATATAGATGATCACCAGACAGTTATCCTTAGAAAAGACGCAATTTGACTTTCAGGATCTCCAAATATTGCACAGAATAACGTGAATAAATTGTTAATAGAATGTCACCTGTGTCACCTGCACTTCATGCAGAGGGAGAGAGGGTTCAAGGGAGAGAAAGACTGAGAGAGAGCGCATATTGGCCTATCATAACTAAGTGGGTGGTGATGATGAGATCATACAACATTGAAAATTACCCGAGACAATACAAATAAATGACAGACGCGGAGGCTTTTGAAATAGAGCAAATGCTCTCAAATTTGTCACACATTTTCAGAAGCATTCACAGACACATCATATCGGCTTATTTACACGCCTCTCGTTGTGTGGGTGGCTGCAGAGCTGGAGCATCGCGCCTTATAATCTATTTAAAATGAGGAGCGCTATAATCATCAGTGACCTATTATAAAAGGTGCACGGGTGTGTGCCTGTAAGTGTTGGAGGAGGAGGGGCGGGGGGTGTGCTGGGGGGGGGGCATACCCTCAAAAGGATCTCCGTACTCCCCCACGTGGTTATTTGCAAAACAACTGAACCAAACCTGGGGAAACCTAATCAAACCCCGCTGCTGCAGCTCTGTCCACCCTCTATAGAGAGAATTGGATATGTATATATATTTATAACAGATAGACAGGATCTTTGAACAGGTACATGAAACAAGAGGTGTGCTGTTAAAAACTCAAAGAGACATTTCAGAAATAGAACATATGTTTTTCTATAACATATGTATGAACGGACTTCTATCCACCGTGTGCGAAAAATGCGCTGCACCATGCTCTGAAACCCTGAGCCTATTGAATGTGTCCCTAGTGGGCTTGAATCGGAGAGGAGCCAATACAAGCGGAGGAGAGGCGTGTCTTCGCTCTTCCCCAAGACCTCCCAGAGCAGGTTGTTGCGTTTTGGCTCTAAAGCCTGGAGACCTCCGAAGTGCTCGTCAGTTTTCGAAGTTGGAGCCATGGCGACAACAGCTCAGTATATTCCGAGGAATAACTCCTTACCGTCTAACCCGCTCATGCATCCGGATTCGGATAGGATGCATCAAGGGACGACCTACAGAGAGGTGCAGAAAATGATGCACCACGAGTACTTGCAAGGGCTTGCGGCTACCAACACGGGACACCCGATGAGCCTGACGCACCACCAGTGGTTGCCCACGTCCAACACCGACTGGTCCAGCGGCACCCACATCGGACAGCAGGAGCACAAAGCCAGTGTGCAGGCGAGCAGGGACGACTTGAGCAGCGGCTTCCACCACAGATCTCACCTGGTGCACCAGCAAACGCAGAGTACCCACCATGGTTCGTGGGCGCCTGCCACAACGCACCACTTATCCCCGCTGTCCCCAGCATCCAACGGCCACCAGTCACTGGTCTACTCTCAGCCTGGATACACAAACCTCAACGCAATGCTGAGTCCCCAACCCGGTTCCCTGCACCATGGCATGCGGGACCCACTCCACGACGATACGGGGAGCCACGACAACCAGATGGAGTCGCCCCAGCAGGCTTTCAGTCACCACCAGGATCACTCGGACGAGGACGCGCCCAGCTCCGACGACCTGGAGCAGTTCGCCAAGCAGTTCAAGCAGCGGCGGATCAAACTGGGCTTTACGCAGGCGGACGTGGGCTTGGCCTTGGGCACCCTGTATGGAAACGTCTTTTCTCAGACCACTATCTGCAGGTTTGAGGCGCTGCAGCTCAGCTTCAAGAACATGTGCAAACTTAAGCCGCTCCTTAACAAGTGGCTGGAGGAGACAGACTCTAACACAGGCAGTCCCACCAATTTGGACAAGATTGCTGCGCAGGGCAGGAAACGAAAGAAGAGGACCTCCATTGAAGTGGGGGTGAAAGGGGCGCTGGAAAATCATTTCTTAAAATGCCCAAAGCCATCTGCTCATGAAATCAGCACTTTAGCCGGCACTCTGCAGTTGGAAAAAGAGGTGGTCCGTGTTTGGTTTTGCAACAGAAGACAAAAAGAGAAAAGAATGACACCAGTGGGGGTCCCTCACCCGAATATGGAGGACGTATATTCCCAAGCAGAAACCCCTCCTCTACACCGCACACTACAGAGTCCTGTGCAGTGACTGTTTTCATGAACAATCTGAGCGTTTCTGCGGAGGGATAGAAAAGGGAAAGGGACTGTGGAGTTTACAGTATTTAAGTTTGGCTTTTGTTGTCCTGCGAGAAAAGAGACATGGAAAAGTTGAAGAGATCAGTTTTGCCTTTAGTATTCGGAGATCATCCAACAAATAGATGGCAGGAGTGAACATGTTAAGAAAAGAAAAAAAAATAAGAAAAAAGAAAAAAAAATCACTATTACTGATTCCGCGCGCATTTAAAGTGAAGCAAAGATCTTTATTTACCAAAATTATATGGAGGAGACATGCATATAAAGTAAATTCGGCTGTTCCAAATGTGGATCAGCCCTGATTAAATGTGGCAACCGAGTCCATCTCCTCCTGGTGTACCATGAACTGTTTGGCGCTCACCAGAATGAGGTGGTTGCCTCAACACTGGAGATGAATACACTGAATGAACATTTTATTTGCTTTTTCAGGCTTAAACTGGGTAACCAGATTTCTGAGTACTAGTGTATACTTTCTTTGTTATATTAAGTGTGATGTTTTAGTTTTGGAAATACTTTAACTTCAGTGTGTCTCTTTCTGCAGAGCGCCTTTTGATTTTCTCCATGATTTGCTAGAGGTACTGTAACTCATCAGAGCAGCCTTTGATCTACTTATTTTTTGTTTGTTTGTTTGCTCAGAGTGGATGGTGGAGAAATGATGGAAATTGTGGTAACTTGACAACACTCGTAAAAAAATGTCAAACACATTTCAGAAAAAGTTCAATGCAACAGGACGTCTAAGTTCTGCCTGCATGCCTTAAAATATTTAAATCTTAGCAGCTGACCACGTCGAAATTTGCAAAACAGCATCCAGACGCTAAAACAGGCATTTTCTTGTTTTCTTTGGGGGGGGGGGGGGGGGGGGGGGGGGGGGGGGGGGGATTGATTGCTTTCAAATTATTATTTTCTTTGCATGGAGCACTTATTCTTTCGTTAATGTTATTATTATTATTATTGTTATTATTATTATTATTATTATTATTGCAATTTTATGTCTGTTGATAAAAATGTAAGTGTGTAGCTGATCTCAAAAGCCTAAAGCCCACGTTTACAAGTTCCTTGTTCTCACCACAGAGCGCTGACAGCCCTCAATGCTTACTGCCTGTTAATCTGTTGTATTCCAAACATTTCAAGAGAGATTGGTCAAATGAAAAGTAATAATTACTCAGGTAACTCAGTGCCCCATGTCAGAATATCACGCCTGTACATGATTTACGTTCCTTTGTATTTTTTTTCTCTCTTTAAAAAATGTCTGAATCTGGTTACAACACCGTTTCTTTTGAAGCTAAGATTCATTGTATTATATATATATGAAAAATACGCTGAAATCGGAGAGACTAAATTAATAGTTGCTTTAGGGTAAGCGCTGACAGGGGCTTACTTTAGATATATTTATTTCTTTGTCCCCCGTGATATAAGGAAATCTGAAAAATCTCATGCGTTGTGTGTCATTTCTCAATGTTGGACCAGTCCAAAAGCCTACAGCAGTGCTATCCAATACAGATGAGGGAAAACTCTTCTTTTTTTTCAAGAAAAAAATAATAAGAAAAAAAAAGATTTTAGAGAAAATGTTGCCAGGATTATTTCCGATCTTGTAAATATGTCCAATATGTAAACTTGTATTTGTTCTGAGATATTGTTTTGTTTTTGTTTATTTTCCGGGCAGTTTTGTACACTTACTAATTCCAAGAAGATATTTTAATATGATTTCATTTATGAATCTGACCATTTATATATATATATTTATTTCTTAAAAGTGTTTGGAGCTTTTTGTTTAGCTCTGTCAATGGTTTTGTTGCAGTGGATTTCAGTATGTTTTTTTTTTCCTTTTGTTTATTACATTGGTTGTATGTTGATTGCTAAATGTAGACTGCAAAGTCACATTTATATTTATGTTATAGTAATATTTTATTACTTACATAAAACATATATACAAGAAATGGTCTTTTGTCTTCATTAAGATCCAAACCACTTGTCCTTTTTGTTGCTGTCTATTGAAGCATCATCAGGTAAAAGAAAAGGGGGGAAAAAGACAAAACAGCCTGATCATAAAGTTGAATTTTGTTTAGTGTCCTCAGTGAGCACACTGGGTATTCATTTTTAAAAAAACACTGATTGGTTATGTAACAGAGAGATCGTTTTAAAGCAGAAGCTGTGTACATGTGCTGTTAAGGGGGGAATTGACAACAGCATTTTACCTCAGGCATTCCCTGCTAACTTCACAGTCTGTGACGTTGTTCACATCTTTGTGTATTCGCAGTATTAAATTGTGCAATATTGATACGGAATTATTGTCTTTTCATTGCCTCGTTATTCTTCCCATTATCATTCAAGAGATTTAATCAATTAGAATAAAGCAAAAAATATCCTACAAATATAGTTCGAGCAATGGTCCTTATATAAACCATCATCATCTTGACATTAAAAAGGCGAATTTGTGACGAATCTTTGATCTTAGACAGAAGTGCCTGCAGGCAAGAAAAATCAGCCTCTTTTCCATAGTTGGAGAGGGGGGAAACATATATAGGATCAACATTTTAAATTTTAACCCTAAAGTTTATACAAGTTGCAAGACAGGCCTGAAAACGCGGGCAACGTTTTGGTTATTATTGGCTTCAGCTAAATGATAACCTATAAATGACATTAAGTGTGGTTGTCAGGCCGCTGTCCTCCGTTCGAATCTCAGGCCAAAACGGCATAATGTCTGCATTTGCATTTGTAAAGAAGAATGAAATACATGACAACATATGGTGAAATACACTCCAGGCCCTGACAGCATTTGTTTTACTCCTCTGTGCAACACATTTGGAAAAAAATTCATGGATATTCTTTTAAAAACACGGTGAAGTGAAAAGTGAAAAGTGTAGGCTGCGGCAGCGGAGAATTTCGTTAGAACATTCAAGATGTGTAATGTTCAAGTCCACACGTGTTGAAGAAAAAGAACTTCGCGAGAAGTTATTTTCTGAATTTGAGATAACTGCACGTTCGTTTTTTTCTGCGCTTCTTTATCAGGGAAATAGTGTGTTGTCATCACAAGTGCCACACAAAGTTCTAAGAGGTTCTCAGTTTCTATAGAAAACTGCTTTTGTTTTCTTTCTTCTTTTTAAAAAACAAAAAACAAACTTTCACTAGATTGTCCTTCATTTCTATACAATATATTCACGTGTCCATGCAACGACACTTTGCATCCGCAAATATATGTATATATTTTTTCTCAATTTCCGTAATTATGGTTTCTTTCAAACAAATTTGACTGGATCATTTGTTGCAGCCACGTATTGCAGCTAAACAAGAGATAAAGAAACAAAACACAGTAATGTCTCATCCGAATTTTTCATACCGATGTAGTGCAAATGTAAAAAAAAAAAAAAAAAAGTGTCTTTGCTGGGGCTTAGGTGGTCCAACTGTGGAGATAAGGCCACACGAAGGTGCAAACCTGCGGACACGTAACAGCAGGCCACATGCGCCCCCTGGTGGAGAAACTGAAATACTGCTAAAATAAAACTCAAAGTTAGAATCAAACATCACAGCATCAACAATGGCAGTATTGTTCGGCCCTGTTCTATGTCTTTTAGTTAACTGTAAATATGACATAATAACCATAATAAGCAATGTGATATGAATGAATTAACTTGAGTAAACGTGTTGAGATGAACAAGCAGGTCTGTAGCACCTTACAACAGTTATTCTTAGATTACTTAGATACTTATTGAAATATTAACTTAAAATTAAGTTAATATTTATTTCAGTTAGAGATTAAAAATCAGACACTGCAGTGTTAGTGCAGACTCAAGCATCACAGCTTCTAGCAGAAGAAATGGGGTTTAACGCAATGCAGTGGAAAGCGGCCTGCAGAGTGGACATAGATGGAGAAACAGAAAGGGTGTTCAGTTGCACAGACAACAGACGCTGTGGTGACTCAAACTAACTGTTATTTTCTGATGATATGCAATTTCTATTCTGCACCGTATGGAGGGACACAACCTCCATTATGCTATTAAATCAATAATACATGAGCAGAACTCATCACAAAAACAGCTAAACCCAACAATTTAACCTACAGTACAAGTCACCACAGTTCATTCTCTCCCCTCCTCTCAGCTCTCTGCTTCCAGAGGAGCTCCAGCCTCAGCAGTACCCAGGCGCCAGTGAACACCAATTCCTCCTTCATCAGGGAAGTATCGTCACACACAGAAGATGTGGATTAGTGATGATTAGCAGGGATTATGGCTGGTTAATGGTGGGAAAATACATTAGGAACCATCGGCTCTGGAAGGGGGGAGGGGATTTCACTCACACTAGCGGATTTGCATTGATCCACAGCAAATGAATGAGGATTAGCAGCATCAAGCTATCTGCCAACAGATAAATAACATTAAGCGTATTATACGCCAACGCCTGTTATTAATGACATTACAAACACCACTACAATGCCGGCAATTATGGAAATAATAGGAGCGGCTGAATAATGTACTTGGTTGGGGTTCTTAGGATTCCAGATCATCATCATGTAGATATGGGGTATGATCCCGGGGAGTCATGCTACTTTCTAATAGGCTACAATATGTAGATATGGATACCATTTTCTGTTTAGACATACTTAAAGGGGTTTATACTATTGCTGTCCTGTTTAAGAAAGTATTCATGGGCTAGTTGTAGTTTGCCAGGCAAAGAAATATCACTTGTCCACATTTCTTGTATTTTACTAGTGACTTTATCTGTAAAAAAGGACGAGGATGACTTTCACCAATAAATGAGGACATTATACAAACCTGATAGGTTTGTACAACTCCAGACCTATCATGTTTTTGTGATTGGAAATCCTTTAATTATTCACACTCTCCCTAATAATCCAACAGGTGAAAGAGCCAGAAGCACTCTCTCTCAGTTGCCACCCCTTCCTCCTGCTGAGCTCCCCTCTCCTCTTCTTACCGTTTATGTAATAAATACTCCTCTCCCACAGAGAGTGGCAGAGAAATGGGAGTTGGAGATTGGAAAAAGAACAGAATAATGCATTTTTTCATCAAAAATTCCCTCTCTTCCTCTACCTCAAGGTTTCCTCCTCTGAGCCACTTGAAAGATGGGCAACAATGTGGCCACACAGTGAACACCTAGTTACCATATGAAACACTCCGGCAGTGAAGTGAAGGAGACGGAGAGGGAGAGGAGAAGTCTTGTGTTATTTATGATACTGGACCTTGTAGCTATATGGGTTTTCCCTTCATGTCGACTCAGAGGTATGGCCCCCATATGCGAAGGGGTATAAGTGCAGCTTTAGAAAGTGACTCTCTCTTCCCCCACTGTATCTCTTTGCTCCTCACTCAGATGTTTTGAAGAAGAGAAGGAGCCTGTCTCTCTCTTTCATGGCTTTGAGGGACATTTTATATCGCCTCAGGTGTCTGTCAGTGTGACTAACAGTTCTGAGAGTGGAGAACTAATATCTCAGGAACTTGCCTTGAGGCAGCTGCACATAGATGTTACTGTTGGTGGTCAACAATGAGAAGAAAGCCACATTTTAGAGACATTCAGTGGAAGCAATTATGACTGATTCAGTGAGCTGGTTGGTATTAAATAATGGCTGTGACAAAGTTGATAAGCACGCGGCCGGGAAGACAGGATGAATTCAATCATCTGCACAAACTACCTTCATTTTTGTAGGAAACAAATATCCCTCACCAAACAAAACAAAACTTACAATATTTTTCAGCAGCAGCTTTTTTAGGACCTTGTGATACATGTCAAACACACATAGCACAGTTTTAAGAGGCCTTTAAGGCTACAGCACAAGGTTGCAAAGTTAATTGTTGCTCCTAAAAGGCCATGGCAGTCACATGTTAAAGGTTGTCCCTTCTTTTCACCTTCAAGTCAGCCTTTTGTCAACTGTAGTGAAGGCATTGCAATGCCTCTTGACTTCAATAACAAGGTTTACTGCGGCAGAGAGAAGAAAAGTCACGGCCTTGCAGTAAGGAGACATGCAGTTAAAAAAAAAGGAAGGTCAGCTAACCCCAGAGCACAGAGATGTTCAGGGCCTTTCTACAATCAGATGTATTCAAGAAGAATGAAAAACATGGCTATTCAGAAATGTATGTGACAACAGTTGAATAATCATCTTCTTGCACACTGAGAAGCTTTGTTGTGTCTTTATGTAGACATATGGACAATCCAAAAGAGGTTACCTATAATCGAAGAGGACCTATAAACCAAACCTAAACATTATTTTTTGCTGTTATCCTTTACCCATGACTGATGCCTCGTGTTATGCATGATAGAATGGATGTTACATCGTGAACCCCTGCAAATTGGAGCCGGACAATAAACAGATCATCAAAGATGATCCCGCTGCCCCAGACAGTCGGCTGTGCCCCATGATGCCAAGTTCAAAAGACGTAGATCAGTGGGCAAATGAGTGCTGCTGCTCAGCAGACAGTCAACCGAAACAACAACAAAGATAAGGCTGGTGGAAATAAATAAATAAGGATTTGGGAGAGGGGAAGAAAATGAGGCAAGTAGGCGGGGATAGACGCAGCACAGAGATGAAATGGAGGCCTGCCACTGTGCTCAAGGACACCACATGCCACCATGTAATTAGAAATGTACACAGATGATTTGGATGCAGCGATATGATTAGGCAAAGCAGTCCCCAGTCTTAGGCCTAATCAGCTCACTTCTGAGAGATACTCCACAACTGTTGGTGTGTGCGTGTGTGTGTTGTGGAAGTAGAGGGGGCTTACACACTTGTACTCACTACAAGCTCAGGGAGCATACACCAGCTAGATGGGAGTAACATGCAGGGGAATGGGTATGAGTAAGCATATAATGTTAATATTCCAGCAGATATTCAAGAAGTCAAAGAAGTATTTTGATTAACAAGGGAAACGACTCAGAATAGGGAAGTTTTTCTGACATGTCATTATAATGATTATTTATTTGACTGGAAGTAAAATAAAAAAAGAAACATAACGAAAGAAATGGACTCAGTTTCCTACTCCGAGTGAGATTTTGGGTCAAATTTTGAAGTTGTCATTCAGGAGCAACACATTTTGAGTAGTATTTAACAAAAACACTTAAAACCACAACACATATGTGACCCGAAGATGAAGGCAGGGACACGTACAAAAGAAAAGCTGCTGTACAAAGACCGAGTAATGAGCAGAGGCCAATTAAAAAGAACTGCTCCCTCCACCTCCTGTTCTCCTCCTCGGTGTCTGTCCTTCTGTCTTTCCTTCTTCAGTGGCTTGTTATTGATCACCTTTAACCTTGTCTCTCAGTGGTGTCAAAACTACCATTTAGGCTCATCCCCTGGGCTAAGTGTGTGTCGATTGCACCCTGCCCCACAAATCATTACTCGGAGGAGGATTTGGGAGGTTTGGCTGGCCCAAAGCGCAAAGGGAAGGACTGACTTCCACAGGAATATTTTGGCAGAGCACAACCCCATGCCCCCAAGGGTCAAGGGTCATCCATGGTGCTATGGATTAGAACTCAGACATCCCCCACCAGCCCTGGTTTCTCCAGCCAAACCACCTCTATTCCTCTATGGACCTAGCAGTGCCACCCTTTTGATTTTTAAATAAGAGAAAAGGTCAGTCCTGGTCTTGCCCTGTCTTCACAGTGATCTCCTTCCCCGTACGTGACAGTTCTTCTTTATTCATGCTGGATCCTAATTTCCACCTTGTTGCCGCAAAATGAATGAATGATGAGCAAAGTTTCATCTGCAGGTAAAATGTAAAGGGAAGTTCACAGAGTCAGTGGCAAGAGGTGCTGTGGGCTACAGGGAACTATTGTTGTCAGAATGTATCTCTGGCTCTCTGTGTTGACTTCTTCCAAATTCCCCTCTACCTCCTCCTGGGTTGGAGGCGCCTCATCGCCTCAGTTCGCAAGTGCACATCAGCCAGATGCTGCATCCACCCATAGCCCTCCTTTTCTTCATTTCGCTTCTTTCCTACAAACACCCTGCTCCTTTTCCTTTATCCCATACGTAATGAAGCAAACGAACATGTCTTTTTTCCTTTTAATCTACCTCTCTTTGTCTGTCTCTCTGTCCACCTGCTGCTCTTGCTGTAGCAGTCAGACAGAGAAAGGTTTACTTCCACGAGGTGCTGACAGGCTGAGATGACAGATCCTTTGTTTCGGTAAAGACCTAGGACCCTGAGGTAGGGAAATCCAATATATTCTAACATGTAATAAATACAACAACAGGGGGGGGGGGGTTGTTGTTGTTTTTTAGGATTTTTTAAAATTTTGTATGCAGAAACTTGTGCTTGTATACATATAAGGTCAAATATGGTTACATTTTTGCATTGAAAAGCATTCAGCTTCGATCACTTTGAGTTGAAT
>JAOXYM010000006.1:8572301-8594309 GCA_028567055.1 Leptatherina wallacei
CACTTTGAGTTGAATAAGATAAAACACATGATGTTGAAGGGGGGGGGGTTGGTGGTATCGTGGGGAAGGGGGTATGGACTCAATACCCATTGTTTGTAGAAGGCTCCCCATTTGCTTCTCCACCCAATCTTCCCTGCAGGATGTACTGGGGGTGCATATGGGACAGGACACTCTGCCACCAAGAGGATTAATTGGCGTGGTACGTCTTTGGTGAACATGGTCAATGCAATTAAACAGTGGCCTTAGGCCTTCAGTGTGCTACCACAAAACCAGCGACAAAGCAGCAAATTGGGTCTCTTCCTGCTTGTTCCCACATGAGTCCATATGTAGATGAGATTGAACAAATTCTGCATATGTGTACAGAGAGAGCATTCTGAGGCATGAATGCATGCCTTAAGGACTGTAGGTGTGGCAGCATCAATGCCATGAAGAAGGTGAATGACAGAAAGTGAAGATGTAAAGAATGCATTCTTGAAAATATGTGCTCTGTGAATGCATTTATTTATATGTGTTCTATCTTTCTGCATGGACGTTTGAATGTGTATGCGCACAGTGTAAGCAGGGTCTGGTGGTTTCTTATTTTTCCCACTCCCTGCAGCCGTCAATTAGCGAGCCTGGGTGTGCGAAGGCCTTGTGCTCTTTCACACAAGCCTTTGTTGCTTCACTCTCACTCTCCCTCACTCTTTCTCCCTTGTGTTTGAAGATTGAGAAAAGACACAAGGCAGGTTACTGTAGCTTCTCTCTGGGGTGTTGGTTGCTGTCTGCCCCTCTTTAAGCCTGCCTGGGCACAGAGTCCACAGAGCCTTCAAACACAGGAGGGAAACGCGTATCTGGACACAGTGAGCCATTCTCCACCAGAAAACACTGGCTGGGTAGGATTGAGTCTCTAAGAAAACACTCATCCCAGAGATGTGTATGTTCAATATACCACACCTATATGTGTTTTGTGGTGTGGCATTCATGAATCCCATGAAGAAGGTGAATGACAGAAAGTGAAGATGTTTGTGTTTTTTTTGTTTTGAAAAAGTTTGTGGTTTTTTTGTTTGGAAGAAGGTGGAAGAAATCCAATGGAAAAGAAGAAGATGGGGTAGTGTAGGAAGAGGATGAGAAGATGACAAAAGGATAAATAATATGTAAAAAGATCGGACAAAGACAAAGAACATGAAAGAAAAGAGTGAAAAGAAATGCACAGGTAACAACAGAAGTTATTATGGATACAAAAACTCATCAGGTTTTCCTGTTTTTATTTGATCTATTTTATTTATACATTTGCTTGGCTTCCTTTATGATCCTCTGGGAAATCAGGTGCTGTCCCAATGCTGGGCTTATATCAGACATCTGGAAATAACAGTAAGCAATAAGCAAACCACGTCTTCTAGCATAGCAAACACCTTGAGCACAGGTTGCAGTTCATAAATGTAAACTGATGCAATTTATATATATATATATATATATATATATATACACACACAAAAAAAACCTTCTACAAAACAGTCTCTAGGATTGTGGCACTTTTACCAAGCCATACTGTTGTCCTTAAAGAAGCAAGACTTTACCTGGAAAATATATCGTCATGATGGCAGCATTTGTTGCTACACTGATAAGCAAGTTCCATGTCATAGACTGTTTTACACAGACATCATCTGAGATGCTGGCATATAAAGAAATGTGTACTGATGAGAAGCTGAATGCTCCCTTACATATTTAGCCTTGAGGATGTGGATTCCAGCTTTTTAGAAATTAAAATCAAATGTTAATTCATCAGACCATAGTTCTTCATTTCACCTTAGTACATCTTAGATAACCCAGAGCCCAGAGAGGGTATAATGTTTCTAGATCTTGTTTATATATGATTCATTCCCCTCTTGAATGAACACATTTTAAAAGGGAAATATATTTCTTTTTAAGTGTTTGACAGTCTAAATTTGGGTGTCTGAAGTTACCATCTTAAAAAAGTCAGAAAGAAACACAACCCTGGCATTTTGTCTCTGGCCTCTCAGATCTAAAAATGTGTCATTTATTGAATCGTTCAGATTTACAGAGTAAAGTTAGAGCACTTTACAAAGTTATCCAGTGTCCTTCCATCCATCTAATTTTACTTTCAGATGCCACAGTGTCTCGTTATGTTATGACTAAACCCTGTCACGAACATTTCATTTCAATAAATTGCTTCATTTGTCTTTTAACTTGTGTTTGCTGTGATAAACTGTGTTAACTGGAATAACAGAACATGAAGTTTATCTCATGCCTTTTCCCACTTTGTTTACACACACCACATTAAGGATCCCAGTGCACTGATGCTACACCTTGCATACTAATCTTCAGGATCATCTTTTCATACACATACTGCAGGACCAGACTTTAAAATCATGTCTCAATCGATTAGTACTGCTTAAAAGAAAGTATCATATAACTGATATATCTGTCACATGTTGGCCGAGAAACTTGTTGCAGATCAAACGCAGCTTATGGCTCAATAAAATGAAAACACAGCTCAATGTTTTCGGAGGTATAATGATTTTTTTTCTTTTATTATTGAGCTGAAAGTATTTTGCAAGGTGTACTTGATTTCAGTACAGTCGGCTAGATTTACAGGAGATCTTAAACACAACCACTGAAAACTTCAAAGGTGTCTGGATATTTTTAACTTAAATTACTTTAGTAATGCAATCTAGCTAATTAGTTATATGTTATAACTTTTCTCTGCATTGTGATTGGTTTGTGTACCTATGAAACAAAAAAGAAAAAAATGGTTGAACCACTGGTAACAGAATAAGGAAATATTGAATTTTGTATTTATTTATAATGATGATCAAATGAGTTCAGTATGGCATCTCATGCAACGTCAACACAGTGCAGATAATTTCCAGGTCATGTGATGGAAAAATGAAATCTGGGCAATTGTCTTTTGTTTTTGTTTTTCTACTTTTGTTCTGAGCACATTGAGAAAACATTTTGGTTAAGAAACAATAATTGGAAAATTAAGTCACTTTTCATTTTTTTTGCTTTTTTTGTGTGTATTTTTCTGTGTAACAAATACTGCCTGAAAGTACGTGGACCGGGATTCAGTTTCTCATCATAAAGTCCCTGCTGTCTCCCTTTTCCTTTTCAAATGGATTTTTTATTTTTGACCTTTTTTTTTTTATTCAAACAACAGAAAAACTAACAGGAAACTGTTCCTTACAATGCTGTCATCCTAAAATGCATCCCAGCAAGATGTGTGTTTACATTCATATTTTTTCGGAGGTGCTCGAGTTGTTGTAGTAAAATCTGCTAAAGGAATGCTTCCTCATCCTCCTCATCCTTACTCTTGAAAGAATCAGCCTCTCTAGGTGATTCTGTTTTACATAATCATGCTCTTCCAAAATCTGTTTGTAGCTTCAAATTTAAAATGAGCATATCTTAGATAAGAAAAGAAATTAAGAAAAGATAGATTTACTTAAACTTTTGATGTGTTGCCTTTTTTATTATTTTCAAATATGCATTGAGTTAAAAGTATTTGAAAATTGCTGGCATCAGTCTTTTATATATTTTGAATGGCATCTCAATCTTTTTTGGAGAGGAGTGTTGACTAACTGACTTAGCTGTTAAAGGCTCAAAGCAGGAGTAGAACCTTACAAAGAACTGAGAAGGAACCACAAATGAAGTTTTTATTTTTCAAGTGCATGCAGGCAACCTTTTGTCTAACAAAACCAGCAGTGTTAACCCCCAGCAGCCCAAGCTGTTCAGCTCAGCTCTCCAGACAGGAGAAAGGTGGGTGGAAAGGGGCCAGACTGCTAACCATCCATCACATCCATCTGACTCGCCCTGCAGTGTTGAAAAGACCACAGTTATCACTCACCCCTGACACCGCCATCGATGTCTGCCCTTAGAAGTACACACATACATGCACAAGAGGCACCAAACCACTCATGTTGCAGTAAGTCCAAAATGTCCTGCCACCTCTTGTCCTTTCCTCCATTGAAATCTCATCGCTATCCATCAACTCTTAACAATCAGAAAAATGCCAACATGCTCAACAGATGGCTCTAAAACAATAAAAGCATGACAAATGCCAGATAACTCCCTACAGGGACTTATCATGTTAGTCTGCACTCGTCTCAACAAGGAAACAGTTATTTCCAGCACTGGAAAGCAGTTATTTTAAGCTATAGTGTCAGCTTCGATCTAGACTGGTGGGGGCCTTTGTGCTGATCTGACTTGGAGCTGTTACAATAGCTTGTATTGTCCCACTGCCTCTCAGCTTTATTACATATGTATGTGTTGATTGCTGCAAAACAACAATGCTGGTGCATGGCATTAAGCAGTAACAATAACAGTGATGCTTGCTGCTCCTACTCAGCGTTGGATGTTTGTGCAACAAACCTCTGTGTTGACGCCCAGCACCCAATGGTGTGAAATGCCAGCAGAAGAGCCAGTTTGGGAATACCATGAATGAAAAGCTGATAGATTTTTTTTTAGCTTTAGTGGGATATATTTGTGAGATTCTAACTCTAAAAGATACAAGCAGCAACTATTAACTATTAATCAGCAATATTAATTTTTACCATCCTAGTTTCTATCTAAATTGTAAATATTTTAAAAGTCACCAATTAAGGAGCAGCTGCTCAAATTTTGTTGTTTCACAACAATGACGATAAAGGTGATTCTGATTCTGATTATTATCCAAACGGTGAAAAGAAGCAGTTAAAACCAACAACTTATAATGTTGTTTCACTCAGACTCAAATTTGCAAAGGAACCCAGTGAGATCCATGCTGTGTAGATGTCTGAAATTGATATAACCACAATGGTCACATATAAAGAGCCATAGGCTCAAAGGTCACCTGGCCCACCCACGTCACTGTGGTGTAACAGGCCTGCGTGGAATTCCAAATCTTGGGTTTGTCACCCACCCAGCCCTCTAAGTATTGTGACACACCCCAGCGGGCCAAGCTATGTGCCACCCCCGCGGGCACCCTGTTGTATCAGAGACCTCCCCACCCTTTGGTCCCATTCACACAAAACCACACATAGGCGTATGCAGACAACAGCCATCTCTGATGCCCTTCTGATTCTCTCCTCTGGCATTTAGCTGGAGAAGTTCAGTGCGTGTGCGCATACGTGCGACAGCATATATGTGTGTGTGTTTGTTTCAGCAGGGCAGCAGGGAAGAGGGACTGAGGTGACAAGAGTTGTGGTGCAGATGTCCCAACAGCTAGCGGAGCCTCATGAATGGCGGCTGTTGTGACGGTGACGTGGAAATGCGTTGGAGGCCTGGCCTACGCACTTCAGTCATCTGAATGGCTGGAATTCAGCATGGTCAAAAAAGAAAAGCTCATGCGTGCAGATTGGGAACAAAGCGGCTTCTTTATTACTTTTTTTCTCCCTCTCTGTCTCTGTCACTCTTTCTTCTTTTACTTGTGATCATTCCCTCTCTGAAAATGTAGCTGTATTTTTCATTGTTATACTGTCATTCTGTCAAACATACACAATAAAAAAACAACAACAACAAAAACAGATACTATGTAAACAACTATGTATATTTAGTAGAGGGAGAGAGAGAAAGTGGATAAAAGCTAATTTATTAGTCCTTGATGAAACATCAAATGTTGGTAGTAATTCCTAAAAGAACAAGGAACCGTCTATTAAAACAAAGGCACAAGATGGATAGAGAGTCACAGTGTAATTGATTTGAAGTGGAAATGTTATGATTGATCTATTGATTAACTGTCTCGTGTCTCAGTCCTTCTTAACAGCCGACATACGGCTTTACTCCGGGGACCATGAAACGTGGGCCTCCGAAGAACACAGACACGCCATGAGTTCATCTATTTACCATGTGACTATCAGGTCCACGAGACAAAGGAGACACAAGAGGAGGTTGCCTCCATAAGCTCTTTCCTATATTAAACATCTGTTCGGCCTTTCTAAGAAGCTGATGCTCGGTCAAATGCATTTTGAGACTGCAAGGCCGTTTACATCTTTGAATTTTCTGTAACAAATCAGCATTTTTCAGTTGATATAAAGGGACTAACTATCCTCTGATAAAAGATGGGAGGTGAACTGCATGTTAAAACACTTGTCCCATTCAGTTCTTACCAGTAGATTGTCAACAGCAGATGTGAATACAAACTCACACACAAATATACTTCCACATGTTAATATGTCCTGGCAGTTACAATTACAGTTAGTTTGCAAATGTGGATATCACCTCATATACAACCTATTAATCAAGAGACCCTTTTAAGTTATCAAGTTAAGTTATTTTTCTGTTTCAGCCTAATCGCATTTTGAGGCATTTAGTTAATTTATTTAAAGTAAAATACTGAAATATCCACATTTCTGAGAGCATTCTGATCCTTTATTGTGATGTGCAATTGAACCTTGATGCAGACTTCTTTTAACAGGGGTAACGTTCTTCCAAGGCTTCCCTTCAGTTCACTTAATTGATTTTATTGAACATGAGAGAATAAAAAACAACAAAAAGCAAACAACAAAAAAAACAAAAGAACAGTCTATATAAGGTCTCAAGGTTGATGGTTTATGTTAGACTAAAAACCAGGCTATGAGGCCAATAGTACAGTCTGAAGACCTGTGAGACAGGATCTTGGCATGGATGCATGAAAATTACTGGAGAATTTAAAGAGACCAAAAGTAGAGTAGTCTCTATTATTATAAAATGGAAAAAGTATGGAACCACCTACAGACTTCTGTGGATTTTCTTTGCGGAGATGGGGAAATCTCAATAAGAAAACAATAATAACTTCATCACTTCCCCCATAACGTCTTTATGGTAAAGTGATCCAACACAAGCCATTCTGAAAGGTGACGATCTGCGAGGAGAGTGGATAAAAGGGACTTGGATATCTATGTGACAATAAAGAGTAAAATCTTCTAAAAAATAAAAAAAACAGTGTTTGAAATATTTATCCAAAATGTTTAAATATAATATAACCTGAAATACACCATCACATCATAAAACCATCTCCATTATCAAACATGGAGATGGTAATATCACTCTGTGAGGACACTTTTCTGTAACAAGGACTGGCAGTACAGTACAGAACAGTCTTGAGAGAAAACATTTTCCACTATTCTCAGATTATCAGGCTGCAGCAAAGGTTAACATTACAACCAGACAGCAGCCTTAAGCATACCAACAAAACACAAGCATGGCTTTGGGAAAACGGGAACATGGAGTGACATAAGTTCATACTGGATCTGAATTCTGTGGAGAATCTCTGAAAAACTCAAAAGAGGACGTGCACTGATGGATAATGACAAATAATGGTCCAACTGGGAACTTGAATCTGCAGAAAGTTTTGTATAGATGCTTCAGTCACAACATTTCATTTAGCTATTTATACAATCATATTTGCTTGCATCTATCATTTCAGATATAGAGCATTTGGTGCCAAATTATCATGAAAAAGCATGTTCATTTGTCAAAAGAATTCAAACATACTCCAAAGAGCATACAGAAACTGTATCTGCTACTTACTTAAGACAAGATCTTAAACTTTTTTGTAACAAATCAACAGCTGAGTTTCATAATGTGTCAACACCTTAGCTCCAGTCGAGGTACACAAAGCTCCCTCATATCACTGTGAAGCGGATAATCAGACAACAGTGAAGTTCTTTATCTTTACTGACCGACAGATAAATCACCCAGAGGAGAGACAGACAGTAAAAATCTGACAAGAGGGACTCAGAAAAGGATTCTTGTTTGCAGCAGGAAGGGGTTATTGTTCCCTAGATGCCAGAGCGTGGGCATCCAGGAACAGATTAGCAACAGGGAAACATTATCTCTCTGGGCCAGTTTATGAGACCCAGTCTGGTCAGACCCAGCACAGTGTATCCATCTAGGTACTTTATGTTCTGAGTAGCTCTTGTCTCTCATAGGAACAAAGTAAGGGCTTGTTGAAGAAACCAGAGGGGTGAGTATCTGCTCTCCTCCCACCTCCTCTCCTCCCCTCTGGCCCCCAGACCAACTGCAAGGCTGCTGGAGTTCAAGCCTGGCCACGTGTTGGCCATTACACTCCCACGATGACCTTGTTGAGCTCAACATTTAGAGTCCCATAAAAAACATTATTGTCCGACTCCTGGGATCATTTGTCCACTACCACAAAGGCTCAGAGAAAACCAAAATGTTAACCATCCCCTCAGGGTTTTGCAGAGGCACATTTTTCAGAATCTGCCCCTTCTCTACCCAGCCGCCCATCTGATACCACATTGCACCCACACTGACGTACTTTCCTGTGGTGCCCACAGGGTCCTCCTACACCAGCACAATCACATGTGAAGAAGACTTTATGATCAAAATGCTGCCTCAGAAAACAGATATTTTGTGTGTTACCCTCAGATGAGCAAAATGAACAATAATAGCCATTCTTCAGTCCACACATCCCCCCTTCTGTTTTCCTCCCAGTTTCATTTGATTGACTTTTTTCCACAAATGTTCCTGTTTGTTATCTATGCATCTGTCCTTCCATCTATCCTTTCCTTTTCACATGCATAACTATAGACCCATAACAGCTAAAAGTCTCTAATGGTCATTTTGTCCCTAAATATGTCCATTTCCCATCATGTACCTGCTCAGTGAATAGGGAAGGTCGTGCCAGCCTATTAACCATATTAAAAACCAACCCATTATGATAATTGGAGAGCTCTAATGCATGTACAGGTTGCTTAGCGCCCATGTATTAACTCTGATAGATGACTCAGTGATTAGCATTAAAAGGTACATTGTACTAAAGCTCTGCCATTTGCCCCTATGCTCTGCTTCCTTTAATCCTGTCTTTGAATGTGACGACCTTTGCTGTGGACTCTTTGGTCAGTTGTGCACACCCAAATGTTTGCTTTGGGGAATCAGGATGGCAGCTTTTACCGGACATTCAATTTCACCATGACAATGACACAAGCGTAACCTTAAAAAAATACTCTGAAGTACCATTTGGCTAAGAAGATATGATTGCAGTCAGAAATGGTGGAAGGCACATGCTGTTTTAGGCTCATTACTGTAATGGCTAAGGAACTGCCAGGCAGAGGATTCACTCAACAAAGAGAATTAAGATCGACAGACCAATAGTTCAGGCTCAAATTGAGTCAGTTAGGAGATCAGGTAGCTGTATCCATATAGAAAGAGTCGGAGGCAATGTCACTAAAAACTAAAAGAACTCAAGAAACATTAGGAGAGATAAATATCAGGTATAAAGGTTAGAGGACTTGACATTGATGAAGCAGCACTAAAAGTGGGTTTAGCTGGGTATACTATGTGTGATTTTGTACTCTTGTAACAATCTAAGCAATATCTTTGTTCTTGATTAAAAAAATGACTTCATTCAGACCTTCCCTACTTATAGTAAAGGCTCTGAGCTGGCCTTTGTAAGGTCGACAAAAGATTAACTTGTTATACCAATAGGTTTATTTCACAGAAACAACGGGAATTTGTTGTGAGATGGTGAAAATATAGTGACATCTAGTGGTATATTTTAACAACTGAATATCCCTCACCTAATTCTCATCTTCCAAAGTTAAAGAAAAGCTTACAAAGGTGTAAAAATACAGATCCAGTATTTGGTGTTTCTGTTTTAGGCTACTATAATAACATGACAGTGCAGCATGGTGAAAAGGTGAAGATGGCAACTCAATCCAAGTTAAGTTATACAAAGCAGTTCTTATCTCAACATGATTCTACTTGTAAAAAAATATATAGTTGTGAATATTATATTATGTTTACAGTCAATGATTTCTACCCAAAGGTTACCCTAAAAGTTGGGGGGGGGGGGTCCTACATTTATAGTGACAGCAGCGTTAATACTAACTACACGTTTTTAGATACCCTTGAGGGAACAGCTTTGCCATGTGTATAGAAATTCCATTTTAAAAGATTTTACCATCTGTCCTGAAACACTAGTACCCACCCCAATCCTTGTCATTCTCTCAATCCAGAGCTCCCACTCCAGCTCTGCAAGCAGCCCTGACTTGATCTCTCAGGGAAGGGAGCATATTCTCCTTTCATCCCCTCTTAGAGGACAAACATCAGTCCCATCTCACGGCCCATCCATATTCATGAACCGCTTATAAATATCTGATAGCAGCCTTGCTACAGCTGTTTAGCTGGGAGAGCAACGTAAAGCCACTTCCACAAACAAATACACACATAAAAAGCTTCTCATGGTGTGCACATTCATGTGCACATATGCATATGCTTAAACATACATGCTCACAGCTTCATGCATGTGTGGTTTACATGCATACATTCACAGGTCTGGGGCCAGATCTCCGGCCCATCTTGCATTGGTTCTACCTGGTTGACCCACTGATAGTATCAGCTCATTGCAGGGCTATCGCTCTCTCTTGTTCTCTCTCTAGTCTTTAATTAAAGAGTAAGTGAGACCACAGAATGAGAGAGGAATCCTTAAGTGCCTTATTTACCTTCCACCTGACAGGACTCATGTTTATCAGTGGGGCTAGAGTTCTGGAACCATGGGACTTCTCAAAGTCCCTGCCAGGAGATGGGACTTAGTCTGAGAAGAGAAACTGTGAGTGTTCCCTCTCCACCAACAAACATATGCAGGTGCTTTCTCAAATGCACAAACTATGAGATTCTAACAGTTTAAAATGATCGTAGAACTTCAAATCATTAGACAAATGTACATGAGGTACAAAGCCTTGATCAGTATTTATTTGACACATTAGGTCTGCCATCAACTGCGAGATTGAATTTAAGGAGAAAAACTAATGGTAAAGATCCAACCTTTTCCCATATTGTTCCAATGCAGGGCTGAGGGTGGCAGCAGCTGCTAGATGAGAGTCTACACAGTTACAAATATTGCAGTGGCACACAGTCGGACCTTGTGAATCTCACAGATTGGTTCACACAGTCCTCGAGGACATTGAAACTTGTGGATGTTGGCAGGGAATTAGCTGAAAAGCATGAAATAATGTGTACAAAATTTAAAAGATGACTGGTAAGTCAGTGAGTGACCTGTATGCAACAATCAGCTTTTTATTACGTTGTTTCCAGTTAACCAGTTCCTTTGCATTCAACACACGTAAATAAAAATGGTATCAGTATAAACATTTGACTGTGAAAAAAAAGCTAATAAGTGTATTTCACCTAAATGTTGAACTATCTCTTTAAATCACATTTTCAGTTTTCTCTTATTTTTTCATAAAAAAAAGCCTTGCCACATATGAAGACAAGAGTTACCTTACAGCCATTTACAATGCTGAATCTCTGGGACAGGAATACAGAAGGGGGCTGTTTTTTTTCCTGGGGCTCCAGATTAGAGCAGTGATATGAACACCTCCCTATCAATGTGTGCTTGTGGCTTCCTAATCACATCCCTGCGACTGATACCGAGGCACAGAAGCTGAACACGAGAGAGCAAGTGAGGAAGAAAAGAAGGGAGAGATAGAGAGAGCAGGAGAGAGAAAGGCAGCTAAAGGCACAATCTTGGAAATCAAATACCACAATCCACCACAAGCTCAGAATGGCACTGATAAAGCGACAATATTCAAAGGTGACATTGCAATCAGTGGACAATGCTGGCACAAGTTTATTGCATTTCTGGGGCAATAGAGGTCCTAAACGACACAGCAGAACAACTTTTCTGGTATTTTTTGTTCTTATGCGTTTCCCTTTTTTTTAATTTACTGATACCTAACCACTTCCAGTCGGCCCTCTTCTCCTCCAAGTCATTAGAAACATTAAAATTGCTGATGCTGGCAAGAAAACACATTTCGCTTCGGTCTGAAGAATATCTTTGTTCTGTTTCCAATACAAATAGAAGGGTATTTGAATATTGCTCCTCAGGAGTGTGCCTGTGTGGCTCTGTGAGAAGGAGGCAGAGTGTCTGTGCATCTGAAGCTGAGCCGCAATTGCTTGTGCATACGAAAGGATGAAATATTGTGTGAGCTTGTATGTATGTGTGTGACTGTATGTGTGTTCCCAGAGGGTATTTCTGTTCCTTGTGGGGAGTACAGTTAAAGTGAACAATAGACAGTCCTGCGCTGCACCCTGTGTTGCATGTTACTCCAGAATACAACTTAACGCAGATTCCTGCTTTATAGATGCATCTGAAATCCTGTTAGGTTAAATAAATTGTCAAAAATATGAGTTCTTTCCCACCAAGGTCATATGAAATTCACAGGTAACATATTAGAAGTAGAGACAGTGCAAAGAATAGTGTGTCATGAAACTACTCCTGCAGAGAAGGATAACATTAAAGCTTAAGAGAGGTAAAATGTAAAAATCTAGTAGAAAAGTGTAAAGTAAACAGAAGGAGAGATTGGGGAAAAAAAGGGAAGATAATACTGAATCCAGAAAGCTTTTCTCATTAACCATGCAGAGCATCTTGGCTCCTCTCCCACACCTCCCGGCTCATCATCGCCTAGGCCATGGCTGCCAGCGCACCCCCACCTCCATGAACCATCCCTCCTGCCTCATCTTCCCAATCCCTCCCTCCCCTCCCCTTCCAGCCCCTATAATCACACCCGCAATCACAGTCCCTAATTAGGTTAATTAATTTGTATCAGCCCTTGTAGGGACTTGGCTGATGAGACAGCCATAATAGCATCAGCAACCCCTTCCCACAAAAAAAAGGAGAAAAAAAGGTGGGGAGGGATGAAAAGATCTGATGCAAGTCTGTCTGTGGCAAGACAGAATTATAAACCATAGGGTCACGTTTTCTATCCCCAACCCCCCAACCTCTTTCAGCTACATATTTTCTTCCCTCTAACCCCAACACATCACTTCCCCCTGCTCTTGTTATTCAATAGGGGTGACACTGACACCGAAACAAGTGATATATAACCCATCGTGTCACAATGCGTCATTGTGACTACTGGAATGAAAATATTCAGCGTAATGATAACTGAGTCTAGATCTATCCGGTGACGTACTTCCCTGCATTTAGAACTGTGGTTTTTGGCTTGTTTGTTTACACTTTGGAGGTCTGTAGTGTCGTCCCAGAAGTAGAACAGGGGGAAAAAAAGAAAAAAAACTATGATAATGATTCTCTTGGCGGTTTTTCTCCGTAGTCGTCAGAGACACCGATCGAACCATCGCATTACAATCAGCAGTCCTCATCAGGCCACTGACGAACAAACTCTGATTAACACCCCCATCTGATTACTGCAATCACCCAGGCTAACCATGCACGAGCACTGTCCCCCCAGCAGTGCACACACACATACTCATCTTAACACCTCAGTATTAGTAGGAGTAGTTGTAAGAGCAGATGTGTACACACAGAGTAGCTCTCATCATGCATTGTCACTTAGTTAACATTAGAGAGAAACACACCAACAACTTTGAGAGGCAAAAAAGTACATGACATGAGAAAGGTGTCTTTTCATGAATGACTAAGGTGGATAAAGATGCTCAAAATATTATAATGAAGTAAAAAAGAACGTGACAATGTAAAGAATAGTTACAGGAAACTCACAGCTTACAGTATCAATCTGTCCAGTTTGTTTATTGACAGAATACTGTTCAATCTCGAAAAACACCAACACCCACACTCATATACATGAACTGGGAGCACTCAATTGTGATGCAAAAAGACACATGCATAAATATACATACACGCAATCTCAGGCAGACAATGACACAAGGGGGCTGTGAGACAAGGACAGATCCGGTAGTTAAAGCGTAATGAACATGTCCCCAAGGCACGCGCTTGGCATTCCCCTGAATGATGGACTGACAGTAATACCGGGGCAGATGGGTGCGCTCCACGCCCCGCTCAACCCCCCACACACACACACACAAATGTGTACACACACCCTCCCCTGGTGTATCCTGGCCCTCTCTCTTTTGCAAAAAGATACCCCCTGTAGGTCTGATGCGGAGGTGGGGGCGTAGCAGGGGTGCTGCTTATGAATGTGTGTGTGCACCTAGAGGTGGGGTGCACAAGTATGAGGCCCCTGTCATGATTTAGGCTCCCATGCAAATTTAATCAATTCGAGTACCTCTCGCCAGCCAGGGCTCATTAGTGGCATTTTGAAAAGGACGCTCTGTGATCCCCACCTTATTGCAAGAGCCCGACTTTCAACTCACGCAAACATGCTGAGATACACACAGAAATCCAAATACGCACACACAAATACACACGAAAGGCATGCACATCAGCAGCACTGTCAAGGCTGCAAAGATTTTCCTTCACACGTCTTCCCACTGGCATGGAGAAAGACACTGCCTGCACACCAGCCCACCCTTCTGCCCCTCTTCTGTCCTTCCTCTCTTTTCACTACTTCAAAAGCCCCATGACACCCGGCTTCAAGTTAAAGGAGAGGGGGGGGATCCACAGATAAAGACTACCACTCATCCCCCCAAACCCTCGCATTTGGAGATACCCTCCCAACACTCAAACCCCAGGCTACCTCTATCTTCTCCCCCACCTCTCACTCTTCAGTTCTCTGTAATTGGGGGATCGATTAGCACTGTCCTTAACCATCCTTAACCCCGGATCTGTACGCAGGACAAGTTGGTAAATGAGGAGGGTGGAGGTTCTGCATTTCTGGTTTTGTAAAGATCAAGGTTGAGGTTAGAATCATGTGGAGAAGAGGCAAGTTTTTTTTTAACTACATTTCATCTATTGAAAATGTAAGCAACACTTACCATAAATAAGAAAATATATCCTGCATGCTAAGCTTTTTGCTTCAGGAACTTGGAAAAAATGCACATTTGTTTAATACAGGATAAGATTAAGAAAACCAAATATACAACATATTACTTTACATTAACATATTTGTTTATTGCATGGCATGCCTGATTACTAAACTTAGAAGAACAAAGATCGTTTGTGTTGTACTCCTCCTTAACCAGGCTAGACTTTCACTCTCAGGCAGTTGCTATATATCAGGGTCAATGTCATACCCTGCAGCTGTGTGACTGCCACCCAGTACTACACGTCCAACCGCCCCCCATTTCCAAAAGTCACTGTTCGTTAACAAACTTCAAGGGTCATTAACTTTAGAGATGGCATATGGGGGGGGGGGGCAGGATGGCCTGTGCAAGTAGTCAAATGAGTTATGAGTTTTTTGACAATAGAGGAATGCCTGTCTATATCTTTAAAATCAGAAGGTCACCCACTGCCCACCCCTGAGCTCTGCCACTACCTCCCCCCCAAGCGTAAGAGTCCCGTTGCTGGGGGGAATGAAAGGAGAGCTTGAGGAGGAACAGTGGCTTGTCTGTGCATGGGTTGCATAGTCAGATAGGGGTCCCGGAACTGCGCACACAGTGTTTTGACCCCTGGGCTCTCCTCGATGACCTACACCCCCTCGGCTTATGGACAGTGGGCCTCAGGGTCCCGGTTCACGCACGCTCTCTCAGCATTGTGACGCAGTAACAGAGGGCAGGGGGGATGAGAGGAAGGCGAAGAGGGGAGGAAGAGTTGGCTGAGGATGTAATTCATTCATGTACACAGGATACAACACAGATGTGGCATGAATGGTCAAACAATGAAATAACCCCAAAAGTCAAATGCATGCACTATAAAAAATATAAACTAGCTTTATGGATGCATATTAATTGATGTGCATTAAAAAAATGTACATCAGCACCTTTTATTATTAGAATATGTTTATTGCCACGTTTAAGGGATTTAAAGTTGCTTTAATGAATTTCAAATGAGAGCAACTAAACCAGTACTAGAGAATTAAAACCAGTACTAAAACTAGCTTCAGAGAGCCCATGCTCATCTGGACCAATCAGGCAGCACTTTGAGAATCATGTTCTTTGATTTCTCAAGTGCTTTTAATACAATCCAGCCTGCTATATTCTGCGAGAAGCTCCATAAATTCCAGGTGGATCCTTCCACAACCACCTAGATTTATGCGATCCACAGTTTGTGAGACTGAATGGTTGTGTGTCTGAGATGGTGGTCAGCAGCATAGGAACTCCACAAGGGACTGTACTCTCACCATTTCTCTTCACACTGGACACCTGTCCTGTCATCTGCAGAAATACTCTGACGACTGCAGTTGTGGGGTGTATCAGTGATGGACAAGAAGCTGAGTACAGAGAACTTGTCAGTCAATTTGTGAGATGGTGGGGACATTATCAAATCATCATAAATACAAACAAAACAAAAGAGATGATTGTTGACTTGAGGAGGAACAGGAGCAAACAAAACACTTTACATCCTGGGAGAAGAGGTGGAAGTAGTGGAAGAAAACAAGTGCCGTGAAGTTCAGCTAGACAACAAACTGGTCTGGAAATGCAACACAGAGGCCATCTACAAGAAGGGACAGAGAAGACTCTACTTCTTAAGCTGGACAAACTGATCAAGGAAGCTGGTTCTGTTTTGGGGATAACTCTGGAGCTGATTGTTCCGGAAAGAATGCTGTAAGCTGCTGAAAAACTTTGCATGCTCTACACAGCACAGTGAAGAAACAACAGAGTGTGTTTAGTGTGAGGCTTCGTCAAGTCCAACGCAATACAGAAAGGTACCAGAGATCATTCCCGCCAGCAGCCATCACCCTCCAGGACAAGGATATATCTCCTTCTAATTAGTTGTTTTTATTTGAATAATTTTTTTTTTAAAAACCTACTACTTGCCTCTGGGATGAAAAAATTATTTTTCATTTCCATCACTTCTTCCCCATTTTGCTTCACCTTTGCTTTGGTCAACAGTGTTGGAGTCAAGGCCTTTGGTCCCTTTCCTGCAGCCCTTCAACCTCTCACAATGCCTGTTGACACATTGGTCTGGTTCCCTCCCTCCTGTCTTCGCCTTCGGTGTCTCCCAGGAGGAGCTGATGGATGGGCTGTGTTTATGAAGCTGCTGCCACCACAATGATCAATCAAGTCTGGGTCAGATCTGCTGTTGGGCACTAGGTCTACAGTCTAGTCACACAAGGTTGAAGAAAATAGCACACTTGCAGTTCAGTTATACTCATACATGGCCACACAGAGGTTGATGAAAGATGAAGTCTTATTGGGCAATTTAAAGTGAGCTATTGAGCAAGTAAGTGTGTTATTGCCATCAATGCTTGTTAATTGGCATCTAAATCATACTTCATTTTGTTAGCTCCAGCTGTGTCTACTCAGCTGTGACACATAAAAAGGGCCTGTAAATTGAATGCCGGATCCCTTGCTTCAGTTGAACTGTTAACTTTTCACCACAAGCTACACGAGCAAAGTAAATAACCAGACCCAGAATTCAAGGACCCACCCTATACTGAATGCGTGAGAAGCAAGAATGTTGATGAATGAAACAAAGTATTTACAAGTTGACAAAAAAAACAAAAACAAAAAATTCCCTGCTAGAATAAAGCACGAAAGCAAGATGCATCATCAAAATCAGATCAGAAGAATATAAATTCTTTGGCTGCCTCTGAAAGAACTTTGAAAAGGAGCATATGTGTGTAATGATAGGTCAGAAAATCTGATTTATGGTCCAACACCACAGTTCATTCTTTATTCAGTGACCTGCAGTTCTGAAAAATTGAGCAAATGAATGAAAACTCATTCAGACTTAAGCAACTACAATTTAAGCCCCAAGTCTCTTTGGTAGGTCATACTAGAAAACTCCTTGGACATTAAGTGCTCTACGATCTAGTGTCCTCAGACAGCAACTATTTATTCTGTGTTAAAGAACACCAATGCCCCCTAGTGGTGATGTAAACCACATCCCAGCCGCTGTCCAATTTCAGTCCAGAAACTCTTCACAAATCATACCCATGTCCAGCTCCCTACACATACAAAGTCTTAAAATCGGTTCCAAAAGGCTGTTAAGCACAAGTTAAGTAAACACATCAACTACCAGGTTTGTCTTTTCTTTATTTGAAAGAAACGAGTCATAAATATATACAGAATTGCATTAATGAAAAGAATTATCCATTTGACACAAGTCCACTATGTTGAGACCATCACATCCCCCCCCCATCAGTTTTCTTTTCTCAGCGTTTTCTCTTGGCCTCAAACTTGTAGATAGCTGCAGAATTTGTTGTTTCCTTTTTTACCTTCACCTTCTTAGCCTTATCCTGAAACATGAAGAAACGTTGAAAAACAAAAAGAAGCTGCAGACAGACATAAACTGGCATCAAAATACTTCTCATGTTTAAGGATTCTCACCTGTATGTCCTTACGGGTCTGAATTTTCTGGCTGATGACAAACATTTTCTTTTCTCGGTCAATCCTCTGGGAAAGAATTTTATACTGATGCTTCCTTTGTCTGGCCAGCTTCTACTTGTACAAAAAAACAACAAAAGGACATGACACTACCATCAGTGGGTTGAACTGAAGATCCTTACATCAACATTCATTAGCAATTAATTTTCCTTAAAGATTAATCTTGTGGGATTTTTTTTATTATTTACAATCAACACAAATAAATATCAGACCTGCAGACTGTGAGGGTCAACTGCTCCCTGGATGCTCTGAGTCTCCAGTGTTTTCAGAGTTGGTCTGTTGAACACTCGGTCCACCAGCTCCGAAGCTGTGTCGAGGCGGCTTGCCAGGTTAAATGTCTGAACTAAGGGCACACAGGGTTATAAAAGATAGATTTAAAAAAGAAAAAAAGTCATCAGTTGCAATATTTGACCGAGTGAATAATATATTTTCAAGCATCCAACTACTTTTTGTATTTACCTTCCTTCTTGGAATCCACATAAAAGGTATGCTTGTTTTTCTGTTTACTTTCTGCATCCAGAAGGTGGAGCTCTCCTTTCAGTCTCTCAATTTTCTGAAAGCACATCATATTCAGAATAATGCTACAGGAGACACCGACAGTGGAGCTGCATGTACAGTGTCATTAAATTCATTACTGCAGACAGCTCAGTGTGAATGTGTAATCATCTTGTGTACATCAGCAAGAAAGATAAAACTAACTTATGTATAGTGCTAATGCCACCAATATCCCCAACTTTTGTAGTGAATATGACTTGTTCCCACATCCCAAAGAGATGTTGGATGATGGGTTAACAGCTTGGGAGCTTTGCCCCAAATGACTCGAGCCTTTGATAAGTGTGCCATGTCCCATTATATTTGTGCTTGCTCACTAGCAGAACATCGCAAAAGATTAATCATTGCTTATAAGTTTAAACAATCAGATTTTTTGTAGAATAAATATCTGAAAAAGATCTAGTAGTAAAGACGGGCCGAAAATTACTTTAAATGCCAAGCACAATTGTGAATGGACGGTGGCCTTCAGTGGCCAAAATTGTTGTGGATATAAACATGTTTTCATCTGCGAGTGGATCCAGTGGCATCGGGGGCAGCAATGACTGTACTACAGGAAACTACTTCAACATTTTGTACTTGTGTAATGTCTTCTTCCATGTGCCTTTTAAGGCGTTAATCATCCTAAACGGTGCTCTAACACCTATCTAACAAAGCTAGTGCTACAGTTTTAAAGCTCAGATGGTTCTCACTTTACACACAGAGTTGTTTGTCCATTCAGAGACACCATAGTAAAAATGGTTGCATAAATAAAAATGGCAGCTGTCACATACATAAACCCACAGCAAGTAAAAATGGCTCATTCTAAGAGAATATAAAACACAAGTTATTTTAGTAGTGAACACAGTTTTTCCACATTTTTCTGTCATTGACCTTTGGTGCTGCAGAGATCAACACAAATAAGGCGCAAATTGTTTTTGTTCATATGTACTTTTGGACTCAGCTCCACACAGATATTTCTTCTCTGGAAATGGATTGCCCGAAAAATGGATCGTAAGAGAGACCGTGTCATTTATGCAAAATATGTCAGTTGAGTCCTGCAGCATCGTATTCTTATCTGGCCAGTTTCTGAGAAACTGCATGGTATTAATAGTGGTGGTTTAGGAAGACACTTTGGTAGAAGAAAAAAATAACCTATTGTGGCCAAATAAAGCAGACTACTTTATGTGTTACATAAAATAAGTCGTGGGGACATTCAGCATACCTTAGCCTCTGCAACCCTTTTCATCTCCACATATTTGATATCCTGTGTCTTCATCACTTTCTTCTGCTCCTCTGTCACCACCTCCTCTTTGGCTTCTTTCATCACGTGAACCCCATCCTACCAACATGTCACAAAACAAGGCAAGCAAATTAATTGTGCAAAGATTCCAATACAAATAAATCTGTAAAGTGTTGCATTGATAATTATGCTTGTTATCACCTCCAGTTTAGAGCTGATCATCTTGTGGTAAAACTCATCTGGGTTCTTTTCCAGAGCTTTCTTTCGCAAAGCAGCGAGAGTGTTTTGTTTCTTGTGATGGTCACTAGTTTAAGAGAAAGAAGTTAAACATCTATCCATATATTTGACATGGAGGGATTTAAATAATTCAAATGTGAACGTTTCCAACTTACACTGCACGGAGTTTGTAGTCTTTCTTCTTTTCCAGCAGTCCCAAATTTTTCCTGAAAGTCGGCTGGTCGGATACAATAACATCGTTGAGAAACATGATTATGCAGTACCATAAAACACGTAGTCATAGTGGTCAATTTGGTTACACTGAATTGGTTATACTTTTCAGTATTTGTAAGGCACGTTGGCTAACACGCTAACAAAACTCTCACCTGAGATCGTTCATGGTGGTTTCTCTGTCGAGACTTTAGCGCTTTCCTGAAAGAAGACATATTCCAAAATTGTTCCTAAGCGTAGTGACACCTAAAGAAAGTCAATGTGGATATATGTTCAGCTTTTTTAACGAACAAAACCACTGAAGCTCCCCCTACTACTTCGCGATTAGTGCTTCCCTAAGAGCTGAACACGTGGGTTCCGGAGTACGTCAGAGCGTGTTTCCTCCTCATTTCACTTTCACAGATTCGCTACTTAAAACTCACTGAAAATATCACAGAAGTTCAAAATGACTGATTCAACGGTAAATAAATTCATTTATTTATTACAAGATATTCAAAGAAAAAAAAGTGTTGAAATAGATTTGCCAGAAAATTAAAATGCCTCAGCGTTTTGTAGGCGCTCACGTGGCCACTAGAGGGCGCTGTTGTATTGAGTACAATTAGTTTAGCATGCGGTTTTGGCGTCAAGTTAGAGACTAGTATGTTATCCTATTACCATTTGATGGGGGGCGTCAAAATGTACTTGTAAATGGTGGAAGTGGTATACAAGTGGCGAAGGAAGCATTAACATCCTTCACTTAAGTAAAAGTACTAATACCCCACTGTAAAAGTATTTTGTTGCAAGAAAAATCCAGTCATCAATGTGTTGTACTTTTGAGATTCAAAAGTAGGCTACTTATTGAGATGAATGCCACAATATCTTCAGAATAATATTACATCTGAATCTGTGTTAATAGGGAATTTTCATGTTACAGTTTCTTTACTTAATATATTTTCATTCATTCAGTAGCTATTCAACTGCAGCTTTAACCTGCAGATAATTTCCTTCTTTAAGCACTGATATTTCTATAGTATCAAATAATGACAAATGCCAACCAAAATGCTTATAACAGTTATCAGGGACGTCTCTAGAATTTAATGACAAGGGGTCTTAGCCCTCAAGAGATAAAATACAAAGTTGCCCATTTCAGCCAACTGGTGGCAAAATCATGATGATGAGTAAATAGCAATGTTGAAGAGCTGTTATTGTAATGAACTCCAGTAACTGTAATATTACTTTAGACACAAAGCTGTGTGTCTAAATGAGGGATCATGGCATGAGGGAAGTTACCGTGACATTGTATTCCTGCTGAGTTTCTTCTGGATACAACTATATAAATGCTAAATGTCTGATTAGAACAGGCACATACCTTGGAGGTGGCAGTTGCTTGTCAGGGTTGTCCAATGATTAGAAGTTTTGCAGTTCGAATCCCGCTCCCCCATCAATCTGTTGTTGTGTCCTTGGGCAAGACATTTCACCTTTCTTGCCTCCAAGTGTTGGCATTGCATTGTTCGGATTCCATCAGTCTACCCCAGGGTAGCTGCGACTACACATGTAGCTTATCATCACCAGGTGTCAATGAATAATACAAGGTAAAGCCTTGAAAAGCACAATATAAATCCATCCATCCATCCATCCATTTTCTGTACCGCTTAATCCATGCAGGGTCGCGGGTGGGCTGGAGCCTA
>JAOXYM010000006.1:8594409-8630003 GCA_028567055.1 Leptatherina wallacei
CTGGAGCCTATCCCAGCAAGTATCAGGCGAGAGGCAGGGTACACCCTGGACAGGTCGCCAGTCTGTCGCAGGGCCAAGGAATATTTTCCCTCATCCAGAACTCGTTTGGATCAAAGGTTTTTAAATTACTTGTTATTATCTGTTTATCATTTTTCCTTAATTGGGGGTTTAGACAGCGAGGCCCTTTTTAATGAAGGAATCTCCTGATATTGTCTTTGTTGGAATCTGAGGAACCTTGGGCCCTTCTCTGTAATTATAGTATAATTCATGAGAGGATTTATTAGAGCTGCTGCAGTCCTTCATAACTCTCAAATAATCTCATTATGTATGGGACTAATTTCTGATGTGAAATAGCTTTTTCATATGTGCCTCTGTACAGATGAGGTGTAACAGAGCACTAAAGACAGGAATCCAGAGGATTGCAGGTCTGTGAAATTATATCACCAGACTATATTTGGTGAAATGAAATAAAAGGTTTAATCATGACTAAGAGGATCTGTTCAGCTATTGATATGGAAAAGTGTGTGTGGCATGACCTTCCTCCGAGTGGAATGTTTATGTGATATTCTGTGAAATTCTGAATTATCTCTTATTTTCCTAAACTCTCAAAGAACAGTGTTTTTTTCTAAAAGCTCCAGGCTCGTGAGCCTAGCTTCTGCATTCAACAGTTTGTCTTTAAATTGTTCAGTGGTTCAGTTACCATGCAGCACACCAGTGCAAGGCTCAAGAGTTCGGGCACTTCTGTTTCCCATAACCATAGAGGAAGCTCCTCCCACTGAGGGAACATCATTTCTGCAGGACTGTGCCGGATGCTGTTTAATGTATTCCAAACACATCCCATCAATCACATCTGTCTGACTAGCTTAATGTAAAGAACAAATTATCCCATCTCTCTGTGCTGGATAGACTGTAAACACTGCTTTTAGTAGTTTGTCCAGTACATTGCTTCCTCTCTTTACTTTAAAGCTTTCAGTCTGATCAGTGATGTAGTCACCCCTCCCCACCCTCACATGCTTTCTTCTCCAGAGGCAAAGTAGTGCGCAACCATCCATTTTCACGTCCTTTACGTTTTATACTCTTTTCTTGGACACAGGACTCAAGCTCACAGTGCCTCAGGGATAAAAGACAAAGGTGGTTTAAATGCATTAAAAACACTGCACCCACCATGCGCTCGCAATTTTCAACTTCACAGTCATCCTTTTCAGTTGCTTGTACTTTTTTTTTTTTTTTTTTTACAAATTACCTCATGTTTTAGCTATGCTATCCCAACAAGAGTCCTTTAAACCATCCCAAAGTTAAGTGTCAGATGTCTTATAGAGGCATAATTTGAGGTTGGAAAAAGTATATTCATTTTGGCTTTTTTATGTCATTGTCATTGTCAAAATAACTTATTAGGAATTTTATTCCTTTTGAAAATAATCCAAAACTTGGGAAATAACTGGATTATGAAACCAATGTTATATAAGCACATATAACACAGCATTCTTTGTGAGTTTGAAAGATTGTCAAAACTTGGTGTGTAAATTGTTAAAAAGAACAACAGATTATAATGATTTACAAACCTTTAAAGTCCTATATTTTCGCTTAAATAATGATGTTGAAACTCTGCACAAGGTCAACAAAAGACTGGAAATTTTTCATAAAAAAACAGCGGAACGTCAAAACCAATTGAGCTATCCACATTTTACATGCATTTCCTACGTGGCTGTGTAGAAGAGGGAAAAAAAAGATTACGTGTATTTAAACTGGTCTGCCTGCAGTCCAGACCTGACACATACTGAAATCATTCAGGGCATTAAGAAATGAAAAATGCAGAGGATGCCTCAAACTGCGGAAAATTCTAATAAAGAGGAAACATTTTGTTTTAGAAATATCAGCAGTTGTTCTCTGTAATTTTCATATCATTACAAACGTGATGAAACACAATTTTAAACTCACGTGCCGTTTTTCAAAGGTAATGTTGTTATTAAATTCAAAATGACTTCAGAAAGCAATTAATTTTCCCAGTCCCAACATTATTTATTTTATCTATACAACTTTGAGGTGAATATCGTCTTTGATGATGAACAAACCACTGTATCATTTTCATTTACATTTTAGTGACTCAAAAAAATTATAAAACTCTGCATTTTGTGTGAAATAAATTGAAATAACAGATATTAAGAATTGCAGACAAAATACATTCAAATCAAGATAGCTAGGTTGGATTGTTGTGACATCATTTATAAAGGGATTTTGCTGTAAGATTTTGGGGGCAAGTGTTTTTTAAATTGGCAACAAACATGTGGTTACACACTTAGTGTTATAATCCAAACATAATCAAAGATCAGGCACTCTCCTGCCAATTCTGATTGTGCTAACTTGTCTCTTGATTACTGGTCTGACCCATTCTGATCAATTTACACCTCTCGCCCCTCATTTTCAGCCCTGTGCAAACCAAAACAACACGTTGCAAAGACCCTTTCTAACTGGCTCTCCTCCATCTTTTTAGTTGTTTTTTTCCCTCACCTGATTTTTTTTCAACCATCTCCTTTCCCCTCCTTCTCTCAGAGCAAATACAACATCATCCATCATTAAGGATCAAAGCTGCGGAGGAAACTGCCTCTGATATGCTTATTAATTTTTCATTTGATTGTAAATATCATCCTCATTGATAGACTTTGGCAGCAGGAAATGAGATTAAAATGGTCTAGCCCAATCAGCATCCAAGTTGGCTGGAACTAAACATATGAAACAAGGATATCACTGGGTGTATGCAGCAGAATTTAGCTCATCTTAATATAGCACGAGACTTTACAAATTGATCAATAGAATCTCACACAATAAAGCCTTAGATTAGTCCTGTGGGGCCACCCGGGCTATTCAGCATTTCATCTGCATGATAAAGCTGCTATAACTAGACCTTCTTTGATCCCCCATATATCAGTAAATTACATCCGCACAGGAACACACATGCAGCATAAATTCACCTTCTGATTAATTCAGTTCAATGACATCTGGATACCCTGTACATATTTCTGCATTTCAATTTGTCGGGTGCACCTGCTCTACTCATTAAAAATCAGATTCAGAGCTCTTTATTCAAGATCTAGATACCCACCCCACCACCAGTATGTATCCTTCAGATTGTGGTCCACACCACAAACTGCCACCCATGTCTTGCCCAGACAACCTATTAAATGTTAATCATACGGGACCACACCTCATTGCACACAGTTTCGAAGTCATCAGTTGCCCTCATTGCAGCTGTGTTGTGCCGTGGTGCTGCTTGAGTTTTGTGTTCACAAATATGAAAGTGAATTTGTTTCTTTGCTCCTGCCAGTGTGCAGAACTCACAAGGTCTGGTACTGAAGAAGGTCTAAGTCTTTTTTATCATTACTGATAAAGCCTGTTCATAAGACCACTGACTGTTTTTCTTGTTAGAAACCAGACTTTACTGTCTTGGCAAAGGGTTAGGGTTAGATGAAGATTTTTATTGACGGAGGGGACAATCAAAGAGATTATTCTATCTATTTATTGATTCACATATTGTAGATTGTTTTAGACAGAAGGAAATGTAAATAATTACTGGAAACACCCTTTTTGAGCAAAGTCAACTTCCCACTCTTAGTCTCTGCCAAAACAGTGGTTTGTTGTTGAAAAGCCGGAGATTTTCTTTAATAACATAATTCATATGAAATATCTGGAAATGGACAAATTGCTGTGATGTAGAAATATAATAATCACCAGCGAAAATCCTTTGAAAAACATATTGGGTGATTATGATCTGCTTTGTTATTGTAATCTTCTTCAAAAGTCAGGCAATAAATCAATGAATGTTGACTTTACAAAGCTGAGCGCAGCATGCACACACTCAGCCAGTCTGAAATATCAAATCTTCTCTGCTATCTGAAGACTTTTGATTTTCGTTTCTGAAATATGGGCAGAATAAAAACATTTACATAGAAAAATACACACAACTACAAATGCATGCATGGAAAAGAAGAGCACTCGAAAGGTAAAGATACGCCTCTGTGACATACCTTGTTTTCAGTGCATGGTAGGCTCTCTCATGTCTGTACTTTTCTCTTGCTCTGATTTGCTTTGGGACAAAGAAGCATTAAGAGCGTCATCATTACAGTCCATTAATATTACATGCAAGAGCAGATCACATTAATGACCTGACAGCTTTCTTGAGCTTCTTTTCATCCACGGAAAAACATACTTTTCCAGGTAGGCTCTGCCATAAAATCCTTTCAATTAAGCTATGTCACCTCTGGTTATAATACTGTGATAACGTAACGTTTAATATGCTGAAATTAGGACTAAAAGTTGTGTGTGTGTGTGTGTGTGTGGGGGGGGGGGCACACACCATTAAATCTCAAGCTTAATGTCCCATTTGGAAAAATCAGCTGACCCTGAAGATCCAGCATTTAAAGTTAAATTATATCAACAAAAAAATAATTTAAAGCATTTTTTTATCTTTAGTGTTAATATCAGTTTTTTTTTACTTTCTTATTTTTATGCTCTTGTTATTTAAATATTATAACTAAAAGAAAAAAAAGGTGCAGTTGATGTTTGATGGAATTATGAAGTTTCAAGGATAAATGTAAAACGTATAACATTAATCATCATATCAATGGCGATGGTATATTATAGAAATGTTTTTGTTTTTTTAAACCATCAATAACATACATCATAAATAGCTTTAGTGGTATACTTTTGCCTCATGTTCACAAGGATGACCTAGATTGGTCAGTAAACAAATTTGCGCAAATACAGTGAGAACAAGTTTCAGACCGATGGCCTACAAAGTATTTTTAGTTAGCAAGGGACGATTACTGGTGAATGCTGACTGGATTTTCTTAATTTGCTCTGGCTGCAATATAAATATTTTCATATTCATCATAACATCATAAATATGAGAAACATATCAGGCAAATATATTGATAGAATAAATGGTTCTTACTCACGATCTACTTCGGTGGTTCAGTTATGTTACAGGAAGCCAGAATTTCCCCAAATCATTTACATCTGCATTGTTGTCAGTCGATATCCATTCTGGGTAATATCAGCTGGATCCTGAATTAATCTGTCAGGACAGAGAAAAACCTGGCAACTTTTTTTTGGCAAGTGTCACAAAGATTGTCTGTCGGGTCTGTGAAGGTCCTTTGTATTGTCTCTCCTTTCTGAGTTCTAGTTCAAAATAGTTAATTAGAGTAATCCATTCAGTAGCCATGTGCGTCTCAGGTTCTTGCGCTTTTCACTATGCTTTTGCAATGTGCCGTGCCTCCAACACCACCAGCAGAAATGAATTTCAGCTCCGTCTGCTCCCTCCACCCCCACCCCCACCCCCTTCCCTCCTCAGCTATCTCCTCCTCCTGGGTCAACTAGCCTGTCCTCTAGGACTGAGGGCGGAGCCTGCTGCCAGGAGTGGAGGGAGGATGTTACACATACCTATGAAGTGTGTGTCTGTGTATGCGACACACACACACAAGTACACATCTGTGTTTATGTATGTGCACGTGTTGTACATGAGCATGCATGTGCATACGAACAGTTACATGCGCTTGAGGTCCCTCGTGCGTTTTGTGTGTTTTTTGTGAGAGTGGCAGACCAAATAGATCACCCCCACCTCCCTCCCATCTCCTCCTGTAATGATTTATGTCTTGCCTAGGGCATTGATACACGCTGCTTGTGTTTTGATTGCAAGCTTTCCCCAATTATACACCCTTTTAGCTTCTATCTCCTTTATTGCCGGGCGACAAGGGCCGGAGCAGTCGCACCTATTGACAAATGCCGATTGGCTGAGTCATCAGGCAAGCAGCAGGTCATGCCCTTGTAGTACACACAGAAGGTTAGACAGAGAAATGCTGTTTTTCAATTTCAGTCTCTCTCTCCCTCCCCCTCTCTCTCTCTCTCTCTCTCTCTCTCTCTCTCACACACACACACACACGCACACACACACACGCTTCATGGTAAGGAAATACCATTGATACCACATGCAAACAGTTACAGGTGTGCACAATGAGGGAATTCATGAATCCATGTATGCACACACATATAAATGCGCACACTTTGACCCTAAACACAGAAAAAAATCCCACCAAACAGTAAATTGATTGCAATGGATCCAAAGTAATTTTGACAAGTAAATTGAAGCTTCCCTCTTTTTCCTTTTAACCTGTGGTAACAAGTCAAACCTCTGTTCAACGACATTTTTGCATGCATTATTCACATGCAGTGCCCCCCCCGTCAGCATAGGCAGATCCATACTTGGGCACTTTGTCCAGCCTGAAAGTACTGATGCCCGGCCAACACACATGGGATTGTCCCATGATGTCAGAAAACCTGGCTGTTTTCCCCAGCAGTGCCATCATGTTCACATGAGACGTCTCTTAGTCAAATCATGTCGTCCTCAGCTGAGGAGGTGGGACTGTGAGTTCCCTGAGAATCACTGTAATGTGATTATCCCCGCTCCTCTGGTCTTAGAGGACGTTTTGTTAGAATGCAGTAAAGCAGCAAGATTAATCCACTTTGCCTGTTTAACGGCCACAAATGACAACTGATGAGCAAGAGAAGAAGAAGGGAGGTTGAAAGTAAAGCAAAGTGAAGAAAAAATTACCTGGCAAATTAAATCACCTTGAACGGATGATGGACAGGTAATTACATGGTTTGCCTAAATTCTTCAGGTCAGTAGCGGAAAAAGGCACTCTATGGAATTTTTATATGGGAACGCATCATCCCAAGTTAGATAACCATTTTTTTCTCATCAGAAAATCTTTTGCACATTAAGCTGAGTTAAAAGGCTGGTCTTAAGTTCAAAAGCAATGTGTGTAATTTAAAAATATCTCAATCTACAACAAGCTTTTCCTCTGAGATTTAATGGCTGAGCATTCCATGGAACGCATTTTCAGCTCCTATTTGTACCAGAAATAAAAACAACAGCTGTTTCCCTCTGAATCGGAGTCTCCTATGCTCGCACCTCTTTCTGACTCCTCTGTGGGACCTCTTTATTTGTGCAGAGGTGTTGAAAAATACAAAAATTCTTGCACTGGGGTTGCATGAATCAACCTTGTGATCAGTTAGGGGGCCCACTTTGGTATGGAGATAACTAATGGAAACATTGCAGGAGTCCAAAAACAAATAAAAAAAATCACTTGGTCAAGTTCACTTTTTAGTCCAAAATGTTGAAGTTTATTCTTGTTCTGTTTTAGAGACCACAAACATGGCTACCAGGGACATCAACAGAGAGAGATGAGGCGTGCTTGAATGTTCAGTCAGATGACAAAAGCCGCCAGGCTGTGCACAAAGAACAGATGAACACCTGGTCTGACAATACTGGCAAAGAAAAGTTGAAGAACATCTGAGGGAATCATTAACGGTCAGAAAATCCATGAATAACAGATTGAGGAAGAATTTGGGTTTCATCTTAAGTGGATCCATGATAACCAGGAAAAGCCACTTCTCAGAGCTCTTTTCCGTGAGCTGCTGTGAGCATTAATCACTTCTGAAAACTTTTAACTGACAATTGAAATTATACATCCCACCTCTGTTTTGGACGTGAAGTCACTGCACACGTACAGAGCCATGGAGCTGAAAAAGAAGAATATTTTTAGGAGTTTTATTAAAGTTACCATATCTAACACAGTAAAATCAATACTTCAGATATTTTTTCAATTACCTTGTGGTACAGTATTCATAAAAGTAGTTTTGTTTGGCTCTTTTGCCTCCAGCCCAATGCAATGAAAATCGAAAACAAAATGACAAATTAAATAATAAGTGAAAACATCTCTTTCCAGACTGGTCATTCTTTTCTTTTTTTTGTTACAGAACATATAGTAACAAAAGCAGTTCTGTTGAAGGCTGTATTGTGACACACTGCTGCATTCTGTAGATCACAATTTTGATTTCAAGGATCTTTAGTCATAACAAGATGTTGACAAAGATTTTAGATTTTAAAAGTTGCATGAAGCCATAAAAACAAATCTTGTTTCTGACTTTATTTGATTTGCAAATTTGTTTTTAATTACTTTCAATTTCAAAATGTAAAGGTATTACATTCAACAATTGTTTATTAGTTTTCACGTTTTCAAGTTCCTGACAGATTTTGCATGTTACTAAATCTGTGAGAGATATTGCACTTGGTTTAATGTTACTTCTTGGCAGAACACAATGGCCTTGTAAGGATCACAATTGTGGTCTTTCAGCAACAAGATGATCCCTGCAAGCAAATGTTCTCCTGGTAGAAGGTGCAGACGTAATAAAGGTTTTGTGATCCCAAAGACTCAAAGGATTGCCCACATCATAATCTCTAGAAAATTTACAGAGGAGCAGTGAATTCATTAGTACATATGCTCACAGTATGACAGCCAAACCACTTCTCATACACCTATGTCTGCATACTTTTCATGCTAATCACTCTCATACACAGACAAATAAGGTGAGTGGCATATCTTCCATTCTCATTGCCAATCTGGATATTAACAGAGGCTTGTGAGAGGATAGTGTGCACAGATACAGATGGAGCACACAGGGATGTCCATCCATCCCATCCATTCATTTTCTGTACCGCTTAATCCATGCAGGGTCGCGGGTGGGCTGGAGCCTATCCCAGCAAGTATCAGGTGAGAGGCAGGGTACACCCTGGACAGGTCACCAGTCTGTCGCAGGGCCACACAGAGAGACAGACACACACACTCACTCACTAGGGAGAATTTAGAGTGACCAATTAACCTATCATGCATGTCTTTGGACAGTGGGAGGAAGCCGGAGTACTCACAATATAAATCTGACCCATTATTATTATTATTATGATCAGTATTATTATTATTATTATTATGATCAGTATTATTATTATTATTATTAATAAAACTATTTCCACATCCTATTAAATGACTTGCAGGCTTGGTCATCTATCCATTTTCTATACCTGCTATTATTCTTTTTGGGGTCATTCACTTTTAGAGTAAAATTATTCTCCCAATTTACATCCTTTTTTTGCTTGGAAGAGGGAATAAGTCATTCATACACAGGGAGAACATAAAGTCCACATAAAAATGCCCTAGCCAAGATTGAACAGGAACCTTCTTTCTGTGTGACTAACCACGAGCAGCCTGTTACAGGTCACCATCGCTGCTCTGGAGATTGATTCAACCAGGATATGGTTTTACTTTAAAGTTTAACTTTCATGTTGACTACAGTAGGATAAACGTAGAGAGAATTTAAAGCTCATAGTGAAATCTGACGAGATAGAAATGTAGAAAAGGATCAAACTCTTTATTTATTCCTTATTCCAAACTTATGGGCTGTCTTCTTTATTACTACCACAGAAATGGATGCTTTGTTCTGTGAACCAAAACCATCGTGGGGGCAGGTTTACAGTGTCATCTGTCTGGTCCTGTGTTTTTGTTACCTGAATAAACCCCACTAGTAGAAGGACTTGCTTCTTTAATCTCTGGATCTGTTTGGTCTCTTTCTCCATACACCTGCTTCACCTTCTCTGTCTCTGGATCTTCGTGCCCTCTTTAATGGGAAGCTTAATATCATTTAAGCTATTTACATCACTTGAATAAAGTAATAGAACCCAGAAATACATATAAATCTAGGCTGTGGTAGGATATTTCGACAAGGTAGGACATTTCAACAGAACACCAGGACTTATAATGGAAAACTTCACTGGTTTTTATACTGTACTCAATATTTTTTGTCGCTTTAGTTTGTAATTACCATTTTAAAAAACATTTTCATCAGTTTGAAAAATATTTATAATTTATTTTTCCATGCATTTTGAGATTAAACATCTGTTTAAATGTAAATTCTTCAGGTTATATTAAAAGCCTTTCATTTGGCGTTAATGTACTCAGGAATACAATAAATAAATAAATTGCTTGATAAGGCTTACTACCAAAGGCAAATGGGATTTACTACATTTATCCAATTAAAGGATCACTGCAGTTTGTGTTTGCCATTCCTCAGCTTTCTACACCACAAGCCTGGCACAAGAAAGACTTCAAACAAGTGAGCATCAGCACAGTGCTGCTGGCTTAGTATGTATTGGCTGCACTTTTTCAGACAATGAATTATTCTGGTCATTATAATGAGGGCTAGCGTTTGCCAGATTGCCCAGTTAACACTAATTGGTAACAAGTTTGTTTTTCAACATGAGCATGGGTCCACCGGGATGCCAAACTCCCCATTTTGATTTATGTCCAGACCAACAAACCTAAAAGAAATTAGATAAAAGCCCTGTAATGTCTTTTAAAAACTAATAGGCTACTCTCAAACAGGAACCATACTGCAATGGTCTCATTTAAACTCAAAACATTTCTTTATGTGAATCCCACAGGTACTGAACAGCCAATATATTTTGATTTAGCTCACATGAAAACGAATTAGAATATGCAGGGAGCCTCGCATTGTTGTTTTCTCTCCATCTGGAGAATACAGCAGGAACTCCAAAGATGAGAGGGTCACTGCTCTACCCTGGGAGAAAACACTGTCCACTTCCTGACATGATTTTTTGGGGTGAGGAGAGACAAAGACAAAGCCTCAGTGGCACCAGTCCCCTAATCTCACCCAGACTCGCAACTCTATTGTGAATGTGAGAAGCAGGCAGTGAGACATTGTGATATTCCACTAAACAACTATTTTTCCCCTATGAAAGCTGACTATCCCCCGCCAACCACAAGGAATTTGTTTTATATGTGTGAGATTTGCTTGGCATGCAGAATGTTTTGTGGGCGATGAGACCTATGAATGGGATCAGTGTTTCCATATTATGTCACAGGCTTGTTTATCAGTCTGATGGCTAAAGACCCCAATTCCTGTGAATGTTTCAGCTCAAGGCCTGACAGATCCACTCACCCACTAACATGTGTTCAACGAAGCAAACACAGACAGGGGCCAGGATTTATGGGTTAATAGCTACACTGACTTACAGGGCTTCGTGCTGTTTAATTCATGTGAGTATTTATCATTACAAGTGAAATGCCTGGTGAGCCACAGCAGGGGTAAATACTACTTTGGAAATCAGGGGCTTGTAAGAAGCTGATGCAAGAACAGGAGCACAAGAGCTTGTGGCTTTGTTCAGGGTCAGCAGTGGAGGAATGCCCTTGTGGAGCAGATGCAGAGCCATTCGGTTTGCTAATATGACCCTGTAAAAATAACACTGCTGACATATTGTAAGACTTCTGCACTTGGGCTGAGCTCAGGACTTTGGTATGTCTCCCCAGACCATGGTTGGTACTCATCTGGAGAGTGCCGGCAGGCCAACCCAGTCAAAAAATGCATGAGGCAGAAGTTGCCCCCCATGTGCAGTTCTTTAGTTGCATCTCCTTGCAACTAAGAAAGTACTAAAGTTACTTATACTTGTAACTGTATTCTACTTCTTTAAGGAAATACTCTCATACATTTGTATGAAAATCAAAGTTCTAGTTTGCTCCATTAGATGCAGAGACCATATTTAGTTTTTTTGGAGTTTCCCTTCAGTGAGTTAAAGTTTTTTTTTTTTTTTAGTGCAGTCTACACCAAAGGGAATGATTCTCTCCCAAAGAATACACTCTTCCTCAACAGCCTCGAGCACCTTGTTTGTAGTCAAGGCTTTTCTTCCTTTACTTAAAGACTATCACCTCGTTACACATTTCCATGATGCCTGCGGAATGGTAAGTCTGACACAGTTGAAACAAACAAAAAACAGCTGCCTCACATTTTGGCATTTTTGACTAATCTATTTTGAAATCGGAGGCGTGAGCCAAAATGGTGCATTTCAGACAAAAAGTGACAAGAGATGCAGCAGAAATCTACAGTATCAGGGAAAAGTATGTGTTGTTTTAACAATAAAACATATAAACCTGTTATTGTTTGTTCAAACAAACAATTATGCAGTTTGAGTTACTAATGCTAATCTGTCTAATTATCCACAATTTAGCTCAATTAGCACACTTTACAACTGCTGCACTAATTTATTCCTCCTGCCCTGTCCTAACGAAAGCACTCTTTCAGAAGCCACTACAGTTCAGCAATTTTGTCTTAAACGTTTCCTTTGTTAGTATTTTCTTTAATGTCCAGATTGTGTTGATTAAAATATTTTGCATTGCTCCACTTTTGAGTAAAAGTGAAGATTTGTCCATAGTGCACTTCCTTGTTTGAATAAATTTTAGAAAAAAAGAAAAAAGTTTCAATGGGTTGGGACCGCAGGCAGAATTTGTGTCACATTTGTTCAGATTCTTCCAGAGCATCACATGAGTCACCGCAAAATACAAATGCATGTCATGCTAAATCAAGCACAAGATTCCACAAAGATATTCCAGTTTCTTTAGCTTGTGACCTCATGAGTTCAAATAAGGCTCCTCTGGACTTCTGAAATCTACATAGTTAGCAGTTCCACCACAATCCGGTTTTCTTTTTTCTTTTTTTTTGGGCTAAACGTTTCAATCTTCAAGCTATGGAACATACAGTCGTGGAAAAAATGATTAGACCACCCTTGTTTTCTCATTTTTTTGTTCACTTTAAATGCCTGGTACAACTAAAGGTACATTTGTTTGGACAAACATAATGATAACAACAAAAATAGCTAATTAGAGTTAAATGTAAGAGATGATGGCCATTTTCCATGGTTTTCTTGATGACAAGCTAAATCACTGACATCTTTACATCAATAGCTTTGGCACTGTACTGCCAAAAACAGAGTTTTTTACACATTCAGTGTTTTCTTTTCTGTCTGTTTTAGTGACACGATACACACAGGAGTTAGAACTCGATAAAATGAACATGAAATTGAAGAAAACAATGTGATCTAATACCCCCCCCCCGGACTTATATGACAGTCCCCTAATCATAGACTCATGCTATCATAAACAGTGTGACAAACCTCAGAAATCTTTCCAGTCAACTTACAGGCTGATTATGTGGAACTGGTGATCAGTCACAAGGTAAATGCTATATTAGTATTTAACAATGCATTAATGTAGCAAAAAAGGGTCCATATCATATGTTGATCCACATAATTTCATTATGAATTTCTTTTTCTGTTTCCAGACTTTTTTTATGTGTGTATTTGGATCTTTGTGTGCCCCCAAAACTCATGATCTGTTGTTCAGTTCATGCTGTGCCTCTTCTGGTCAAATCTGATTGGTATATGTCCCCCTATATTACAGATAGAATCATGGTAGACATGTGGTTTCTGAGTACATGTGATGCTGCAACACTCTTGCAGTATGTTTGTTAATCTGTCACAAAATCTACTGATTCGTGTCTTGGGACATAACTTTATCTTTTTTTTTTTCAGGTAGGTGGACACAAAAATAACTGCAAACAGTAAAGCAATTTAAGGACATTTTGTGTAACTGTCACAAATGAGAGAAACGCTTACCAGATTTAAAAGGTAAATAAGTCCTAAAATATTTTAGAGATGCTCCTTAGTGATTGCAAGTGAAAAGTTGCCACCAGACATCTTGCAGATATTTTCAACACAGCACCCTGGCAAGATCTCTACAACATTAGCAGGTGAGATCATGTGAGAAAGAAGTAACAAATATTCTGGAGTATTTGCTACTACCAAGAACGAGACCCCTGAAGAGTTGCTTCATTTTCCTTTCCACTTATCTGTTTGTTGCTCTTCCCTCACTCCTTGCTATATTTGCCCAAATAAAGAAATATGATATTGTTATCAACACAACAAGAGTCAGAAAGCAGCCTCACCCACTGTAAAAGCACTTCTACTGAGTACAATCTTGAAGTGCTTGTCTGGAACAAAATGTTCACACATTTTCTAGAGCATCTTCAGTGAAAATGACTCAAAAGACCCAAATTTGACTCTTGTTTCATTTTAGCTCTTTTATTTATTTTTTCACTTCTCTGTTATTGTCAGTTTTCATTGATCTCTGTTTTTGCTTTTGTTAGATTTAAGCATAAAAACCTACAGGCAGCTATTGGTAAGGATAATACAGTAAATATTGTTAGGTTTAGGACAAAACTACTGCTTGCTATAAAATAGATCCTCTTACATCTACTGCATACTACAAACGTCCTTTTTTATCTGGTTAATCATTGTAGTTTGATGTCTATACCATGCATGGATTTTTGTTTCCTGTCTTTTTTATATTTTACCATAAGAACAAGTTGTAAGCTGAGAGTATAGGGTGTGCACTGTCCTACTGTATAATAAAGAACACTATAATAAGACGCTGTAATCCTTTTGTCTCCCACAGTCCAGAGAGTCAGAAGAAAGGTATTATACCTATCAAGAAATAAGGGTTTACATAAATAACAAAACAAAAGGAATCCTTTAACATTTAATCAAATTAGATCATAGACTTATCTTTTCTTAATAACTCCTGGTAACTCATCCGATTGTTAAAACTCTCCCCACCTCAACCATTGATAATTGAATGCTATAATGTTGGTAACTGTAATAATGTAATATAGATGATGTGACATTGAAAGAAGCCATTAAATATGGATTTTAGACATTGTCCTAGATAAACTCAGTTTTTCTTTTACTCCATACAGTAGGGATGCATTGCCAAGTGGGATTCTTGAGACACGGTCCCTTAAAAACAAACAAAATATGGACTTATTTTTATCTGCTTTAGAGTGAATCTTGTGATGCAGTTGGGTTTTATTTGGATGATGCTAGGTCTACTGAAAGCACTTAAGTGTAAAAAAGTTATATTATTGGTTAATGTTTTTTTAAAGTTGATGGTAATTTGTTTGTTCTTAGAAACGATTAATTCACAGCCAGCAAATGAGTTCTTGTGGCCTTATATCAGAAGCAAATGCATTTTCAGGATGAATACTCCATGAAAGCATGCCAAAGTTTCTCCTTGTCATCATGTATTTGATGAAAACAGTCTCATATTGTTACAATTCATACATACTTATCCCTTAAGTGCAGCAGTTAACAGTATAATTGCCTCATTACTCTTGTGCTCAGGGGCATGATGCTCATTAGAGTTAATTTAACTCAGGTGTTTCAAAGCCACATATTCAAAAAAAGTTTAAAGTGTAGCTCCAAATCAAATTTCAATGTAACCCTTTTAGCTTGTTTTTGAAAACTGAAACAGAGAGTTGTTTCAAGGACAAGCCAAGAGAGGCTAAGTCTGACCTTTTTAGAAAAGAAAGGCACAGTGTAGGAGCCATGATGCCATACCTCGATGAATTGACAGGCATGTATCCTCTAATTTGTTGCACACAGTCTGACAGGACCACGCCTCAGAGTGTAAAATTAGAATTTATAATTAGGGGCTTGTGGGTAATTGAGGGGTCAGAGCAGTGTGAATCACATTCCCTTAGTTGTCACACGACCATGAAAAACAAAAGTCACAAGTTTTAGGTGTGATGTATGTAAAGGGCTATTTCATATGTAAAACAATTACTATTTATGAAGTTTTCTAAAAATGAAAAAGAAAATAACTAGAAAATTTAAGACTTTGGATCTTTTTTTATGGTCAGCATGTTTTCCAAGATTTACACAGAAGTAGGCTAAAGCTTAAGGACAAAGGTCAAACATTTAATCTAACAAAAGAGATGTACAACATAAACCATTAAAATATGATTTTTATAGAGGTAATAACACACAAAACAAATTTTCTTTCCCTTTTCAGGGCAAACTTCCACACATCTTATTTTTAGTGACAGGCTAGTGGAAATTTCTCTGTTCTTGGTAGCTGTGTGTTTTTGACAGATTGTCACACAGCTGTTTCTTAGAATCTGTAAGTCATAGCACAGCAGCTTGTTAACATACAATCATAATTCATTCTCACTCCCAGCTCATCTCATATGATATTTATCTAGTTACCATACTTGGCAGTAAGTCATGTTTATTGACAAGTAAGATTACATATATGAGGAATTTGTCTTGGTATGTTAGTAATGATAAAATGTAAAAAATGTAAAAACAAAAAAATCATGTAATGACAATTAGATGTAAAGGATATGTCTTAACCCTAATTTTGTAATGGCAAGTGTATTCAAACAGGCTTCAGTAGAAGTTCCTTGATATTTTTAATGGATGTTCACATTCACTTCCCTCTGGACTTACATCTCCTGACCCCTCCCCACCCCGCTCTCCACTACATACACAGGTAGGGTTGTGGGAGGCATGCACGTTGTGCTGGGTGGGACAGGGGGGGCCATCATAGTGACCCTGCTTGCTGCATCCGGCGGCAGCCCGCCTCTCAGTTTTTAATTCCACTTCGTGGTGGGTGGGGGGGATGCTGGCTCTGGGGGGGTTACTACTATGGGGGGCGCTGTGGGGTGTGGCGTTGGGTGCCCGGCTCAGGGATTTTTCACTTGCTGGCCCGGGGTTGGCCCCCACGAGGTATGAACGATGAGGGTATTTGGGAGCTAATGTGTGGGTGTTGATATGGGTTAAAGGTGAGAGAGTGGAGGGGTGGCGAGGGTAGGTGTGAGAGTGAATGGGTGAATCTGGCTGTGGGTGAAAGGGGAGAGATGGGTGGAGAGGTGCTGGACTGGAGAGGTGTGGAGGAGGAAGATGGAGGGTCGGAGGTTTGTGGGTGGGTGGTGTGAGGACAGGAGTGTGAGCATGTGTATGTGTGTAGAGGAATATTGAGTATGTGTGTGGGCGGAGGTACATGTGAGGAGGATGTGTGGGAAGGCGGGGGAGAAAGGGAAGAAATATGTGGCTGGGTGGTGGGAGGTCAGAAGTGCGTGTGTGTGAGGGTGAGTACATGCGACAAGAGAGTATGTGGGTGCGGGGGAGGGTGGGGGTGGGAGAGGAGGGTGTGTGTGTGTGGATGGATGGGTGGTGGGAGGATATTAGTGCATGTGCATGTGGGGGGATACGTGTTAAGAGGGTGTGTGGGGGTGAGGGAGGAGTTTGTGTGGGTGTGTGTGGATGGGTGGTGGGAGGGCCAGATTTAGTGTCTGAAGGGGTGTATGTGTTGAGAGGATGTGTGGGGGGAGGATGGTGTGTCTTGGATGGATGGTGGGAGGACATGAATGCGTGTGGTGTGAAAGGTGTATGTGTTGAGGGTGTGTGGGCCAAGGGAGGAGGTTGTGTGGGTGTGTCTGTGTGTGGGGGGGGGGTGCATGTGTTGAGAGGATGTGTGAATGTGGGGGTGTGTGTACGTTGATGGGTGGTGGGAGGATATGAGTACATATTGTGCGGGGGGTATATATGTTGACGGTATGTTGGGGAGAGGGAGGAGGTTGTGTGGGTGTGTGTGGATGGGTGGTGGGAGTGTAGGAGTGTGTGTGTGGGGGGGTGTATGTGTTTAGAGGGTGAATGAGTGCAGGTGGCAAGGGTGTGTGTATGGATGGTGGGAGGGCAGGAGTGTGTGTTGTGTGGGGGTATACATGTTGAAGGTGTGTGGGGGTGAGGGAGGAGACTGTGTGGATGTGTGTGGATGGGTTGTGAGAGCTTAGGAGTGCGTGTGTGTGGGTGGGTTATATGTAGTGAGAGGGTGTGTAGGGGTTGGGGGAGGAGGGTGGGTGTGGATGGGTGGGATGGGTTCTCGGGGTGCGTGGCTGAGGCACTGGGGTGTGGACTGACTCCCGTTGGGTGGGGGGGCCAGGTCCTTTCTCTTGCTATTATTATTGTTATCATTACTATTATTATTATTATTATTATTATTAATAATCATTTATTTATCAATCATTTGCCTTACTGCAAAAAACGTGGGATATTTATACATATAAAGCTCTACTTGATAATGTAAATTTGCTCGGCACAAAACAGCAGCCAGTCAATCAAAAAAGACATAAATAAAAAATTTGAATGGATGTTCATGTGATGGTCAGAGAAAATTGAGAGCTTGTTGTAAATGGAAGAAATGTGTCATGTGGTTGGAACGCAACTTCAACCCAAACTTCAGAAAGTCAGTGTAAATGATTTGGCCGATTTGTGTTTTGAATGCATTATTTACTACTGAATATATGGTATTCTAAGTATCCATTTGGAACCTGGTATAATTAGTTCCTTACCTAACCCTCCAGGTCTGTAGTTTTTTTCCCCAACTTATACAACACAATTACTTTTGAAACACCGAAGTCATGTTATTTCTCTGTAAAGAACAAAATAACTCAGTTGCATTTTCAAATAAGCAATTACTGTCTTGATATAAGGTCAGATTGTAGTCCACATACAAAGTGCTGTATGTTGTATCTGATGGGTTGTAATTTAGTTACTTCTAAATTTGATTAGATACACAAGAACATCACTGTCTGTCATATGGTCTGGTGTGTCTGTGTCTTGCAGACATACATAACTGAGAAATTAAAATGACTCAGATGATCAGAAATAATCCTTTATGAGTGACAAAATCACATCAAACCTCCAATAAAGGTAAATCACTCCCACTTCTTGAGTCAGGGCAAAAAGGAAAAATTAGAAGTGGAGACACTGTAAAAGCTAAGTGTTATCTAATAGCTTGGTTGGTCTTTACCTTATCTGGTCATGTCAGGGCACAGACAGCTCAACAAAGGTCACTTAGTGCAAGTGATTTTTCGTAATTGGCTCTTTGTTCCTATTCGGTGCGCTCACAAATGATACCCCAAACTAGTCACGTAGTCTGAAAATACGTGAATGGAAAAGAGAAATATTGTTCATTCTTTATTAGAAAATCAAAAATCTAAGTTAAACCCAAGAAGACACTGTAGCCTACTGACACTGATCAATCCCCTTTATGCTTGATCATTTTCATCTTAGCAAGTTTTTTTCAATTCTACTGATCAAGTTTAACTGAAAGAAGCTAAACAGGACCTGCACACTCTCATCCAGAAATCACATGACATGGCTTTACATATTTATCAAATAGCCTAAACTAAAAAGAGAGAGATAAACATGTAGAATTCTGTTCAAACTTGGCTAAAATAAACTGCATTTAAGACGAAGAGCCCGCTAGGAAACTAACCTTCCGCCTGGACTTCTCTTTTGCTCTCGTTTGAAGTCGCTGAAAAGAGGGAGGGAGGAATGTTTTTTTGGGGGGGCGGGATCTTATGACTCACCAGCAACTTCCTCAGTAGTAGGACAAAAGTAGCCGGCAAGCTGCATCCCGCTCCGCCGCAGAGGTTTGATTACAGTCAGAAGAGACTCAGAAAGTTTTCCAGCTGGACAGCAACGCTCCTGAGCCGTCGGGGGAGCGATCTGCGAACTGATCCCAGTCCTGATCTGAGGGAGGGAGGTGGGTTACCACTGTCAAGTTGGAAAGGTGCGTCCAGACTCCAGACGTTACTCCTGGTGAGACTTTTTTTTTCTTCTTCTTGTTAATGCAACACGGGGTTAATAATGTATTTGTTCATATATAGGCCTATATTTGAAATTTGGCTTGCATTGCATTGTTGACCTCTTCAGGCTCGGGGAGACCAGTTATCCAGAAACTGACTTGTTTTAGGCTATTTAATAGGGAACAAACTTCCACAAATGCATCATGAAGGCAAAAGTGTAAAATAATAAAATCAATGAAGTCAAGACCTATACATCTAAACATGTTGAGTTTAGAAGCAACAGCATAACAGTAATTCTAATAAATGAAAAATAACACCATGGTTTGTTTTATATTAAGGAAAAGGATCAGCAATTTCAAATTTGTTGAAAAGAATCCAATTATTTGTGGTTTTATTGTTATTTCATTGTGAAAATGGTTGAACAGGTGGTAGGCCCATTACTGTGAGCTGCAGAGCAATCCTGATCCATTAACGCCTTCAGATCATTCCAACTCACTGCTTTTCATTCAGGAAGTTTTAGTTATCTTGTAAAATACCACAAGTGGGTAGATGAGAGCCGACCTGGACATGATTAATACGACACATTAGAAATACCCAGAGAGACCAATGAGATAAGCCTACAAAAAGAAACATGTGGCAGGTAAAGATGTTATTTCCGCCCATGTGTGTTTTTATATACTCTTTTATTTTCCTCGGTTATTAAAATCACCTCTCCCTTATGTCCTTCTGTGTTGTGTGTATTCGAGCAAATTAGACATAAGATAACACGCCCCTCAGAGGAGAAATAGCTTGTATGACCCACTGAACTGTGTGTAGGAAGGATTAGGGAGCAACTGTTGTATCACAGAAGCTCCCAGCTGAGCAGTGCATGAAGGCGTCACAGAGCAAAGTCCCTCAGGCTAAACTTGTCTCTTCTTCTGCAGGAGGGAGTGGGATATGGTAGTGTGTGCCTTTGATGGGTGTGTCTGTGCTACAACTTCCGAAGCTGTGCTGGCCGTACATCAGTACCTCGTAGTACACATTGTCATCATCGCAACGGCTGTTTTGCGCACCTGATTCGTCATGTGGTTGCAACCGGCATGGTGGGAGGGAAAAGTGTTCAGGGTTGTTAAATGGGAGGTTTGACAGTTAGGATAAAGGATGAGGAAGCTGCTTCTTTTCACTTTCTTCAGTTTGCACACGTTGCCTACTAAAGTAAAATGATTCCTGACTCCTTTAATCTATTATAATTGAGTTTTTGGTCTCTTGGGGAAAGAAGAAACAGAATTCAAATAGAACACAGATATAACCATGGTCAGTTGATTTTATGATGTAAATGTGACCTTTTTACAGGAAGGACACAACATAAAGGGTGTTGATGGCCTCCAAATGATTGCTCTCAGTTTGTTACTACAATCTCTGGATGCTAAATGTTCTTCACCAGAATAGCACATTGTACCTTATATTTTATAGGCATCTGAGCAGTGCAGTCAGACCACTATCAGAGGTTTCTGGGGCAAATTTCTTTCTGCTGCAGCTAAAAACAGTAAATGAGTGGCGAATGATGAATTAAGAAATGTTGAATATACTGGCAGAGTTGACTAAAGTTTCTGTCTTTTTTATCTCCTAGCAATCTCTTTCACCAATTAAGTCACAAGTTGAAGAGCGAAAAAAAAGAGAATTTAAAGAAAAACCAAAAGACATTTATTTGAAATATGATGAGCTCGGGCGTAAAAATGTAATACATTTTAAATAACAACACTCTGATCTTTGATTTATCAATTTTCATGTCATAGTGTTCTGAATTCTTAAGAAAATGTATATTTGAAGTTGACGAGAATAAATCCTCACAATCACCACTGCAGAAATGACTCCTCCACCTTATTTTCTGTGTGTTGCTGCAGACCCTGAAGAGATTTGGTCTCTGAGGAATCCTGCTGTGCTCTCACCACTGACAGGTTATTTTTACAAATTCTTTGTCACAGAAACAAGGAGAAATAATGTCATAGCAGCTTAAAGCCATTCATTCTGTCCCATTTAGCATCTGGGAAGTTTGCCTTGACAGAGCCCACAGGCTGTATAATGTATTTGTTTGCTTTTTTTTTTCTCGTTTTCCTCCCTCCCTTGCTGTTTCATTGACCATGGTCACATTCTTTGGAGGTCTCAGTGTTTTCCAAAGGTTAGCCCCGCGTGGTGGTTGGACCCCGGCCAGTTCTGGACTGCAGCGGGACTGCAGCTAAATGACTTGTACTGGTTGCGGCTGGTTTTATGTGTTGGCACTGTTTGAAACCAGGCCAACGATAATGATGGAGAAATGGCGGTCAAGTGTTTGCAGGTGGTTTGGGAGCAGAATATAGATTTGTGTTGAAGTAGTTCCCTTTTGACATTGTGCAGCTGTCTTTTCCTTTGTGGCATTTCAGAGGGCAATGAGCACAGTTTGTGCTTGTGGAATTGTCCCAGATATTCCCAAAGACTGCCCTCAAAGGTTTTGAGTCATCTTTGCCAAGTTTGAACCCAGATTGGGCTGCTACCTAGACATGATTCAGAATTAGTTAGGTGAGGCATGTGGCAAATCTTAAAAGATGTGGGTACACACATTTCCTTTGTAAGTTGTTATGCTAGTCAGCTCTCTCGTCAGTAGGATGTGGGGGCGCGTGGCTGGCAGTAGTAGTGTGTCTGCATTCCCTGAAAGGGGGGAAGTGACCTCAGGTTTCCTGTGTGGGGATCGCCAGGTGCTTTGGTGTTGTTGTGAGGGTCGCAAGACTTCCTCCGTGGATGCTTTGTTGGTAAACCTCTGAAACTTGATCTCTTCAGCCAGAGCCCCTGTGGGAGGGTCACTTCAGTTGCCTCCCCCCTTATACTTCTCTGCCACAGTCTTCAGTCCATGTCAAATTTTATGTAAGGAGAACATAAACTTTATGTAGCAGCTACAGAGTGTGAAAGGTAACTGGGTCTCTGCTAATGGGGTAATTATGTTTCTTTTGGGATACAATTACAGGTCTATACCTGGCACTTACCTGCTACACTCAAAGAAAATGCTGTTTTAGAGGAAATGCCAAATTGTGAGCACAGAATTGCAGATAGCACATAACTACACAGTTTAATACAGACTAATTACATGCCATGAAAGAATGAGTCTGGTTTGTCTCATTCCACCTTTCATTCACTCCATGTTATCACGTCCGTCTGTTATATTTACTATAAAGTGATTCCATTGAATACGTTTCTGTCTTATCAGTGTTTCCACTGAAAATTCCTTCACGTAACAGATGTTGTTTGGGTCCTGAAATCCTGTCGATTCACTGCTGCATCATCAGATTTTGTCTTGTGTTTAGGAAATGTGTGAGTCAAGCATGACTGTTTCCCTGCACCCTGGCCTAAAGGGAGAAGGGTAGGTAACAAAGTCTATGACGCATATAAATGATCAAGACCTGATGAAAGGAATGCAATGCAGACTTGCAGTGGTTAACTCCTACATCGTGTGCTCATAACGTGTCTCGTTTTGCTCCTTGGAACATGATCCCATAAAAACCTTGCCTGTATGCACCTTCGCACCTCTGCCTCTGTTCTGGGTTGAACACGTTTTTGTCAAAAAGTGTACACATTTCTTTGGCATTGCATAATGTTGTTATTTGCTCAATAAGCTGGCACCCATATAAGATGTTATCCTGGGAAAATAGTCTGTTTCCACACAATGAATTAATGTTGCATGTCACGTCAAGAAACGGCAAAAGGAAGGCCCGGGGGGCGGGGGGGGGGGCTGCAACAAACAAATTGCAGCGGTTTTGTACAACTGGCAATCTACTGTGTAGGATAAATTCAGAAATATAAAGGATATGTTGGGCCAGTGGTTATATCACAGGATAACCTATGGTTAATGAAGGCATTTGAGGAGAAGAATGTTGAATGAGGTGAATTCCTCCAGAACTCAAGGTAATGAGATGTTATTCCATCCTTATATATATATATATATATATATATGTATATATATATATATATATATATATCCGCTCTGCTGAGAGAAATGACTATATAACGACCCATAGCTTGCACTTCATAATGCGACACCACATATTTATGTGTTGGATACAAGAAAAATCTTCCTCCAGATATTATTGCTATAGAAGGAATCTGTGGTCTGCTGACCTGTAATTATCATGGCTTATGTTAGAAGTATATCACTATTAAATTACTGTGTGCTTTACTTATTGCAGGCTTAGTAAAGAAATTGATACAACGCATTCAAGCCCACTGCCACCCCTGCTCACTATTGTATCTTTGCATTGGGACTTTTAATGAAATTTAGGCCAAGTATTAGTAAATCTACAATTTTCAAGTCATCAGCCCTACGGTTTTGTTTCTGTAGAAGCAGCAATGTCATCTTCTTTCCCACTGGGTGTTCTTGTACACTGACTTAATTGGCCAGTCATATGAAAGCATGTGGCAAGCAGTCCTTAACAATGCAGTAGTACACAGCAGGCATCAAACAAGACAGCAGAGCCTGAAGCGCAAAATGGCACATTTCAATATGCAGCAAGTGGTTTAAAGAGTGGGCCGTTAACAGAGATTTCATCTACAGCAACATGCTTACAGGACTCTGCTCTCAGAGCAGATGTAGTGGAAGTAGTTAAACCTTGTTTGCTTCATCATGCCACTTCTGTATCCCCACCTTCACCTTCTGCTGCTGTGCTTGTTGTGTCTTTATATGGCTTGTAACTTCAGTTTGACGCAATGCCAACTGCATTGGTGTTGATTGCTTCTCAAATACTTAATAGAAGCGGATTCCACATCTGCAAAGAATGAACTTGCACCGGAACATTACAACACAGGAAGTGCAGTCATGAGAGTTTGAGTGTTTTGTGTGTTTACATTTTTATCCTAAAGTGTATTAATGAACTCTATGTTGCACAGCTGTCTTCCAGGAATGAACTCCACCGCCCTGACTTATTGGACTGTATGAAGAGCTGTTACATGTTGAGATTAGAAGTGTATCAGCTTGTCTCTGATAAATCCAACTGTGTTTATTTGGAGTTCGTCTGTTGAAGAGAGTATTCCCCTCTCTGAAAGTAAACACTGTAAAATGCTTGCTCTACATGATGAAACTAGTAAGCTATCAAGAATATGACTCCTTACCCAGAATGTCTTGCCCCATCTCTCTCCATCTTCTGTCTTTTTTACAGCTTTTGCTCACCAGTATTTACAAGCTTACACACTTGCATGCTGTGTCTTGGCTTCTTTCTTTCCTTTCTGTGGCAAAGACAATAGTCTCCACAGTGGAGACAGGCTGAGACAAGCCAGAGCTAGATACAGTGAGGTGTGGATTTATGTCTTTTACTTAACGGTGCAATATATGACAGTTGCATGCCTTCCAGATACACAAAGGAGAGTGCACTTGGCACTGCTTGGGCACACTTTGGCACTATTTTTCGAAGTTGTCAGAGATTCATTGAATGGGAATAGGAAATGGACAGGATGTTGTTGGCCTCTTTTGCCTCTCTGTCTTCTGTCACCTTCATTGGATGTTTACCGTCCTTCATGCGGTGCCTTAAAGGAGCCATAAATGGCAGAAAGTGTCTTTCGTATGGCTATAAAAGGATTTCAACTCCTCCTTAAGAAGATACACAACAGGGACTAGTAACGGATTGCTTAGGAGGGATTTTGTAGCTTCTTCAGTTGAAATTAAGAGAGGGAGTGAGAGTGAGAGTATGCGTATGCGATGATGACAAGTGTCTCAGGCACACTATCAGACACTATCAGGCAGACACTATAACACATAAACAAAGAAAAAATGCAAGTCCACACTGGTTTCGTTTTTGCACCATCTCTTTGCACCATTTGAAGGGGAAGTTGGAGAAATCAGCTACTATCATATCTAGCCACATTAATTCATTTGCCATACCCGTTTCAGCCTGTTCAGGGTTCTAGTACGTTTTGGAGCATATCCCAGTTACCACCAGGAGAGAGATGGGATACAACATAGGTTGCCAAGGCAACAAACAACTCTCATCCCTACAGTGACCGTGTTGCAACTATTTAGCATCACCTTCTTTCTATATTTGTAGGCTATATTACCTGTTGGGGGAAAAATTAGCAACAAAGACCAAATTTCTAAGCAACACCTGCTTTTGTTCTTGTTTTCTGCCTGAATTTGCTTCACCGACAAAGTTGATCCACATGTTGCTGCCTGTTTCTGCATTGGGTAATAGATATGATCCTCCACTTCTCAAAACGCCTTCAGACAAGACCTTTAAACATTTATCAAAGCAACCGCAACCACTAATAACAACCACAAATTTCTCTACTTTCTTCTTTCTTGTTGACCTCTGAATAGCATTGTTCTCCTATATATCTTTTATGGCGTGAGGGTTCTCTCCTATGTACAATGTATAAGAATTTGTGTGCGTGTATATATGTGTGTGTGTGTATATATGTGTGTATGTATGTATGTGTGTATATATATATATAATTTAATCTCCCAATTCATTTAGAAAGTCAGTTAGATACAAATAGAAACTATTTCTATTGATATAGGAAATTTTACTCAGATCGGATATTGTTACACACTGTAATTTAAAAGGCAGACAGAAACTCAAGCAGCTCTAACATATAGCAGCTTCTCATATTATCAAAATGATCTCTTAAATTTGAATATTATGTATTTGATAACGGTTATGATCTTTTCAAGAAAAGATCATTCACATCTAATGCCAAATGTTAATTCCAACCAGCACCTGATAAGAACACACATTTGTACATTTTCTCACCCTTCCAAAAACCGCTGAAAACTGTACATCTGTTTACTCTGATTCTCTCATAAGCCAGACAAACATCTTTTAGTTGTTTTCTTTTTTTTTGTTTGCCCTTTGGTTCGCCATACGTTTGTGATTCTGTCAGTGTTTTAATGGGCTTAAACACTGAGTTCAGTCAGAACCACAGCCAGTGTTGGCTATGGAAATTAGATCAATGGGTAAAATGCAGGCCAGACGGTGAGCAAAGCATTGCAGAGGGCTAATGACACAAGCACCATGACTTCATTGTGGAAGTATTCAACCCCCCTTAAAATCCCCCATCCCTCATCCCTCATCCATGCTTTCTCAACGCTGCTGGTGGAAACTGTTTAAGGTTTAATGCTTACTGAAAGAAAATGGAGGGGAACGTGTCCTATAGCATGAGATGCAATGCATGACGGTGATCAGTGGACACATTGTGTCTGTGTGATAATCAGTCAAGTAGAGTATTACAGCTCCTCTGCACAGCTTTGTGAACCATGAAGTTTTTAAACGTTTTCTACTTGTGCAATTGGATCAAGGCAGAGCCGTATAATTTGTATGTGCATGGCATACATTTACATTTTTCGTGAGTGATGAAAAGTCAGTTTTTGCCATGATGAGAACCGGTTCAGCGAGCTTTTCACTTTGTGTCTGTTTTGTGTTCTGCGTTGTTCCCAAATCCTTTTAAAGCCAAGAATTATCCTATATACGGAAGAGGAGCAGGATAAAAACAGAATGAGGTTGGACAAGAGTTGTAGTTAATAGATTTGCAAGAGATAGACAGACAGGTCTGCTTTGGGAAGCAACATAATTCAGCTGCGCTATCAGTGTTTACCAAAGCACCTGTTTTCACGCTGTCTATTTAAACAACAACACCCTGGACTTTGCATTTTATCACTGATAATAAATTAGGCAGGGAAGATGAATGGTGTTTTGTATGGGTGCATGATAAAAAGATCCCAGCGTGTGACGCTCTGAGATAAGGACCTGACGGATTGCAGTTCTCTGGCAAAGTCAAGAAACTAGCTATAGGATCTCTGAACTTGGCGCTCTACTTGAGATCGAAATAAACCTCAGATAAATTGACTTAGATCTATTGTTTATCAAAGGAGTAGTGTTTTATGCATACCAGTGTAATCAGTTTTAAGCCAGCACATGTTTATATTACTTCTCCCCTCCCCTGTTATTCTGTTACAACTGCTTTAACATGACATGCTCACTGCTAGGTCACTGCGCAAATTAATTCCCCTACCCATCCCGTTCTGGCTCTGTGGATTGATGCAAAAGCTCAAAACACAAATGGCAAACAAGAACTGATAATACTAGGGGGCAGAGAAAGGGAGAAAAGGATAGGTGGGTTAGCGACAGGGGGACTCGGGGAGCCAAGGGTGGAGGCAGTCCTGGAAGCATGGCAGCATGATTTATGGACACCTTTGAAGAGAGCTTATTGCAGCCTTACAGCCTGCCTGCTGCATTTCAGAGCTGAGACATCCTTGTGGCAGCGTGAAGAAAGGGATAAACTTTTGGGTCACTAACCTCCACTAGTGTATCACTCTCATATATACGTCCTGATTTTGTAGCAATTCATCAGTGTGTGTTTTGTTTCCACAGAGCAACAATGTGCTTCTAAGACATCCGACTCCCTCTTCATTAACTTTTTTGAAGGTCAAAGCAAAAAGGGAGACTGACAAAGAGGAAAAGAAGATGGTCTCTTTCTGGGTTATAAAATTGGGTCATATTAGATATGTTCCGGCACATTTGCTCTTTTGCATAATAATGCAGAATTACTAAGGAATGTTATAGCATCTCCCATATAGTATGAATGGAAACTGATTTTTAAAACCCTTTCTTGTTTCAATAAGTAAGACTTTCGCATTCTGGGAAACAAGGATGGTTCAAGACAAAGAAGGGTGACTTTGTAGTGGTCAGTCCCAAGTCTGGTTTGAATTCATCATCTACTCACCGTGTTTTGATTGTTATTACCAAGATCTTCCCACTTTGTTTGAAACTCATTTCCTAAATCCATCAAATTGTTTGATCTTATCAGCTTCATTTATGTGAGCAGAAAGGCTGTGGATCAGGACTATGAGAGGTAATTACACTCGACAGGAAGTCCCCACAAAGAGACTCAAACAAACTGCGGGTGTGTGTATGCAGCTGCTCAGTGTGTATGCTTTTTGTGCACAAGTTGCTCAAGCCCCTCAGTTTGGCTGCTGTGTTTATTTTTTGTTTGATCCCTCTACCTACCCTCAGCTTTGTGTGTGTGTTTGTGTGTGTGTGTGTGTGTGTGTGGATGCATTACACTGTAGATGTATGACAGCAACCGCATGCGGGTGTGTCAGTGACTTTGTCTTTCTGCAGGACTGTGTCTGTGTGTTTAGACTTAATATGCCCATTTTTCATTGTGACTGTGTGTTTGCAAATGTATGTGACCGAGTTGCTGAGAAGTCCCAGAGATGATTCTATTTGGGGTAACAGGAAGAAGCACATTGTGAGTCAATACTGTCTTGGACGTTGTTATCAACCCCATGCTGGTGGAAGGGGTCATTGCCCTGCAGGAAATGGACCTGCATTTGATTCTTAGACCAAAAACCAGAGTAAAGGAAGAAGATATTTCGTTTTTATGACAGGAAAACAGTGCTGAGGGATGTTTCAGAGTTCAAGCCACATTTACGCGTCTATTTTTGGGTCTTTGGTTTTGTGCTGTAGGTTTTTACAGTTTGACTTGTTGAATTGTCTTATTTATTTTAGGCAAGTTTGACCTGCTTTACCTCATTTGTGTAACATGCTATTCAGCTTGAGAAACGGTTAACCAGTCTAAAATATCCCTGAGCTTGGAACGTCTTTTCTACAGCAAGATGCCTGATAGTTAGAATACTTTTTATGGCTAAACACATCAGTTTTCACATTGCCACAGTGTCCATAATAAAACGATGGGTTGTGCCCTCAGTGAAGGCTGTACAGGATGAAACGAGAGCTAAACGTCACCGCCAAAGGTTTATAGTCCTGGGGAATGAGGGCACTGTTTATTTGTTGCCATGGAGATGCGTTAGCGAAAGGAAAAAACGACCACATATACTGGAAATGACTTCTAAGATATTCATCCCAGCCAACTCACACTTGGCAGGTCCCCTTCAATTTTCTGAGCCAACGTAATGCTTATTTAGATATGAACCCGTCTTCTCAGGGTCACAGAGTCAAAGAGGGAGAAAGCTGAGTATTGTGGTCTGCTGTGGCTGTTGAAAAGTATTTATATAGCTGTTGTCAAGAATGCAGATTGTTCATGATGTTTATACTATGTAATACCTATGAAAGCCCCCATACACTTAGTGGAAACATCCACCTGCTAAACGCTGAATATTCATGTCTTGGGATGTAGGTTTACACTGGGGGGAAAAAAGCCGTCTTGTCTGGGCATTAACCTCAGGGTCAGGTGCCATCGCTGCAGCCACGAGCCAGAAGTCTGAATGAGTTATAAATAATTGCTTGCAGTTGTGGCTGTGTACTGCACAAGTGTGGCGTGCTTATATTGCTGCGTTTGCAGCCTGGGAAACTTTAGCCTGGTTCCTTGATGTCCTGGCTGGTTAGTTGACTCAGCAACATTAAAAGACCACCTGGGAATGACCTGAGACTGTAGGAGCCATTTTGTGTCATTAGCTTTACACCAATACTTGGTGTGTAGCCCTTTGTCTGACTAACAGACATAAAGCTGATGCTTAACTAGAGGTCAAGTCCAAATGGCTGTGTTGTCATTATTATGCTAACTGGACTTTCTTGCCTTATTGGATGTGTTTATTAAGTACACACATAGGCATAACAGTAAATCACATTGTAAACATGTCCAATTTTTTTTTTTTATAATGATAAAAACTGAAACATAACTATTTTCTCTTTTCTTGTAGTAATCTCTTTCTCTACATGTATATTTGCCTATTACGGTTTGTTTTCAGGATAAAGATTATTTCAGGGTCAAAGGTTGAATTATGCTCATTAAGGTTTTCCCTTACATCCACTATGTTTATATAGGTTTTTAAAGGGTATGTAGAGTTTAAAAAAACAAAAACAATTCCACACTATAGCGTTATTTTCCCCAATAATTCAGAGCCTTTTTTTTCTTTCTTTTCTTATGATATCATAATGAAAAGCATTTGCACAGTGCCTGCACAGTTGCTAGTTTTGCATACTTCACAACCCCCCCCCCCCAAAAAAAAAACCAGCAGTTTTGCATACAGCCACATCGGAGAAAAGGTGAGTAAAGGTTCTCTTGCAAGGATTTTTGAGTACTTGTGGTATTTGTCTGAAAGTTGCTTGACAGGAAAGAGGACAGAAAGAGAAATTGAGAGGGAAATGGCATTAAGTTAGGTCTTGCAGGCCGGGACTCAAACCTGAACCAGCTGTGTTGAGGAGCATCTGTTTCTGTACATGCCAGGGTACCTGCTCAGATTAAACACTTGAGCTCCCCAATAATGCATATTTTAAACATTCATTCAAACAGTGCAAGCCTCTTCTAGAAGACCTGAAAATTAAAATATAAACATGTCAATGAACAAAATTCATGCTCTTTTAAGTTAAAAATGGGTGGGGTAAGGCGTTCATCAAACCGGCGTATAGCATGTTAAAAAGAAATACAGCAGTCTTACATGGGACTCGAAAAAAGACTCAAAACATTATTGCCAAGTTGAACCTAAATGAAAAAAGTGTCTGAGTCTGCCTGGCCATGAAGTAAAGGAACAAAAGCAGCAGACAAAATTATATTTCTGTTTTGCCACTGAAGATATTGCATCAGAATGGCTCTTTCTCTTCCCCCTCTGGAGGCAGCTCTTAATAGCACAACATCCTCTCCTGGGGCTTGCAAACCAGGAACTGAATCACCCAGCTTGCAAGTGGAAGTACCATGACCTCACTAAGTATGCTTCTCATTCAGCTGACATTTGAATGGAGACTGGGTTGTGTCAGCTAACTCTGATATTGAATAGTGTGTACATTTATTTTCAAAAGTATGCAGGTCTGAGGAAAACAAAGCAGGTGTTCAAATTAAAATGGTGTTCCACTAAAAAGTGAAGGCTTCAGATTTCAAAGGGATTATCTATCCTTTGGATCATAGGGTTAGGATAACAAGGAGGATCTGAAGATGGGACAGAGACTAGAAAATCACACAAATCTGCCATGGGAAACTTTGGAATAGCGGGGTCCCTTGGAACAATGACTTTGTTCAAATCTCAGTGAGAAGCTGAGAAAATATAAATATTACTGAGATCTTTCAGCAACTTTTTTAAAAAAGAATTGTAGAATTTTTGCTGTTTATCAGTCATTATCTCAACTCTATTGTTGCTGCATTCCTTACCTCCATCTCCTCCCACCACACTGTTTACTGCCTCGAAGTGTTTCCAAAGATCAACCAGCAAACTGTCAAGACTTTTCTTTTCTTCTTCAAGATTTGCTCTCTCTTTTCTCACTCTCACTCCAGTTTTCCCTCTGCCATCTAAACATTTACCAGCTAATACTATCACAGAGGAAGGAGAAAAAAGACACTCCTTGCATTCTCGAGGCAGTGACTCTAAAACCTCCACTGGCACACAGGAGTTAAGTGCATAGTTTCCCCAATGCAAACCAGATGTGAAGCAGTAATGTATGGCAGTGTTTTTTTTTTCTTCAAAGGACAAATGTAGGCCAAAAATGTAGCCTTTTGGCCGTCCGCTCATGATGATATAGAAAGTAATTTCAGTTCCTAACTTTCCCTCATGGTGGTTGGGTCAGTACTGTATGATTTACAGTAATTGCAATGTTATTGTTTGGTGTTGGTGGAGTATTGTGGAACATTGGGATGGGGACAGGCTTATGGAAAAGGAGAGATGATATGAGACGGTTGCATTTACAGTTGAACTTTTACTTCAGAACGTTTTGCACACGGAGTCCTCCTCGCTAGCACGTCCTTGGGTCTAAGTTTGCCAAGAGGCTGTCACATTTTGACAAATTTATGTTTTAAGTACAGCTAAATAAATGTCAACACAATATGTGCCTGGCTTTAGTTTGTCTTTGTGCTCATTTAAATCTCAGCAACCAGGCCTTTTGATAAATGAGTCTAGTAGGTCTGAGGTAAATTCTCCCAAACCAGCTCATTTTCACATTTAGCTTTCCTCTCATGCTGCAGTGGGCACCAAATGGCAGAAATCAAGGCTAATATTAAAAGACAACAAATCATATCCCTACACTAGCATGGTTATTAAAAGTTGCCAAGAAGGGACGAATTACAAAGAGCATGGTGACATTTTCTCCTGCAGGTAGTCATTTTCCTCCTTTTATGCTTGTGTTGTTGGCTTTGATTAGAACCCTCAATCACCTCCCACTCCACACCAGACAGTGTTTAAATGCTCAGGGACAATAACAGGTTACTGTTCCAGTGTCTGGTCCTGCAGCCTGTACTCTGTCGTCAAGTCTGACCCGGGATCCCACAGTGGAACAGTCTCAGGTGGGCTTAAAACAACCACCATCCACTTACCCTCATTCTTTAATACTGTTCAAAACCTTGAGCCTTCTGGGTGTGCAGTTTATTCTTTAATATACTAAGAATTTGGGTGGTCCCTGTTTTTCAAAAATTAGAACATGCATAGTAGATCTGCTGGTTTATTTACCAATAACATCTCAACAGTGGCTGAATGCCGACCCCATCTGATGACCGCAGATTGCTCAAAGTCTTTAAATGTTATGAGGATGATTATAGTTTTGGTTTTCTGGCTTAGAATCAGTGTCACGTCTACACTAAACAGCCTGAAGTTGAACTAAAGAGGGTGTATTTATTGTAGTAGGGTTTCTTTGTTACAATTATGTAAAAAAAAAAATCTTTCTCAACTTATTTTATTTTGTTTCATTTCTAAAATCAGCTCTTAGAAGTTTGATTAAATAACCTCATGCAAAGAAGGCTGTAGCATTATCTTTCCTTCACGAGTAATTTCCTCCTCTTTCTGTTATCAGATTAATTGCCTCAGTGCGTCGTTTCGATTACCTTCATTTAACCGATGTACAGGAGCAGTTCACCAAATGTTTTAGTGTTCAATATTAGTGTTGTTTCATTGCCGACTAAATATTCCTGACCCATTTCAAATATTGTATGCAATTAATCAGTCACTTTGATGTGATTAGTTTGTGGGGTGATTTGTGTCTGCGAATGTGTGCATACTTATAATTCCTCTGCCATTTTGTCATAAACTTAAACCCTAAACCACTAAAAAGTCTTTGTTGTGCAGTTCATGCCTTTGCCTACATTAGTCTCCAAAATGAAATTCTTCCTTGGTCATGAGGCGCTGGAAGAAATATCAGAAGACATTTTCACTGGAGTCCTTTCATGTGGCAACTCGTCTGAAACACAAATGAATTTTTCAGGAGTGTGTTTTTGAAATTGTGTTGTATTTATTATATGCCCAGCTAGGCTCTCTACAACAACATACATACGTGTCCAGTGTTTCACCCCCCAGTGCCCCCATTTCAAAGCCAGCAGCGCAGTTTCTGGAAGATGTCCAGGAACCAGACGGGACACAATGTGATCGTATGTGTTTATCCAAATGCAGCTGTTTTACTCTAATTTGATTTAAGGCTTCTCATAAATTCAAGATTCTGCTAAAGCATGCATTTCCCCTGAAATGTAACGGCCGTTGTCTTCCTTTTCTCCTTTTGGCTTTGTCTGAGGCCTTTAAAAAAGGAAACATGCACTTAAAGGCGACCTATTGCATCAACACACTCCTTCCTCTGGTTTGTAAGTCAGTGTGCTGCCAAAAGATCCTGACGGTTAAAGGTGATCAAGGGGCTTTCGTAGCTGCTACTTTATAAAGTAAATCAGAACTTACTGTGAACAGTAAAATCCACACTTGCTGAAGTATCTACTTCCAGTAAAAAGCACATCAATCATGATAGACCTATAAAACACACGGCAGATACAGCAGTTACCGTTGTACTGGAATGGTTCCTTCTTTACCGTAATGCTTACTAAGCTATTATAATAGCACACGCTCAACTTTTGTATAATTTTGCATTTGGTATTAATCTTTTTATTTTCAAATATTTACTGGAACAGTCATTGGATCACTTCTTTGGCATTTGTGTATTCTAAACAAGAACATTTACTGTACATGTCTTTTGGCATTCATTCATTTTCTATACCACTTATTCCAATTCAGGGTCATGGGGAAGTTGGAGCCTATCCCAATATTAGATTTAACCTGGGACAGGGGAATTTAATTTTGCCATTGATAAATACAGATTTCAACTCTCTTTAGAGCTTATATTAAGTTGTAGAAATAGTATGTAGATTGGATTTATAGAAACATATTTGTGTAACGGAGTTGACTGGATTCTTTAATCACAGAAATAATGCAGTGTCCTTTAAGTTAATCAGGAATGTCTTCGCTCATGCCGTATACAGCCATCTGCTTCTGCGGTCGGGATGATATTTCTCTCTGTTGATGTAGCATGATGTCAGGTGTTTTGTCTCGCGTTAGCAAAACAGGTATTTCATAGGCATAATTCATCAATGGGCAGCGGAGAAAGGGGAGCTGGTAGATTTGTTCCCAAAGGGCTGTTCGGATTGTTCATTTGGAATTAAGCAGAGCGTAAGCAAAGTTTGGGCTGGGGATTAACAGGCCTGCCTGTGGGAATGAACCTGCACTGAGTATCTGCTTGCCATTCAGTAACCAACCATGACTATGTTTCCCAGCAGCAGCTTTACAGTCGGCTTGCTTGCATTGGTCGGCTGCTGTGTAGTGTCTCGCGGTTGGCCTTGAGTCTGACCTCCATATGCCAGTCAGGGAGTGTTGTGATGACTAGCAGAATGTAGCCTTGGCATTCCCCTACTATCTTGAATCCGGATGTGTGAAAGCAGGTGAGAAGCCTTGAGACCTGTTTGTCAGTTTTTGGTGTCTTTGTGCTGGGACAGAAAATGTTTGAGTTAACGGAAAGGCTGTGGAGTTCTTGTTTGCATATTCAGCCAGTTTGACACAATTATTTTCAGACATGCGATGCATATGAGAAATGTCATCATAACTCGTTAAAGTGCTATAAAATAGTGTTTCTAGAAAAGAATGACAAAACAATAGAACTTAATTAGCTAATATTTAAGTAAATGAAGAAAACAATCATACTCACTTACATTTTGATAATCATTTTGTGAAACTGGGAATTATGTTCTTATCATTTTTGTCTGTGGCAACTGAGACAAAGATTTTAATGCAGACTTATTTTCACTATTAATGTAGCTCTGAATAATATATTACATTTTAGTCTCTGTGAGCTCATACAGCTGTAGATCGTGAAAATGTGATTCACTGTTGCCAATATTGAGAAGAGATCCCTACTTCGGGCAGCTGTACTATAATAAAAACTTAGGACAATATTTGTGCAGCATTGTTCTGTGCGGGTACAGTGGTGATTTCCTTGAAAGGCCCACTCTTTTTTCCCAGAGGGCTGAATTCAGTCACAGCTCTGGTATTTGGGAACATTATCAACCAAGAGTAGGGTTCTTAGTCACTGGGCACGGAACATGAACGAGATGGACCTTTGCTGAGAAACAAACATACACAACCATGTAAGAACTTAAGCTTTTGTGTCTGTAATCTCTTCTCTTCTCTTCTCTTCTCTTCTCTTCTCTTCTCTTCTCTTCTCTTCTCTTCTCTTCTCTTCTCTTCTCTT